>BMAW01084337.1:55246-70497 GCA_019974015.1 Nephila pilipes | reverse complement strand
GAGGCGAAATAAAGCCATCGATTTAGGATATAAAATCACTAACGTTATATCAAAGAGTCATTCGGACCTTGGACCTCCCCTATTGTATTGGTAAAAAAGGACAATTTTGAGTAGATTGAAAGAAAAAAATGTGACTAAGAAAAACAGTTATCCACTACTTCGCATCGATGACACCTTAAGTGTCTTGAGTGAGAATAAGTGGATTTAAACACTGGATATCAAGATTGACTATCGGAAAGTTGAGATTTGCCCCATAGACCAAGAGAAGACGGCCTTTATCATGGTATAAGGACTATGACAATTAAAGTAATGTCACTTGGCCTTTGTAATGTCTCTGAGACTTTTGAAAGACTAATTGAGCCAGTTCTACGTGGACTGTCGTCCAAAGCCTGTCGATTACGTTTAGACGGTATAATGCCTGCTGGAAATAAGTTCGAAAAGCTTCTCAAAGATCTACGTAGAGCTGTTCAGAAATTGAAAGTTGGTAATCTAAAGCTCAGTTGTAAAAAAAATCGATTTTTTTTTAAGAGTGAAGTTACCTAGATCAAGCATATCATATCTACAGAAGGATTTAGAGCTAATCCACAGAAAACAAAAACTGTAAAATATTGGTACCGTTCCTAAATGGATCATAACCTTCGTGATTTCTTGGGACTTTGTACCTATTACCATCGATTTATAAAGGATTTTTTAGCCATATAGAAACCTTTAAATGGAATAACCGAAGCAAAAGCAGGAGTTTAACTGAACAGAAAAAAAGGGAAAGATTGTTTAATTATTTTTGCGATGCAGGCTCTGACAATAATATCAATACTGGCTTATACTCAACCGCATAAATAAGTTATTCTAGATTCAGAAGCTAATAATTATGGAACTGGACCTGTGCTTTTCCGAGTGTTTGATAAGGATAAGATTGTAATTGCCTATTTTAGTAAGGGCTCGGGAAAACAATAAAGGAATTGTTGTGTCACTAGAAAGGAACTTCTAACCATAAGAAAATCGGTGAAATACTTCCATCATTATCTGTACGGTAGGAAATTATCCAACGAACCAATCACGCCTATTTTAAATAGGTTATTCAGTTTCAAAGAGCCTGACAGACAAGTCACATGATGGATACAATAACTTCGAGAGTAAGATTTTGATATACAACATAGGAAATGATCAAATTATTGCAACGCATAACCTGTGTCATGGAAGCCCTGTCATGAGAGGTGTGATGTGTTCTTACGCCGAGAGGAAATACAGTGCTATGACAGATTTGTCTGCTAAGATTAAAGCCATCTGTATGCCAACTCTAAACACTCGGTCTTCAGATAAACTTAAGAAATTTTAGGTGGATAATCAAGATATTAAGCCAATTCTGGAAAAAAAAAATAAGTAACGCAAGTCGACCATCCTAGCAAGAGATAAGCTTCATGGCACTTCGGTGAAAGGATGTTGTGCATTATGGGGTTCCTTTCATCTTAGAGGCGGACATTTATACCGTAAGTGGAAGAGTGACGATGGAGAAACATATCGATGACGATTGGTTCTATCACTATCCAGTATTCCGGAAGTCTTGAAAGGGACTCCCCACATTCCAAGTGGAGGACATTTTGGTCTGTTGAAAATATTAAATTAAGTTAGAGAGTGATTTTACTGGAATCATGTGTATACTGATATGAAGAAATGGTGCAAGAACATGATGCATGTGGTACACGAAAATGACCCGAAACGTAGACCAGAAACTACAACTTTATAACGTATAAATTCCTTTTGATAAGATAGTTCTAGATAACACAATCATTATTATGACTAGAACCTATACCAACATCAGATCAAAATGCGTCCATAATTGCTGATGTTCTGATAACATCCTGGATATGAAAATACCAAGTTTCTCTCCTCTTACGTTCAGACCAAGGTACAAGTTTCAACTGAAATTTATTTAAGGAACTTTGTGATCATCTTCGCATTCAGAAAACACGGATAGCTGCGCTATACCCCTAGTCTTGTGGAGCGCTGAAACGATTTGATCAAACTATGTTGAATAACTTGTCAATACCCTATTCTAGAAATAAGACTGATTGGGATTTACATATTCCTTAACTTCTCTTGGCCTCCCTTGCGAGATGTTGCTGGGTCGAAATATCATTTACGTGTCATCTTCTCTTTGAGATTCCAAGTGATATATCCTCCTTACCTGATGGATACGTTAATGATTTGCAGGCAAGTTTGGAGAGTGTCTATTGTTTTTCAAGAGAAAGAGTTAACATTCTGAGCAATCGGATGAAATCTCTTTATGATACAATAGCTGCGAAACTCGCTTCAAAAGAGTCCGTGTTTGACTTTACAACCAGACAAGATATCATGGTCTCAGTACGAAGCGGCAACATTATTAGGAAGGTCTGTATACTATCTTTATTAAAATTTTGAGGGGCGTAGTTGTTCGGTTTCAGAAACCACCAAAATCTTAGCCAAAGGTTATACATATCGACCGAATAGCTTCATATTGTGTAAGAAGTGTTAAGCGAACGATAATTTTTAACGGAAGACGAGAGGCAAGCTCCAAAAGACTTTTAGGACATTCTTTGAAATGTATAGATATTAGCCACTGTGTGTGTCAGTCAGATGCCTTCCCTGCAGAACGATAATTTTTAACCCTTTCGCTACCAGAGGGAGAAAAAAGAAGTGCTTCGCTGGGCCCGCGATTTGTTATCTTAGAGTGTCACGCTGTGTCCAAACAATTTTAGATATTAAGCCTAATTCGTGAAAAAAAATCCCTCTAAAATCGGCTTACCATTAAAATATTTACATATATTATTTAAAATGCATTAAACTTAATATGTACAAAAGAAAAAGAGATTTAATCGAAAATTGAATGTTTTATACATAAAATTATATAGAAAATCATACTTTTAAGAAAATACAAAATATATTTACATATGTTACATAAATTTTATGGTGTAATGATGTACCATTACATGGAATATATAAATATAAAAAATAAAACTTATTTTGCTGTATGATATATTTATAAAAAAAATCAATGCATAGTTCAAAGTCACATATCTTACACACATATTTTGAAGCTTCCCGCAAGATTTTGAGCAAAGGGCACATCTTAGTCCTCACCCCCCCCTTTTTTTTACTTTAATGTGTATGTACAGATATGGATTATTTTCGCTAATATTACTGACAGATTCATTTATTATTTTGCAAATCTCAGTATCAGATAAACACTTTCTATTCGTCATGGCTGTCGCTACAAATAAAAATTGACCGAATTAAACGAACAGCTGAGAACATCTGCTACCAAAAGCTTTAACCCTCATATAGGGCTATAAATTCTCCTTCGAACTTCTAAGAAGCAAGGAAGAAAGAAAGAAGAAAACCGAAAGCAAGTGCACCCTTTAAATCATGTCCTTATATTTAAAGATCCGCACGTGTTTTTAACAATTACTCTCCTCCTGGTAGCCAGAAGTGAAATCCAAGCCCATGTCACCAAGGTCAATACTCCAAATAACATATCTATATAGATTTCGAAGTATTGTAACGCCATATAGTAACATTAAAAAAAATCAAATAAAACGTTCTCATCAAGCGTATCTCTATTGATACGTTGGACCGTAGAAAACACTCACGGAGCGTATCGCCCGTGATAAGCTGGGCACAGGAGAGCCAACACGAGCGTATCGCCTGTGATGCGCTGGGAGCGAACGGGTTAACGGAAGACAAGAGGAGAAGCTCCAAGAGACTTATAAGACATTCTTTGAAATGTATAGATATTAGCCACTGTTTGTGTCAGTTAGATATTGCTTGTAGTGTAGGCAGATAACATATGTTAATTTCGATATTATGATTTCAATTGCTGTGTTCAGTTATATGTGTGAACTTTGTGGTATTGTACAGTTTTATGTGCATGTTAATTACTCCTGTTAAAATAAATTATAGTGTATTTTCTAGAGATTCTCAGGATAAATTTAGATTTGTGCGGAAAGAGCCTCTTTTTTAACTACCTTTCTTGCATTTGAAAGACGATCTACCACGTAACAAATAAAGTGTGACTCCGGAGGAAATGCCAGTGACTCGCCTTCAATAAAATGCCATGGAAGAATTAAAGTTTTAATGAACATTATTAAGGCTGGACTGAAGGAAATGATGTCAGAAATAAAATACGCTTTTGAAAAAAACACTACTATGGGACAATATTGTAATTATTGTACATCAAAATATAATGAATCTAAATTAATATGAAAAAATTACAATATCTTAATGTGTTTAAATTTGAATGAACTTAAATGCATGTCTTCACTTATATTTGAAATTTGATTTGAAGTTAGTTGAGGACAGAGGCTTTGATCTTACATTTCATTTCAAGTACAATGAAGTACAGTATAAATTCAGTGTTGATTTTACATTTCTCATATATTCTTTCTTTATAAGAAAATGTACAGATTATTAAACGATAGAATTAAAATTAAAAATGCGCAATCAATTTTCTTTTATTTTTTAAAATTAGAAATTAGGAAAAAAATAGCATGTCATTTTTAATTACTGTTATAAAGTTAGACATATGAAAAGAAAAAGAACTAATTTATTGAGTATTTTTGTTCTGTACATCTGTCTTACGATATATCAAGAACATAAGAAATATAATATCAAGGAAAATTTATAGCCTAAGTTATTCATAAATTCTAAGTTATACTCCATAAATTATTAGAGGAGAAAATAAATAGTCAAAACAAAATAATAGAAAAAAAAATGGTTTAAAAATAGACAACATCGCAAAGAAAACAAACATGCTAAGAATGCAAAAAGAATTGCAAAACCAACATCATTTAATATTATAAAGGATTAGATTATGTTTTTATCATAAAAATCTTTTTTTCTGTAAAACAAATTTGAGAAAAATACATTTCATATTTTCATATAAAGTATTTCTATTTTAGTAAAATTTTTCTGCTTTCTAGGAATTTTTAAGTTTATCTTAAATCTTTCTAAGTCATACAGAACGCACGAAAGTAAATAAAAGTAATTTCTGTTAACGTACATCTACTATATATCCCAGCATTTTTGATGCTTTGGAAATAATCTGCATTTATATTTTCGTCCAAAAGTAGAAAAGTTAAAATGGTTCTTTAAAGAAACATTTAAATTACTTGCTTTTTACGGAGAACTTAAAACATCTATAAAGTACTTCCCAAAATAGCAAAACCTTTTCCCTAAAAGTGAAGGTGAATTTGCATATTTATCTTAAAGAGCTATGAAGATTATTTATTCAAAAGAGCACGCTTTCGCTATCTGTAATAATTCTTGTTTAAGCAGGTAGTGTACGTTGGTAGATTTATGAAGAAAGGTACCTTTCTTAAATACGTGAGCGAAATGTTTATGTATTTCTTGGATGAAGTGTTCTTGTCTCCAAAAACAAATATTGATATTTTTCCAGTGTGTGAATGAAATGTTATTCAAAACATAAATATAAAGAACTTATCATATATGGAAAAAGGCAAGTGATTGTGATACATTTTAATTGTAATGAGTGAAATGAAATTTATATTTTACAAATAAATAATTTAATAAATAAAAGCAGTTGAAATGTATTAGAAATTAAAGAGTAATATTTAAATTTCCCACATGTGTGATTTTTGTTGAATTCGTTTTGCAGAAAATATTATCATTCCTCAATAGAACGAATAAAAATTATTTCATTTGGAATGTAACAAGTATAATAAATACTAAGCGATTTGCAAACAATAAATTTTCGTCATCTGAAAATTATACTTTCGTTGATAATGGATTAATTCATTGATTATACTATTTTGCTAGATTTAAATTTTTTTTTTGAAGATTGCATTAAATATTTATAATTGGCGAGAAGATATGTTTGTTTTATTGATATGACAATATATTACTCGTTCACGCTAGCCTTTTGTAATTTGAAATTTTTTTTATAAAATCGCATATTCATTTAAAAATGTCAGTTGTAAAATGTTCAGAGTTTTAATTTTTAAAGAAAATGAAAAAAAAATCATAAATTGCTGATTATACTGTAAACAAATCAAACTTAAATTCTATTTTTACAAACAGAATTGCTGAAAGTAGCCTTTTGTAAATGTAACATAATCCTAGAATCAAACACACACGTTAAAACAATATCACTATATCATTGGTTTATATTCCAGCTAAGAAAATTGTCTACTATGTTCATTTAATTCCTTTATTATCTTAATAATAAGGATTAAAAATCCATCCATCCATCCATCCATCTATCTATCTGTCTGTCTGTCTGTCTGTCTGTCTGTCTATCTATCTGTCTGTCTATCTATCTGTCTATCTATTCAGTGTTTTTTAATTCAATAACGCATTTATTATCAATAATTATGAAAAACCTGCATGTGAATGGAAAAATTCAACAAACATCCTTTGCTACAAATATTTCTAAATTTTGAAAAAAGTAAAAAGTTCCATGTTCATTTTGATAACATAAAAAATCAATTAATGAGCTTTTGGTAATGACTAAATCTACCAAGAAAAATTCCATTACCCTTCACCGCTCTCGCATGTCTTATGTTTTGCTTCCATTCTCAACATCATTCCTTCGAAAGTTTTTTTTTTTTTGTTATCTAAGAGATTAATCCTGTCTATTCACTAATCTTTTAAGGCAATTTAACAAGCTTAAATAGGATATTCAATCCAAAATTATGTGATAAACGTAATAAATTTGAGTTATTTTCATATAGTGATTTGAATTCATTCAGCTCTCAATATGATTCAACTCGATTTATAAATTTCATCACCGAATATTGCATCAAATATGTTAAACTTAAATTGTGATATGATATCAAAAGTATTTTGATCATTATACATTCAATCAATCATGCAATTTTTTGCATCAAACAAGCAGAATGAATGTTTTTTAAGAATTATTGGTTTCCTTCTTGTTTTTATATACTGAAAAATGTTTCTTGAATGCTCTTCAAATTTCTTAAAATATTTATTTTTTTTTCAATATGTCTTTTATGTCATATAACTCCATCCAATTTTTATTTTTTGCATTTTGATTCTGTTATTTTTGGAATATTTCATATTTATCTTATATAGATCGACAACTGCGATGAGAGCTTGGGCTCCACCTATGTCGAGTGGTATTTTGTTTGTAAAAATGGAGTAAATCTCGGTGTAGTAACTTGATGTATTACATTATAAAGTTCGTTAATCTCCTCTACCACATTGGATCTCCCTGTGATGATGTGAACTCTTTTGTCGAGGAAGAGGAGTCACAATTCTTCTCGTTTTTATCGATCTATAGCACTGGTTCCCTACATGGTGGTACCGCCCACCGGTAGGCATTGAAGAGATCCAAAGGGGCATTGAGGATCAATTGCCACCCGCCTGCTCAATACACGCAATAACTCACTGAGAAAAGCTTGATTAATTCAAAAAATTATCGAATGCATATTTCAGCAAGTAGTTCTAATTGTATTTTAAGTAAGAATACTTCATATTAAAAGTGCTGTCACCTGCATAGTCTTAAGGCCATAAGATTTTCGTTGATGATGTAACACAAAAGTAATAAAATGTATTTACATGCTGTAAAATGGTATATAAGTGTAAAATTAAACGTTTACTGCGTGCAAAGTAGTCTGACTATTAAAATTTTCCTTTATTTGAAAGAAGTTGAAAAAAGGAAGAAATATGTTCGACATAATTTTAAGTCCACAAATGAGATAAGGAAAAATGATCTCAATAATTTGTTGAACCACTATGATTCATGATTGTGTCAAATAATCGAATTACCATTGAGTCAAACAGTTCGTGAATTAAGTTTACTAGTTTGTTACTTCACTCATTTAAAATCGATATCTGCTGCTAGGTAACTCAAAAATACAGCTGACTGTTAGAAGCCACTTTAGATTACTGGTCATGGTCGCAGACTCGCAGCAGGTTCTTCCATTGAAGTGGTGTGGAAGTTAGGAGAGAGAGGTGTCTGCTCAAATGTCATCCTCGTCACTTGACCGAGGTCTGAAATTGCGAGGTCCATCGTCTACAGACCTATTATTGCTTCTAGTGCGATGTTAATAAAACCAATCAATCTGTTGACTGTTACCGAAAATGCTCCAAATTATATATCCCATACATATTGCATGAGGTTTAGGTCCAGGCTTCTGGCTAGACATTATTTGCTTCTAATGATGATGTATAGGCGAATTGTTTTCAAGAAACATCCACAGTTGATCCCCGGTAACTGATGACATATGCAGTAAATGTTCTCCAATCATACCTTGATAATGAATGTTCATTGACCGTTTACGAAAGCAATATCAGCTTGAACATCAAATCCTAAGGCAGTTCATGCCATGATAGGACACTCTTTATACTATCATCGAAATAAAAGATGTTTGCCATTCTTTAATTCGCGCCAATAATAATTTATTCTCTCAGAGCCCTGCATGCTAAATCTTTTTTTCATCTGATGAAGTTACCGAGTTTTCCATTTATCAGTCCAAGACATGTGATTTCGAGAAACCTTTATGCAAACCTGTTTGGTAGGTGGTAGTCATCTAGCCATTTTCCTTCTAACAAGATCAAAATCTATATTAAGCCTAAATCGAACTGTCTATGCATGCTATCTCAGGGGAAATTCACGCGAATTTTATCGAACAGACAAATTTTCGCGCCAAACTTTATACTTAATCATTCTGTCTTCTCGAAAAGATGTCAAATTCTTTCTTCCAGTGTATTTTTGAGAACCATAATAACAAAGTTCTTTAAGATAATCATTTACGCAAGCTTTCGAGATCGACTTATCGCGTCAGCTATTTTCCTACCATTTCACTCAGGATGCCGTTTCTAGAATTGATCAATAGCTACCAGCTTATGCAATGTTAAGCAACTTTAGATATCTAATTATAAAAAGAACATGTATGCCTGAATTATCCACGTCATTTCATGTAATCATCTATTATCGTACCGGTAAAACGCTTACCTAAACCAGTTTCTAAATGAGAAATAATACATGGATGTAATACTCTGTCGCAACCTCGTATATGCTTATTTAGAATTTAAAGTTGTTCTCTTCTGATAAACTAAAATCTTGAACTGGTATACACCGACTCAGCTTCTGACATCATTGCATGATTTGCATATGAAGTTTGGCTATTATATAACGAGACTGACTCTTCTACAGAAAGAGTATGCATGGGTCAAACACCAGCGACCGACAGCGTTTTAGCGTGAAGCCTTCTCTTTCGAATGAAGTGGTTCTTGTTTTTGTAAACAAATCCGTATACTCGTAGCCTTCTTTCGTATTAGAGTTATTTTTGGTTTTGCCGGGAAAATGATAATTGAGCTACGAATTGTTATGAAATTTCCCATGAAACTTAGAAAAACGATACTGAAACTTATAATTTATCGAAAAAAGTGTATGGAAATGATTGCCTATTGCGTGCACTTGTTTTTGAGAGATTTAAGCGTTTTCCAGATGGCCCAGAAGACGATGAAGAGGACTCGTGCCAGATTTGCCCTTCCACGTCAAAAACGGATGACAGTATCGAAAGTAATTGGTAATCTGGTTCGATCTTACCGTTGGTTAAGTATTCGTGTGATTGCTGAGACTATAAGAATTGATAAAGAATCTGTATGGCCCATTTTTCCTCAATAACAATGCGCCGGCTCATTCCACATTGTCTGTGAAGAGGTTTCTAGCCAAATACAGCTGTCCAGTGTTAGATAATCCGCCTTATTCACTTGATCTTGATTCATGCGACTTGATCTTGATTCATCTGTATCTTAAGGTGAAACATGCATTAAAAGGAACAAGTCCGTTGAAAGGATTGAGTCCGTTGAAGTTGCGAAAGATAAAGCAGCGCTCGTCTTGAAGAAGCTGACAGAAGACTTCCAGTACTGTTTCGAACAGTTAAAGATTCGCATAGAACGTTGTAGGATAGAGAAGAGATTGTATAATGACGATGAAAATAAGTAAATATATATGACAAAATAAAAAAATTGCAGCGTCAGTCACGTTATTTATTAGCTATATCACGTATGCAGCATTTCCTCCTTCTCTGATTACTCGCTGAGATAAAGTAAAAATAACTTGTGGCCTTAAAAGTTGATCAATGACTGTAGGAAATGATACATTTTAGGTTTATTCTCATTAGTTTTTTTTATTAGTACATGTATGAATCGCAGTATGCGTAGTACACCACAGTCTGTGTGTATTTCTCTAACTCTATCAACAAATATTATATTTAAAAACTTGGACAGGTTATAGAATGTTACTTCGATGACTATATCAGAAGGTTAAAATTATCACTCGTGAAACTCAACAAGAACAATAATTTACTAACTAGAGAGCATTTAAAAGAAGTTAAAATTAACAAAAGTTATAACCGATGGTCAGACAGCTAAAAGAATGAAATTGGAATCAGTATCAAAGGGTGAAAGTAATGATTGAACCTACTCTTTAAATATCTTATCAAAAGAACTTAAATTCAATTCCTTACACCTGTTTATCCAAACTCAGCTGATCCGCTTCTCCGCAACCACCGGCTAGTTCTTATAGGGATAATTCCGCAAGATGCCACAAGGTCACAAGAAAATTAAGCCAACATGTCACTAGGAATTTCAGAGCGTAATGTTAATCTTATGGAGTTTCCTACTTTTCTTCTTAAAACTAGATTATTGCTTATATTTTCATTGAGTAAAATGCATCCAAAAAAGTCAAAAAAGAAGAATATTTCTGAGTGAATTTATTAAACTAATTATTTTTTGTCATTCGGAAGTATTTAAAACTATTTATTAAATATCAGAAAACTCACAACAACATTATTAATTTCGAGAACAGGAGATGGTATTTTATTTTTTTTTTCTGAAAAGGGATGGTAAATAATTTTTTTTCGAGAAGGGAGAGCTAGACTAAAAAAGATAGAGCACTTCTGATCTGTAGCTTTAGAGTATATTTTTTAGATTATTAAAGCATTTTGGTAAAAAAAAAATAGTACTCTTGCATCCAATTTCTTAAAAATCATAAAAAAAGCTTTTAAAAAAAATTGGAAAAGAAATTTAAACTAAATACGTTATTAAAAAGCATTGGCATCGAGAGTATGCAAATCTGATGAAAGTTTCTTCGTGTATTTACTATATCTAACTCATAGGAAATGTATATTACCCAATACGTGGAAAAATGATAAATAAAATATAAAAACTTCATCATGGTATTTCTTAAAAAATAACTTTTAATCTTTTATTATTACTTGTTATATATTGTCAAAGAAATTCCAAGTTTCTTAAATAATATATATTATTTTGCTATAGAAATTTAATGTTTCAGAGTAAACTAGAGCATGTTTAAGACGATAACAATCAAACTGTGAAACATAACTGCTTTTTTGAATTATAAGAACGTAAATATCATCTGTTGAATAATTTGAACAGAAAATATTTAACACAAGAAATCATTTTTATCAGAAAAATGAAATATTTTTGTATCTAACCTACTGACCTTCAAAAGTAAAACTGTGAATATTTTTTAAACTCTACGATATGACGTAGACTATTATTTATAGTTATTTTCCTAGGGTTCATCTTGGAAAAAACAGCAGGAAATAGATAGAAAAACGATCAAGATAACCTCAACGGAAGTGGACTACGTTGACGGAATAACTACTACTGATCTTTTAAGAATCACATCATGAGGGAAAAAAGAACACATCAGGGGACATATGGCTTGTCATAATAAAACACCGATGGTTCTAAAGATGGGTAACGAAAACTCCACGAAGAGATTAGAATGCAGATTTTAGATGATAATAAATATAATCATTACTTTTATACTTAAGCACAATTAATAAAATACCTGTTTCAGATTCTATCAGGAAAGTACACCTATTATAATGAAAACTACATTAACACTCTTATTCAAAAAAGTTTTAAAAAATTTCAAACTGATATGTAAAAACGAAATAAAATCATATCCAAAATTTCTCATTCACTAAACACAATTACTTATTATTACTATGTAAGAATATTAACTGTTTATCACTATTATTTAACGCGCTGAATATTATTGCGATTTAATGGGATGGATATTCCAGTAATTGGATATTATATTTTTACCATTCTAATTACTTATTGCACCATTAAATTATTTCCTTCATTTCCTACACATGGGAGCATCAAATGACATTGGTTCAAAAAGTATATGTTTTTGCAGCTAGATAGCGTTGTTGGTGTTATCATTGTAAGGTGTCACCTGTTAAACGGTGACAAAACAAATGTGACACTAATTCATAAGTTAGTTTCATTATCGTCGTGATTTTGGGTCGAGTTGCCACAGTCGATGAGACCTGGATTCATAATTATGTATCGTAAACCCCGCATCAATAATTGTGATTGTGCTTTTATTGACATCGTACTGAGAAGCAACACGAAGGCCATTGGCGACGGACCTTGTAATTCTTAGTCTGCCAAGTGACGAAGACGACAACTGAGCTGGGACTTCCATCTCCAAATTTCCACACCATGATAATGGAAGGATTTGGACCAGATTTAACATGCATCAGTCTCGCTACATGGCGAGTCATTTGTGGCATCAGGTCTAGAACCAATTACTCAATGAAAACAACGCTGGTCAAGAGTTCACGACCATAACCATTAGGTTACCGTGGTTGCAAGCAACAATAAAAGCAATCAAATGTTTCAAGTGAATCTGCTCCAAAGAAGGCGAAGAAGGTTCCTTTGAATATTATCATCGGTCAGAAAAGAAAAGGCTACCGTTTTTTAAGGATGCGAAGAGTATCACGTTCTGGGAGTCTGAAAAAAAAAGGAGAAATTTCCACTGCGAAGTACTTCAGTGAGTTATTTCATTTCTTATAAACCGGGTATTCCTAATATGGGTAATAAGCCCGTTAAGGAATATATGGAACTGCATCTAATAATGAGTCCATAACCTTCCCTTTAAGGGGTCATTGCAATAAAAATGATAGATCTCTGCTATTCTAATTGAAAAAAATGTGGCCAATAAAAATATCTAAGAAGGAAATCTCTCTGAAAAATGAGATTTAATGCCAGACTTTCATAGCGTGTTATTTGTAAAAAGTAACAAGTGCCTCATTTAGCTCTTTGGATTAGCTTTATAGGGAACAAGAGTTTTATAGGGATTAATTGCTCTAATGTTATTTGTGCTGTGATCTAATCTGTTAATTTCTCGCTACAAAAAAAAATGAAATTTTTTTTTTACAAAAACAAAAATAATAATAACGATAAACTCAGACTTGAAATAAAACAAAGAATTTTTTCATAAATTTTTTAATTGAAGCAATACTTCTCATGTTCCTCAGGAACAGTGCTAATTTTGAAAAAGGTATTAATTTATGTGTTGCTATCTTACAATTGAATATGTTACTTTTAGTACAAATCATTGAAATTCTTATCTTTTGGTTGGAATAGGAGTTTTTGTCTCACGAACGTTAGATATAAGATAAGGTGATTTTATATTTTACTAGCCAAAGTGTGATGAGTGGGCTATTTGTGATTTTCTCTTCTTTGGTAATTTGAATCTCATACGATTACAGTTTCTTCCTGACTAAAATGAAACACGATTAAGCAAATTAGGTGATGATAAAAAGTGCAGTGATTTGAATTATGGATAGTGATGTATAAGTAAATTATAATTGAACGGAAAGAGAAGGGAGAGAGAAAACAACGACAAGCTGATAGTTATTGAATTGGATTGTCGTAATAAATTGTTTGATTTGAAGTGATCACTAGCAGGAGTAATAAGAGTTGAATCTGTCATAAACAAGAAGTGTGTGAATCGGAAAGAGGTATTTGGTAGCCTAAGACTTAATTATGATAATATAAACAAGGATTGACTGAGTTAAGGAGGTTCGAGAGAAAGCTACTTACCTAAATTCTTTGATGGTTAATAAAGTGTTTTGTACTACTCTTATGTATATTTTGCTACTTACTCACCATTAAATTAGAGTTTAAGATGGCCATAGAATCAAATAATAAAGGAAATAAATCGTAGCAGTACACAATATTGTCCGTTTTTAAGCAGAGTAAAAAGGAGGGAAAATTTATCAAAATATCAAGTAGACAATCATTTTAACAAGCTCAAATAAATCCATCTATTTTATTGCGAAGCATGAGGCTGTACAATATCGTTTGTCCGTCCGAAACAAACCAATTATTCGGCGCGCAAACTCTCGAGCAAGTCACTTGTAAGTAATTGTTTGAAAAACATAGCATTTCCAAGATAATATCTGCCGTGCAAATTGATTCAAGTACTATAGTAAATTTCTATGTCACTATAAGATTTCATTGAAAAAAATGCTCTCTAACATTCCCTTTTGTCTACCGTAAAAATGTCCGATGTTTGAAACTTATCAGAGGAAAAAAATTAAGCTTTTCTTTATTATATGCAAATTATGCCTTAAAAATTTCAAATTAATTATTTAGCTGTTTTATAAGTGAACTATTTTAATCGTTCGTATTTTGAATTTTATTATTGTTGGAATTTATGATTAGTATTTAAAAATGTTACATATCAATAAATACATAATATAATATAAACAGAAATTTCTTTAACCCATGGGATGGCGTTCCGAAATCTTACATAGACAGTACCATTCCTTTTGTTTCGAAAGTCAAACATGCACAATTTAACCAAGATAGGAATAAAGCTGTAAAATTACATTAATTGCGTACAAACGAACTCTTACACACACACACACGCACACACACATATATGCATATATACATGTACATATGTACATATGCATATACATACATGTACATATACATACATGTACATATACATATACATACATGTACATATATATATATATAATATATATATAATATATATATATATATATGGCTGTATATATATATGTATATATATATATGTATATATATATATATATATATATATACATGTGTGTGTGTGCATGTACGTATGTATATGGCATCTTTAGATGCCTAGTGAGAGTCCACAGATGAAGCAGTATTTTGAAATATTCCATATATTTCTGAGTATATGAAGAGATTATATGAACATATTGTATATATATTTACAAAGCCATTTTGATTTAAAGAACTAGCTCTTCAAAGACGGTGGATGGCAACCTATATCAGTAACATAATATCAATGTTCGTTGAAGCGCACTCTGGCGTTAGGAATGGAACATTTCAATCGCTTACATCAGTAATCGGGAAGAGAGGGGAGAGCGAAGCTGTGAGCTAAATCTGACGAGAGCGAT
>BMAW01084337.1:0-49828 GCA_019974015.1 Nephila pilipes | reverse complement strand
TCAGCACTAACTTATGAATCAGTGTGATCAGCACTAACTTATGAATCAGTGTTATGAAGTAACTTACGTTTGCTTGGGTGCCATTTAACAGAGGGCAGCACATAGTGGTAACATCATTTCGCCGTAACTACGACATTTATCGTCAAACATATGTACTTTTGAATCATTCTCGTATTAAATAAGATATAAATTATTAAAGGAAACTTATTAATGACACACAAGAAGAACAAAACACAATTATAGTGTAAAAAGGGAACTAAATTAAGAATGTCTTAATTATGTGCTTAGAAATAAGGAAGGGAATATGTTTGGGAGTTTCAAAGAGAAATTCGAGGGAAGCTTAAAGGAAGAAAGAAAAAATTATTGTTGCTATAGTTAAGATTCGACCTTGTGATTATATGATGCAACCAAAATTATACGAATTAAAAGAAAAAAAAATAATTCATAAATTTATTTAATTTATGAATTTAAATTTATTTTTTAATTTTCATGATTCAAATTCATCACAACGAAATAATAAGAATAATAAATTTTACTTCTTGCAGTTTTAAATCTTTACAAAAATTTCAAAAATAAGTCTTCTGGATTCAAAATATTATAGGAAGAAAATTAAATTTAAAACAAAATGCATTTACAGATAAATAACTTTTTTCTAGTTGCAATAAACAAATTCTAAAAGTTGTCTCAATACAGAGAAAAACGAGAATACATTATTTTCAATTTAGACAAAAGTCTAATAAAATTACAACTTATTATCTATATAAAATTTAACTATCCACAAAAATAGAACACGAATAATTCTCTGAGCTACAAAAAGACGTATTCTGTTACTGATACTTACTTTTTCCGAATTAATCTTAAGAAAAAAAAACAGAAATAAAAAGATCGAATAACGATCTAGATAACTTTAGGTGGAACAAGTTACGAGACAGAAATAACTACTACTGATTCCCAAGTAACGACATCACGGTTAAAAAAGCAAAATACGACTATCAGGGGCCTAGAGAACTATTCCTGCAGAGAGCTCGTGATTTCCAAGCAGAGAGGGGTGAAGGATAGTAAAAGGTCTACAGAGGGTAGTTTTCTTCCAGAAGGAGGTTTAATCTTAAGCCTCAGTGGCGTGATGTCACTTCGGAGGAAATCAGTGGCGTGCACCTCCCACTCTTACCCTCTCAGATTAGCCTGAGGGAGTGGAGGAGATGAAATAGTTCTCATTCCTGTCGGTTACAGAGAATCTGTTTATTTTTTTCCCACAGGAAAGAAATGTTACAAAAGTAAAAGAGGAAAAGTTAGATAAAAATCTAAAATGAGAAATCGGTTTCGCGAAAGATTAAATTTCTCAGGTGATATAATTCTTAATAATCTATTAACTAATAATGCTGTTAATTTTCCTCACTAGCGACTGTAAAAATCAATTTTATTGAGTATCTCAATACTATTGAAAGCGGTCAATGTTTTTAACAACATTGATGGTATTATATAATAATTGGCATCTGGAATTTTATTTTAGTGATTTTATCGGAACACATTCCATCTATTAAATCTGCTTGGCGAACTTTTGACCACACTGATTATATATTAAAAAGTTACTTACCCCCTCCCTTTTTTATTTTGGATTATCTACTGGTTTAAAATTTTTTTTACAGATTTTTGCAGAAAAAAGTACTTTAGACATATCTTCGGTAAATATTCAAAAATATACGGTGTATGTATTTGATTAACTATAGATAAAGTAGCATTTCTAGCTAGAGCATTATCTTTGTAAAAACACATACCTGGTATGCATACTCGAGATCTTCTAAAGGATAAAGTTTTTACTTTAATCCCCGGAATTATCAGTACTCAAAAGCTTTACTCCTGTAGTATTACCTATAGTGCCAGCGGTATCTGAATTATTATTTGTACTAATAGAATTTTAACTATCAATATAACAATCAAATGTATTGTTTTAAGAAAAGATTAACTATGATATTAAATTATATAATTCTGGTGATAGTATTATGGATATTTTGAAGGAAATGTCCATAAAACAAAAGTTAGTCGAATTAACAACATTTAAGGAACTTATTTCAATGCGTTTTACTTCTGTTTATTCGCTAATTTATGACAGAATATCTTAAATTGATTTCTAGTATGAAATTCATTGAGGAACTATCATTAATGAAGCTATCATTAACTGTGAGTGTGGAACAGCGGGTCCTAGTCTTTGTTGATTAGAGTGGTTAGAAACGGAGGACGAATACTAATTTCATCATTTGCTTCATTTTTACAAATGCTTTACGAAAAAAGGGGAAATGAAACGGAATATAATGTTTGGGGAAACTTCAATCATGATGAATGAGAAAAACAGTTACATAACTATTACATTGATGAGACAAGATAACAAAATTGGTTAAGGTCAAGTAACTTATCAAAAGATAATAACCACTTATATAAACAAGAAGAAAATGTCATCATATTAGAGTGTTGTGAAAAATAAATCTCACATATAAGGGATTATAGGACAGAGTGAGATGAATCTGAAGAAGCCTTAAGAGTACCGATATGCATTAATATCACTTAATTACATATCAGATGGTTAAATAAGCAAAGTATAACGAAATAAATTGAATAAAACATCTTTATTCCCCTTTGAATCAGTTATTTTCAGATAAGTCAGGTCTCATGACACTGAAGCAGGAGAAAACATTGATGTGTATAAAATTGAAAGTAGTAAAAGTGTTTTAACTAAAATTTTGAGAGAGAAACTCTCTTGATAATTTATTTAAAATTATTCATATTATTATTCATATAAAATTTCTTATTATTATAATTGTAAAAGCACCTGGAGGTTAAAAATCTGTAGAGAGAGATTGAATTAAATTTATTGCAAGGAATATCTAAATGCATAAATAAATGAAACTATTGTAATGATATCTTTATCAGCATCATAAGAACTGCCTTTGAGGGGAAAACTTTTTGATGATTAAAATACCTAATTTGAAAAGTATTTGATATTACGAGTACATTTTTAATTTTATTTTTATTTTCAGATTTAATTTAATTTAATACATATATTTTTTTATTTTTAGCTCAAACATTTTCTTGTTTTGTAAGAGATTTTATACGATTTGGCTTTTTGAAATTCTCGAAATGAATCATAAATCTTGTCTTGTTATTTTAAATCTTATTTTCTGATACTGTATGAATGAAAAAAAGTGTTTCTAAGTATTGTAAAATAATTTCAACAAAAAAATAATCCATGAAAGGAAATATAAAGAATATTATATTTAGATAAATGCTTGATAAAAAATATGTCAGAAAAACTTTAAATGAGTTCATGATAGAATATAACATTTAATTCATATACATCCCCTCCCCCAGTTTCTCATAATAATAAATAATTTTTATGTTTAATATCTTAAGACTGTTATTATATTTTCAATTTATATATAACATCAACTGAATAAAATAACGATAATAAATATTTTTAATTGGAAATCATGGTTTTTTGAAAGCTCGAATAGATTTCATTTAAACATTTTACATATTATATAAATTAAAAATATCTTTTTTATAAAAATATCACAATACAAGAATACTTGTATACTTATTTTTATGCTAAAAATTTAAGATCATACAAATTGCTAATTGGGGATAAAAAAGTATTGTTAGTGAAATATTGATCCGAAAAGTTATCTTAACAAACTATGGATATTATTCATTCAGTGTAGTATGCTTCATTAATTTGTAAATAATCTTGCTTAGATGCTCAAGCATTGAGTACAGAGATGTACGAAGAAGACATAAAACTCAAATATGTGAATAAAATGCATGTTTATGTTCCAAGTAGAGGAAGCTTAAATCTCTCAAATTAAAGTTTTCATTCGTTGATAGTTCTAAATGTGTTGGCCAATAAGTAGCCTAGTGGTCATGGTAGCGGACTCGCAGCCAGTAGTTTTCATCGAATCGTGGAGTCGAACCTTGCCTTAATGTCCGCCTTGCTGCCGGAGCTGATGCACGTTAAATTTGTCGAGGCTCAAAGTCAACCGTTAGCTGGGAGGGGAAGTTAGGAGATGGAGGTTCTAACTCTGATGCAATTCTTGACCGAGATTCAAAATTACGATGTCCGTCACCAATAGCCTTCGTGTTGATTCTAGTGTGACGTTAATAAATCTAATCACAATCATTCTAAATGTGTTACTACATACAATTAAAGTCTAAAGTTAAGCCTATATATAGAGAAAAACAACCTAGATATACGTATATTTTTCATCGTTATACGAAGCCTGATTAATAAATAACGCACTTACGATCGTAATATTTTATTTGTTACCGTTTTTCCCAATTCTTCTTGTACACGGAAGCTACGTAAATCCTATTATATCACTTTTGTCAATCTCCATCTCTTCTCACGCAGCGAGACGAGTTGGTGTAAAGTTCAAGTTCCAACGTGGAACGAGTTCGAAGAATCCATGAAAGAAAAATTCTGGTGGATATTGTTAACACCAGGTTTTAATGGCAGATTTCACTTCGTCAAAACGTAAGTGGTTCCCATTGAGGTACTCTTTTATCTTTAGGGGAGATGATTGATTGATCGGTTTGATTAAAGTCGAAACAGAAGCGACACGAGGGCTATTGGGGGACGGACATCGTAATTTTGAGTCTCGGTCTAGTGACGGCACTCGAGCTTGCATTCTCTACTCCGTAGTTTCCACACCACTCCAACATATAGACTTTGAGCCTCAACATATTTCGCATGCATCAGGCCCAGCTCCATCGCGGGTCTTTAGAGGCAACAAGGTTCGAACTCATGACTTGACCACATGGCTACTGCAGCTTCTTGGGGAGAGAGGAAAGATTCAGGGTCAGGGGCAGTTAAACCTCATTACGTTATTTATTTCACCATATGCATCACCATCCTCTTCACTTTTCATCACAGCAATGACACCTGGGGAAAAGGAAAACAAAGGAGTCTCATAGAGGTCACATGTCGCTTTCAGGTACAACAGGAATTCTGAAAATCAGTTAGCACATTATAGTTAAGGATTAATTAATTTTTAATCAACCCTCATGCTGCGACTCCATAATAACTCTAGTTTAAGGCGTATCAGTCTGCATCTACAAAACGGAATCAATCTTAATAAAATGAAATCAATTCAATCGTTTTATAATAACTTTTTACATAAATGAATAAACTAACTTAAAAGATTATGAACTAAATCGGGACGATAGGTGTGACAAACCTTTCACAACTTTGTTCATATCTCAAAGAAATTAACAATAATTAAATATATAAAATTTAAAACATACAAATTTCTCATTTAATATTTGTTTGGAAGTATACCTCGTTTTACAGCATTGCTTAAATAATTTCTATTAAATCTGAAAAGCTAAAAATAAGTTTTGTATTCATTCTGAATCGAAATTTAATATATATCGTTGAAATTTCTGTACCATTTTTTATCATCTTATTTAGGAATTCATCTTGTTTTTGAACTTATTATTAAAATATTGAAATCATACCTAAATTTATTAATTTTAGTAAGCATGAAAGGATGTAAATTTAAATATATTTTTCAAAATATTTTTTTTTCTCCTTACATAGCAATATATGAAATGTGCAAAAAAAATAAATGAACGATTCAACGATAAGATTACCATTTATATGTTTCTATTTTTAGAAATTTATTTACAAAGTGAAATTGCTACATAAAATATAGTGAATAGTAGTTTTTATTTGCTATAATATCTTTTAGGAAATAGAAGAATAATACTCAAAGTTAACATAAAAATAACACAACACATAGTACTAAATGCAATAGAAATAGAAGACACAAAAATAAAGACAACTATCTCGTTACGTTAGCTAAACATTCTCTCATGATTAAATACTACGTATCTCTCTGAAAACCTTAAGCTGTAGCACAGAAAAATGACTAAAACGAATATTATCTTTTTATTCCGGCATAACTAGAAAAGGGGGAAATATTTATTGAAACAAATCTTTTATACCCGGCTTACCGATCGCTAAAAATAGATCCATAAATATTTCTTTTCACTGGGCGAACGAAAACTATTACAAATAGTTAATTGTCCCGAAATAAAAAAAAGACAGTAAACTTAACTAAAAAAGACAATATTGAAACGAAAACATAGAGCGATTATCTGGATAATTTTAAAAGTAGCAAGATATGCTACTCATATAATTTCTATATTAATGCATCACAAACTTAAAAAAGAAAATGCAGAACACGACTATTAAGGATTTTTGTTTGGTTGAGAGTTTGTTAACATTTCACTTAAAAGCATCTCGAGGGCCATTGGTGGCAGGTCTCACAATTCTGAACCTTGGTTAAAAGCGAGGGCAATACGTAAGCTGACATCTCCCTCTTCAAATTTCCACATCACGCTAACGGGAGGAATTGGAGCCTCAACAAATTCGACGTGCATCATCCTCGTTATACGATGGAAATTTAATGGCATTTGGACTCCAATCTACGATTGAGAAAAAGGAAAGGACGCCAGACTTGTGTTTGTGGCTTTGACCACTAAGCTACCATGGGCAAGAATATTAAAGGATATGGTGATTATAAACCATAGGGAATGGTTAATTTTCAAAGGATTAGCTTATAAAGAACATTTTTATTTAAGATTCCCATCTACCGGCCGTTTTGATTTCATGAACACAGTGTTAATTTTGTGGAATTTTTATTACCGTCCTCAAAACCTTACTATTTTCTCTATCCGAATATAAAAATGTGAAGTCGAAAGAGCAAAAAATAACGAAAGTTTCTACTGAATTACATTTTTCGTCCAATTTTAAAAATATTTTTACCTTTATTTTAATGATTCGTTAGCGGATTTTCAAGTCTTTAAAAAATATGCTATTTTCAAAAATCGGGGGAAATACTTTTCCGTCGAAACCTTCATTATTTATTGCACTTTTTTACGTTTAAACAGATAAATTAATAAAGATTTGTGGACGGTAGTAGAAATTCCATAGGATTAGCATTGCATTCACAAAATCATATGGAACTTTATGAAGAATTAATCTTGATTTCGGTGGTATGATATCAAAAGGTATGGGTTTGGTGGCCGGTTACAATCTGTAACTCTTTGATTCGCCAGGAGAGAACAGAGAAATTGAAAATGTCTAATTCCATCTAACGATGTTATTTTTTTTTTTTTTTTTTTTTTTTGTGCTCAATCAAAAAAAATTCAAGTTAAAAGAGAGGAGGAATTCAAAAAATGAGAAAAATACAGGTTTATTTCCATTCAAATACAAAATGTATTTTTGGGTATTACGGCTAAGTGAAATTGAAGCATATGACTTGTTAGTATATGAAATGAATTAGTATATGATTTGAGCATTTGATGGTCGATATAAACAGATTATTTCTTCTGAAATGGTTGGACTAATTTTATAAATCGACAACGAACGAATATTTCCCTCTTAAATTTTTCAGTGTGGAACAGTGATTTTCTTGATCTTAACCATCAGAACATTACACAGAGCTGCTCGCATTTTTACCAAGTATTTATCGTAATTATCAGTTTTCATTTCATTAGTGTATATTTGTTTTGTAATAGGATATATATCAATGTGCACATTATTACACCTGTACACACAGTGTACTATACAGTAAAATGTTGCTTAAGCCCAGCAACTGTTCATCAAGGGCTAATAAAATAAGTAACTATAAGTAGGAAGCTAAAGTAACTTGTTTAAACTAGTTTTAGCACTCATTATATTGAATTAATTTTTCTTTCGTGCTGTGTTTTAATCAATACTGTTGAACATATTTATACCGTCAACACAGCTTCAGAATTATGTACTCATCGTAAATACATTTTAAATGCATAATTTTTTTTTTGTCTGGAGCTATTTTTTTATATTCCAGCTCAAATTATATTTAAGTGCGATGACTCGGCAAACCCGCTAATACAACATGACCATGGTATAGAACGTGCCAGAATAAAGAGATCTTACCTTATTTTGACTATGGTTCATATAACATGTTTTCACCGATTCGGATAAACAGGTACATATTGTTGTGTTGGTTTTGAAGAATTGTATGCTGTAATGGAGACTGTTAAACTAGTGGTTAAATTATTTGAGATCCTCCAGTGCTCAAATTCGTGATCGAGTGAAAAATTACTGTTTTTCTGGAGAATGATTCTATATTTGCAGTTTTCTTGTCAGTTTGATGAAAAAAACAACAAAATGTTTTGCAAATAAGTAAATCGCTTAACCATTGTGTAATTGATTTCACAAGGAATGTTCTCTATTATTCATCTTTTTAAGTAAATATAAATCAACTCTTTTTGCAGTATTTTGCAGAAAAATTTAACACCATTTGAATCTCTCTTTGGTGTGGCTATTAAATAACGAAACTGACGCTGCTACAGAGGAAGTACGCATGAGAAGCCAGGGACTGAAATTTGCTTAGAGTCAAACATTCTCTTTAGAAGACAGTGATTCTCACTTCCGTACACAGATCCGTGTAGCCGTAGCTTATGTTCACTTTAGAGTTTTTTTGTATTGACGGGAAAATGGTAAGTGTAACAATAGAGCAACGCATTGTTATGAAACTTCACTTGTGTGTGTGTGAAACTTGAAAAAATAAAACCAATATTGAAACTTATAATTTATTGAAAGAAGCGTACGGTAATGAATGTTTATCACGTGCACGTGTTTTTGAACAGCTTAAGCGTTTTCAAGATGGTCTGGAAGACGTCGAAGACGATTTACGCCTGGGTCACGCTTCCACGGCAAAAATGGATGACAATATCCAAAAAAATCGACAATCTGGCAATCTATGAAATTCGGTAAAGTATTCATGCGATTGCTGAGACTGTAGGAATTGACAAAGACTCCTCGCGAAAAATTTTACATAGCAATATTGATATGTAAAAAGCGTGTGCCAAAATGGTGCCTAAAATTCTTACGTTTGAACAACAAGAAGCTCGCAAAAATGTTAGTTCTGACATTTTGAATGCCATTGAAAATTGTCCGAACTTATTGGAAAGGTTAATAACGTATGACGAATCGGGATTATTTATTTATGATCCTGAAACGAAGCTCCAATTCATGCAATGGAAGAGCCCATCTTAATCGAAAGCCAAAAAAGCTCGAACGAGCATATCAAAACTCAAAGCATTGATGATTGTTTTTTTCGATATTCATGCGACTGTGTACTTTCACTGGGTTTCTGAAAGTCAAACTATTAATCAGCATCACTCTACCTTCACGTTCTTACTGAACTCCGAGAAAGAATAACGGGGGGGGGGGCGACGACCCGAATTGTGGAAGTATGAGGCATAGGTTCTCCACCAAGACATTGTCTATCAAAAGGTTTCTAGCTAAGAACTGCATCCCAGGTTGGATTATCCACCTTATTCGCCGGATCTTGTGCCATGTGACTTCTATCTGTTTCCTAAGACGAAATCTGCATTAAAAGAAGCAAGATTTGAGTCCGTTGAAGCTGCGAAAGAGAAAGCAGCAAGTATCCAGAAGGAGCTGGCAGAAGACTTCCAGCATTTTCCAAACAATGGAAGATTCGCTTGGAGCATTATAGGGAAGATGATGGGCGTATATTGAAAGATATAATAAGTCATTATATATGACATAAAAATAAAATATTTTACAGTGTCAGTATCGTTATTTAATATCCACACCTTGTATATTTCACTGTCTTTGTCATATATTATAATGAAAACTTATGTTTGTCACAATATATGGAGATATGACGTCATTAGCCAATACATTCCACATGGGAAAGCCTTAATCTTAGCAATTCAGCTTTAATCTGTATTACAGATTGACCACCAAAACAAAGAGAGAGGTGGAAATTGAAAATCGAAAGTGTATAGCAATGCAATCTATCAGAAAGAGTAAAAACTATGAGGAAAATAAAAAAAAAAAACTTATCAAATTTAATACATTTACAGATGACTGTCCTTTAGTATTTAGTTCTACTGTCATCTTTCCTAAGCAAAGTCAATAATTATTAAACTGAAATTGAAGATGCGTTGGAGAAAGATAATCACTGAAGAATATATATGTAAGTACTTTATTAATCACTTAATCACTAAAGAATAGATAGGATCGCTCTTTCTCGGATTCCACTTAATTCGTCAATTCTACATTATGATCATTTAATAAAGTTTTAGCTTACCTATTCACTCGTTGTAATTCAAATTTCTCGTAAACAGCTGATTCTGATTTTAAAACATTATATAAGATTCGCTTCAATTTTAGATTAATTGCTGTACTTAGCGATATATATTAGACTGACGTTATCTACTCTCTCACTTCCTTTTCTTTCAATTATATTTCATTTATATATAACTAACTTTACATAATTCAATTCCCTTCACTTCTTATTTTCATGCAATATACATACTAACAATTTCTTTTGGTTGGGTAGGAATTGTAATTTTATGCAATTCAAGTTACTATAAAGTTCTCGTAGTTAGTGAAGAGAAAATACCGAATTGTCCAAAGTCACAAATTTAATTCAAAAGTAGTAAACAGAAAAAAGGAGGAAAAAACTTTGAAAAATATAAGAAATAAAATAAAAAAACAGAACAAAAAAACATAAATAAAATGAAAATAACATAATCAAATAAAACAGAAAAAATTGTAGAAAAGTCTAAAGAAAAAATTTTTTAATCGGTTTTACATTTATTATATTTTAAATAACTATTAATTAAATTCAAAGAATAATCATCTTGGCCAGATAGTTTGCGATTATTATTGAAGTATTTGAAAATATATATTAAAAAATTCACCAATCTATTTTATGTAAAATATAATTATAATTAATGTTTCTGAAATTCTATCATTTCAGGAACTGGTCCATAACGGTACCTCATGAAGAAAAAGCGAAAAACTAAAAAAATCCTTTTTATCGTAAATATTACTATTATTAAATTTTTATTATATTCATTATAATGTAAATAAATATCGACCAAACAATTACATACATGCCATCTTATGATATACCTTAAAATTGATAAAATACATTAATTTCCTTTAAACGTAACATTACTAAATAATTAAATTTTTCATCTATTACAAATTTCTTTTGGGCTAGTATTCTCTACTGTAAAAGAAATATTTTCCTGAAAATGCTTATTAGTTAAATTAGTGCGAAATTGTTTTTGCAAATAATAACACAACCTTGTCTACATAACCAATAATAGAGATCTCCTGGAAATTAATAATAGGTTTTTTAAATCTTTCTAATAAATATCCTCACTATTAACAGGTCAATTGAAAACTCCCCGGCCTGACACATAGATGGCGCTACTAGAATTAAATCCATATGCGTTTTAGTTAGCCCTAACCCTCAAAAGATGCGTGTATAAATTTGACAGCTGTCAGATCATTAATTTGTGAATTATAGCATTTTGAGTGAAGCAACTATTGTTATTGTGAAAAAAATGGATAAAAAGGAATTTCGCGTATTGATAAAATATTGCTTTTTGAAGGGAAAAAATACAGTTGAAGCAAAAACTTGGCATGATGCCGAGTTTCCGGACACTGCCCCAGGAAAATCAACCATCAAGGATTGTATGCTAAGTTTAGACGTGGTGAAATGAGCACCGAAGACGGTGAACGCAGAGGACGCCCAAAAGAGGTTGTTACCGACGAAAACATTAAAAAAAATCCACAAAATGATTTTGAATGACCGTCAATTGAAATTGAATGAAATAGCAGACACACTAAAGATATCAACTGAACGTGTACATCATATTATTCACGAATATTTGGGTATGAGAAAGCTCTATGCAAAGTGGGTGCCACGTGAGCTCACTTTTGACCAAAAACAACGACGAGTTGATGACAATGGATGGAACATGGCTCCATCCTTTCACTCCGAAGTCCAATCGACAGTCATCCGAGTGGACTGCACACGATGAACCCGCTCCAAAGCGTGGGAAAACGCAACAGTTGGCTGGCAAGGTTATGGCGTCTGTATTTTGGGATAGACATGGAATAATTTTCATTGACTACCTTGAAAAAGGAAGGACCATCAACAGCGACTATTACATAGCGTTATTGGACCGTTTGAAGGACGAAATTGCCGAAAAACGGCCGCATTTGAAGAAAAAGAAAGTGCTGCTTCACCCAGACAATGCACCTTGTCACAAGTCAGTGAAAACGATGGCAAAAATCCATGAATTGCTTCCTCATCCACAGTATTCTCAAGATCTGGCCCCCAGCGACTATTTCCTTTTCTCAGATCTCAAAAGAATGCTCGCTGGGAAGAAATTTTCGTCGAATGAAGAGGTGATCGCCGAAACTGAGGCCTATTTCTAAGCAAAGGACAAATCGTACTACAAAAATGGTATCGAAAAGCTGGAGGGTCGCTAAAATCAGTGTATCACCCTTGAAGGAAATTTATGTTGAATAAAAAAAACTAGTTTTGCCAAAAAAAAATGTGTTTTACTATGGTAGGCCGGGGACCTTTCAATTGGCCTGTTATTAAAGCTGGTTTTTTGAAGACCAATTTCTTAGTATATTTATTTATTCAATCTTTAAATTCACTAAAAGCTCCTATTGGAACACCATAGTTAAATTCTAATTTATTAATAGAATAATCAATTATCAATATCAATTATCAATATATAAAATTATTTGTTGCTTGTATTATTATTACAAGCTATTTTTCGAATTGCTGAACTTTTGATCACTATTTTTATACATTATAACTCTTAATTTTTTTTATCACATACAGTTTTTTACTTACCAGTAATAAAAATTGTTTATATTCCTCTTTAAAAAAATCTTTGTAAATATTATGCTTACAAATATTATTATTTTTTCTATATAATTATAATCAAAAGAAATAGGAGACTGATTTTTTTTTATATTTAAAAGTTTTCTTAGAAATGAGATTTTTCAATAGGGATAAATTATTTTTATATAATTCATAGGAAGGTTATTAAAATTAAACCTATCAAAGCGCATTTATTTATAAATTTAGTAGTACAATATTCCATTTTAGATTCTCTAAAATACAACCTTTAAACTGAATTTATTGAACAGTTAGTTATATCCTTAAATAAATGAATACATGGGCGATCTGATTTATTATTTTCAAACAATATTCCCTAACTAGACAATTTTATCTTTCTTTAATGCAAAGTAAAAAGTACTTAGTATTTTTAAAGTACTTAATATTAAACTCATTCTTGATTTTCTCATTCAACTCAAGAATTTTTCGCTAGATTTTTATACTACATATTAAATCTTTTTTTCTATAATTTTTATCTTACTCTTACTATCTATATACTAATTATCCTCTCAAAATATTATAATTAAATGCAAGACATTTTTATGTATCAATTTTATAATAAAATTACTTTGTTTAATACTTCATAATATTTTTGATAAAATAAATAATTTTTAAACCATATGGGATGAAACATACGATAATACCAATAAAGTAATTTTCTTACCATAACCTATTTTTAATAAGAGGTGACTATGATTATATATCTGACAATGTCGAAACCATGCAAATGAAAGTGCATGAATTAATTTTATTATTAGCTCGAAAACTATTAAAATATTTGGAGCAAAGTTAATATATTATTTATTTTACTCCTTTAACCAGAGTCTGACCCATGCAAAGCTGAGTAATTACTACTTTGCATTTAAAAGGTAAATACATAATTATATACAGAATAAATTTAAAATACTTATTAAGTTGATCATTATTGATATTTTCACAAGTATTAAGCATTAGAAAATGACATACATTGTAATGATATGCATTGATTATTGCTATTATATTGTACGACTATATATTTACGTATGAATAAAATAAATAGTATAAAATACAATTATAAATTATGCAACAAATAATCATCTAAAATATCCAACACAACATCACATTTATTTAACAAATAAAACATTTTAAAATTTTTGAAAGTTAGTTAATATTTGCAGATCAGATAAAAATTTAATGTATTAATATTTAAATGACTTACTTAAACCTTAAACCTAAACTATTAACAGTGGAACAGTATTAAATATATATTCTTTCTAACTTATTTCTCCACTTATTTTAAATTTCTTCTTTTCTGTGCTTTCTCTTATAAAGTCGGTATGTTAATAGGTTTTTTCTTTTCAGGTTTTAAAATTTAGATTGTTTATAAATATTTTTAAAATGCTTTCAATTTGAGCTCGCATAAATGTTCATTTTGTTTTCAAGTGTTTTTATTTAGATGGTTCCATACTTGTTATTTGTTGCAATTGTGATTTTCTATTTGCTATATAGTATCATATATATATAATGTATGATATGATGATGTTGGGTTTTTGTGGTGCGTGTGTGTGTGTGTGTGTATGTAGGTGTTTGTTGGGGTTGGTTTTGCAACTTAGGATAAGACATTCCTATCAATTTCTCCCATAATAATTTAATTTCAAAAGATTTCCCATCTCTTCTTTAAGAAATAGTCCTATTCTTATTTCCGATGATTCCTTTTTTCTTTTTAATTTATTCAAACACGCGCTCTAAAATTTGCAAAGTCAGCATTCTCTCACGATACAAACTTGTAGGGATGATCCCTACCTGACTTTAAGTCTACACTTAGATTCCCTCGATGTCCCTCCATCCATACCACGCGATCTCTGATGTTTAAAGTGAAATTTTCTTATTATAAAAACAAAAACACTTTCGAAAAACGCTTTCTTATCTTCTCCTAATCTTACCCTCTTGCTTATTCTTGCTGTTATGCTGTCATAACCTGTATCCAACAGTGGACGGAGTTATGTAATTTCAGCCGGGCTGAAATGGTCTCTCTCTCCCCACTAAAATAAAATAATCCTATGAAAAGGAAATTGGCTTCGACTGTATTATTTAAAAAAATTAGTTAAATATTAATAGCTAAAAGTAAATTACTTTATATTCATACATACACACACACACACACACACACAGATATATATATATATATATATATATATATATATATATATATATATATATAAACATTCCGAAAGTGTTATAGACAGTGATGGAAAAGATAAAATCATTAACTCGTTCATGCAAAAGTGTGTGTGAGCTCACCTTACTTTTATAATCATAGTGAAAACGTCTGAAAAATGCACTAGATCTGCATAGAATTTCATATAGAAACGGGAATGAGTTTTTGTACATAATTTATGTGTTCCAAAAAATAATCATAAAAATTTCACAAGCGTCAAGCCATTTCTATCTGCAGAGTTAATGAAAATAATCACACTCTCTATCTGCAATTGAAATGTATCTCTGGCTCACAGTCCAATACTAATAGACGTAAATGTTAGGAAACAACGCATTCCAATAAAAATCACTTCCAATTTAGTTCCGCTTTTTCGCCAACATAAATGTTCCGAATTACCCATTGTCTAAAATGGGATTTTATCACATTGTTCTGGTTACTGGACAATAAATTATTTAGCAGAATTATATGATGCGGAACATCAAAACTGCCTATTTTCTAACTCGTGTGAGGAGAATAGGTAAAATAATGTATTTATCTTTAAATGGATTGGGTTTAACAAGAATCTTTAAATTATTACCTTTTTTCGCAAAAAAAAGTGTTTTCAAGCAATTATCATCAATATTTTAAATGAAGTAATAAATTATTCATGAAAGAAATTAATTAATAATTTATAAAACAGGGAAGTAATAAGTTTGATTTATAATGTATTTGTGGACAACTTGCTTATTCATGTAAAGTATATGCTTTTAAACACTTAAAATTTGATGATATAAGTATAACTTCTATAACAGTTAGAGTTGCAGTGAAGAATTTGATAAGGGCTTACGATCAAAATTTGTGTGGAAACATTTATATCTCATATTGGATGACTAAATTAAAACGGCACTTTAAATTCATTCTATATTATAGAGTTGCATAAATAAATGACTGATTTTAAATATTTATATTTTCGAAACTATTACAAATATATTACAATGAGTAATACACGAAATTAAAGAAAAGTATACCTTTTTTTTTTTTTAGTTAAAATGTTTGATGTGTGATCGTTTTTCTTACACAACAAACATCTAATAAATAATCAAGTTCATTCAGCATATTTTATAGTATTACACTGTCAATGGATCCTAATACTGCACAAATGTGTTCTTTAAGTTCTTATTGTGTTTTCGGCATCGGTGATACATAAGCAGTGTTTTTGGCGTCAGCTGTCTTAGACTTACTTCGAACAAAATTTTACCTCATCCTCTCCTTTGTTTCTTACGAGATGCGTGGATGGCCACTGCTTTTCATTTTGCCTAAGCAACATGTATCTTTAAATTGTCAATACCATCGCAGAATTCTTGCGATTTACTGCTTCCAATCCGTAGAGATTGCCAAATACATGCTTTACAGAAATAACAGTAGAAATCCGTGCGAATCCTAATATGCAAAAATTCTTCTCTGTCAATGTCGCCATTTTTGTATTTCAATGACTACATTTTATAGATGTGCAGTCGTCTATTGATCAACAGAGGGAGAAAATTTGGTACAGTTTTCTTTAATTTCATGTATCACTCATTGTTATGTTAAGATGCGTTGTATAAATTTTTTAACTCCAGCTGTTCATTTGTGCTATCCCTATATTATAAGAAAATCTATTTTTATTTATTTTATAGAACGTTTAAGTAATAATCATTGTATGTAACTTCAATATATTTTCGGTTTGGATCTTTGGTTCCACGGATACCAAGGTTTATAAACATTTCATCTTTTCTTAATTCGAAGAAAATAGTTTAAAAAGAAGTAACGAAATTCAACTCATTAAGAATAGGGCAACAAAAATGTCTATACTTTTGGGAATCTTAAATAATGTCCTGAATAACAAACTAAAATCTGACAAAGAATAATCGATTTTTTTCACTGTTGATGCGAAAGAATAAACCAGACCGCCTCCCCTCATAAGGAAGTTTTAAGAAATCCGTTTAATTCGTTCTTTTATTTTTTTAAAAAAATTATATGACACTCAGCCGAAAAGTACATAATAATGCTACAAAGTTAATTATACAATGAGCTAATTTGTCAATTTATTACCCTTTTTTCTTTTTAACCTCTGATTTAAAGTACTTTTACAGTTGTATTTGAAATATTTAAGGATATAACAGTCTCCTAATAATATTTTTCACTGTGAAAGTCCTCTTGAAATGAGTTTTTAAGAGGGAAGTGTCTGAAGATGAGTATTTTTTATTCATTAAAAGGTCAATAGTTGGCAAACTAGTTCGAGAAATTGCATTGCTGCTTAGGAAAAGCCATGGTTGCATCCAAACAATATTATAGAAGTATCCCTTAACGCAATTGTTTATTAACTTCGCACTTAAAACCAACACGAGGATTATTAACAGAATGTCCAAGGAGATCGAGCTCAAAGGGCATAGAGCTACAATCCGGACCTCCCAGGAGACAGTTACCCCCCCCCCACACACACACACTCATCTCTTATTAGAAAAATATAACTGTATATGTTGGAACAAAGTACATAAGACAATACAAAATTTCAAAATTCAAAGATAAATAAAAGCGTTTATTGTATTTGCAGAATGTTATGTCATAGTTCTTGTTCTTCCCACTTTTTATTTTTCTTCCTTTCTTTTCTTCTTGGAATGCATATTAATATGTATTCCATTGGTGTCACAACATCCTACTAACAGTGTATGCTAACATTAAGACTCTCACACACAGACAGTCTGCTCGGCGACGGTCAGCCACGGCGTTCGTACAAGATATACGCAGAATAAAGAAAATTAAAATATTCAGAAATACAGCAAAAATTGAAACAAATATGAAACAAGTTTTCTGAGCCAAAAGAATATAGTATTTAAGCTTGATAAGCAAACTCGGGTTTTCACACACAGACGTAAGCCAAATAAGTTTCGCTGCAACAACAGGATAGTTTAAATAAAGCATTTTGGTAAAAAGGCAAGAGAAAATGTAGTGGTCAGCATGTCCAACAGAGCCACCGGAACATAAAAATTTGTACTGGAATTATTGAAATCAAATCAAAAAGATTTTAAATAACAAATGAAGGGACTGTGACCAGTTAAGAAGTGAATAATAAAAATCTTAACTGAAGTAAAAAATTCAAATTTGAAAAATCAAAATTCAAATCTTAACTATGTGAGACTGCGAAGGTCAGGAACGTTCATACTCTCACCATCAGTGACAGCGAATTTTGAAAATGAATCTGCTATTTCCTTGTAATAATCTTCAATGAGGGTGATTCGAACCTAGTATAACACATGGATCAATAAGTTCCGAGACTAACCCAGAGATGGCGCTCGTAGTAAACCAGTAACCAGGTCTTTCTAGAGTACTAACCTTTGCTTGAAACGTGTCAAAATTTTAAGTCGATCGGACCAGAAACAGCTGAGTTATCGAGGTTGGAGTAAAGTCGTTTTGTAGTTTGTTTAAAAAATGGAAAAAACCGAGTTTCGTGTTCTGATAAAACATTGTTTTTTAATGGGTAAAAACACCGTGCAAGCGAAACAATGGATTGAAAAATGTTACCCGGACTCTTGTCCATCAAAAGCAACGATTTGTCGGTGGTTTGCCGAGTTTAAACGTGGTCGTACCGACACAAATGACGCGGAACGCTCGGGTAGACCTGTGGAAGCCGTTACACCGGAAAATGTGAGTGAAGTGACAAAAATTATAATGAAAGATCGTAAAGTGAAGCTCCGTGAGATTGCTGAGATGACACAGATATCACATGGAAGTGTATTTATTATCCTTCATGAAAAATTGAGCATGAAAAAGGTTTTTTCCAAGTGGGTGCCGCGATTGCTTTAGATGGAACAAAAACAGCAACGAGTCGATGATTCAGAAAGCTGTTTATCGCTATTTACTCGCAACAAAAAAGATTTCTTGCGTCGTTACGTGACCATGGACGAAACATGGATACATCACTACACTCCAGAGTCGAAGCGGCAGTCATCTGAGTGGCGCACAGCTGGCGAAAGCCGTCCGAAAACGCAGCAGTCAGCTGGCAAAGTCATGGCGTCAGTTTTTTGGGATACGCATGGCGTGATTTTCATTGACTACCTCGAAAAAGGTAAATCGATCAACAGTGATTATTATATTGACTTGCTGGTGCGTTTGAAGGAGGAAATCGCAAAAAAACGACCGCACAGTCTCGGGACTTATTGATCCATGTGTTAAGTTGTAAAAATCAGAATAAGTTGCTAGTTTTTTCTTTAACGATAAATGTGGAAGCCGATTAATTTCTGGTACTCTGCAGTAATTGGAGACGGATTCCATAGTTTTGAGTCTCGGTTAAGTGGAGTGGACGATATCTGAGCCGGCACTTTTCTCTCTGAACTTCCACACCACGTCAACAGGAGAACTTGGGATTTTGTTAGATTTAACGTGCATCAATTCTGCTACTCAGTCGGTCAAGTGACATCATTCACGACTCGACAAAAACAACGCCGGCAGCGATTTATAAACTATGGTCTGTAGGTTAGAGTCGGTATTAAGACCATGAAGTCTATTCGTTTTTTAGAGAAAAACTACGGTCGATTACAAAATGTAGTTCTTCATATATCAGAAAAAAATTAAAAAGAATGTCAAAACAGGGAAAAAACAATTTTCTTAGAGTAAAACTTAACATACTGCTTAAAAGATATATTTTTTGCATGTTAAAGAGTACCCAATTGAGGAGTTCACTGTTGGTGGAGATTTACTTCTCCTTCAATATAAGTTTGTTAAATGTAAATCGATGATATTTGTTTTAAAACACGTAAGGCATTAATTATGGTGCCAGATTCCTGTGGAACAAAAAATCAATCTTTAGTTTCCCAATGTTATGTCCGTATATGTTAACTATAGTTTTTGGTTAACTTTGTGATCAATAACTTTACACCGAATTAAGGTATCTAATACGTCAGATATTTTGTTTAATGATTTTTAATGACTTTTGACACTTCATGATAATTAAATAAAATTTTCAAGTCTTTCTCGTCAGAATATTGGATAATTTTAAGGTAAATAAGACTAAATTTGGCCTTTTACATTTTTGAGCCCTTGACTAAGAATTAAATTTTGTTACAGAGTTTTTGAAAATTTATTTACTCCTTTATATTATGATATCTTGAAAAGTCACAGTTTCTAAATGTTTCTAATTTAGGTTGTGACTGCGGGGTTCACAGTCGCAAGTTCTTTACTGGCTATATTTTAAGTAAATAGTATTTTTAAGTACTAATTCCACTAATTAGGACAGACTTAATGTAGCAAGAATGCTACATCTTAAGTCTGTCCTCATTCAAAGTTTTCACGTGGCCCTGGTATGGAAGTAAGAAAGGGGTGAGGGGCAGATAAAAATAGTCTTCGGTATATTTAATTATGTTTCAAAATTACGAGATGCATCGAGAGTAGTCTTTATGTTGTTCTTACTGTGATTTGAATGAAGTCAACCAATTTTTCTTACATCAAGTTAAGTGACTGATATCCATTATAACCAGATAAGAAGAATTAATCGAATACAGCGTGAGAATGCAAATAACTTTACATTTCTAACAGTAGATTTGATTTAAATTAACCTCGTATCATAATATATAATTCATTAATAGTATAAAAATACATTCACAGATTAGTAATTTTAATTCTAACAAATAAATTTCAAACCTGAAAAGGTACATTTACTTGCAGAAGTAACTCCAACCAACCAACCTATTTTGTTACTAAGCAATTTCAATTTAACTATATTTAATGGCGTCGAATAAAATATTATTTCGTTTCATTACAAATTGTGCGTCGTCAATAATTGTCATGTGGTTGTTAAAATCGTTTACTCTAAAAAATGTTCTTTGTAATTGAATCTTTTCTCAATTATGTACAATTTATAATTATGAAAAACATTGGGAAATGAAAAATATATCTATTTGAAAAAATTTTCTATTTTACGAATACATTTTTCGCATGCTAAATCCCAAACTGGTGTTTATTCATATGTTACTACAGTATAAATCAGAATTCCTCGACCAAAAACAACTTGCACGAAACAAAATACGAAGTCGATTTTTGAACCTAGTTGCCAATTTGGTTAAATAAACTTATATAATTCTGCTATGAAGACAGAAAAATACTTTTATGAAATGAATCACAAAAATGAGGTGGAACATTTAATGAAAGAAATGAGACATAATTTAAGATACCTTTAAATATGTAAAAGAATCCCAAAAGAAATATTTCTAGGAACGAAGAAATCGTCTTCACCTTCAGAATATCAGCCTTTAAAGTGATGCTAATATAGAAGATAATAAGAGAAACTGAATCCATAAATTTATAAACTTCGTACTTCTTGTTAGAAATAAAGAGTTCATTGTTTTCTTCTCGATTGGGAATATTTTTAAAATAATATGAAGAATGGAAAATTAAGGCATTTCTTATTTAGCGCGCTTTATAAATATAGTTTTTTCAACTTAATTTAAATCTATGATTAATCTTACAAACATCAGGAGTCACTATGCCACAGAAGAGAATTTTGCCACATTTTATGGAATCAAATAAACTTCTTCTATAGAACATTAAATTATAATTATAAATGTATTGATAATATATTAAATAAGTGGCTGAACAGTTATTTTTTAATACTGAATGTAGTATCGAAGACATTATTATAAGAAATCATATGAGCTGAAATCCTCATTTCAAAACAAAACGCCGGGGTAGCACGTAATGATTAGATAGTATATGGATTCTTTTTGACGTTTTAATCATAATTTATAACCTCATTTTTGTTTCTTTTGCGTTGGAAAATTGAATATTGCTCAATAAGACAAACACATAAAACTGTCAATAAGAAAATATTGTCCAATGTTCCTAACATTAAAATATCAACACAATATATTATGTTCTTTGATGCATCATTAATTAGTTTTTTTTTAAATTTTAATATTGATATTAAATGCTACAGTATATGCACACAAATATTAAATGTTTGTATTAAAACTAAAAAAAATTATAAAGTCTTATTTCATAAGAATTCTCTCTAAGTTATTTTTTTTATTCTCCAAATATCTCTTTTTGCAATTGCACTATTTCTTCTTTCATTTACAATTTCTTTCACTGTCATATCATTTTTTTTCGATCTGTATGCTGCATGAAAGTTTATGTGCTTTATATGTCTAAGACATACATAATTTGAAAACCTCTCCACAATTCAAAAAACAACTTTTTATGTAGCACATGAAATTGAGAAAAAAAAAGGAATAAGTTGTACCATAATGTAAAATAATAAGGAAGAAATTCACGAAAAGAGAAAAATGTGAGAGTGTATATAACAGTTAGGTAGCTCTTGGTAAGAAATCGCGGACATACTTAATTCAGTGTTTGGTTGGTTGTCATGGAAACTGCATGTGACCGAGCTTTCTCAGTGAGAAAAGAGCAGGTGGTAGTCCAAATGCTGTAATGCTGTGAATGAAGCATAAAAGAACACTCAAAAAAAAATTCTTTATTTAAATCTAATTTTACGGCAGTTTCTTAAGCGTGAAAGTAGGCTTAGATATGTGGTTTGCATTACATGCACCTCTCGACGAGAGTAATTAGAATATAATTTGAATTAAAAGGATGTAAATTAAGAATATTTTTTTCAAAAAATAACGTATAATTTCTGGATGCAATGTTAAGATTTTTAAGGAATACGTGTTTGTAAGAGTATATATAGTCAAGTAATATGTGCTGCGTTCTTAGAGGAAAAAAAGCTTTAGTATTTAAGAAACAACGTTGCAATGGTTCTCAAAATTTTACTGTGCGTGTCGTAATTAGTAACATTTGTAAAAGAAAAAAAAATGAGAATTTTTTTTTAAATTTAAGTATTTCTAGATTTAATAGCTGCTGTGAAACAGTTATAAAGAAATATTGTTTTGGGGTGAATGCCAAGTATTTCTTTGTTTGTAGTATATAATTTTTTTGCTCAAAACTAAATAAAAAGAAGAAGAATTTACTCTTTTCTATGATTATCTTCTTTCGCAGAGAATTGAAAATAAAAAAAAAAACAAATGTATAAAAACGTTTTTAAGTGCTTAACTTTCTTTGTTTTTACGCTAATATGCGACTGTAAAGGAATGCGAGTAATTTTTTCTAGCACACTGAAATTCACGGAACGATTATTTTAGAAAACAAATGAATTCTTCTAAAAATTCTGGACTCCAGATCTGTAAATTCTTTTTAATTATCTGTTTAATTTATTCTCTAAAATCCTTTTAATTTCTATCTCATGATCTAAGAAAAGCATTTTTTGGTTAGTGACAAAATTGAGTTTTCGTAATGCATTATTCAACGGAATATATGTTAACCATTTCAACAAAATAAATTGTAAGACGATATTTATCCTAACGATTAATATTCATAATTGAATTTAGAGCCTTATATCACTCAGAGTATCATATATATTAAAGTTTAATGCGCAAGGTGAAACTTTCAACTTTTGGCATGGTTATTAACGAAATTTGCTGGACTTCTTTCTTTTTGGAGGATATAGTGGCTGTAGAAATCTAGTAGTTAAGAAAGAGATGGCAAGCCTTTCCATAAACACCTAGTAAATTTAAACACAACATAAATTATTAACGAAGAATACATATCAAAGCAATAACATCTTTCTGAGTTTAACAACTCTGGCATTCTCATACTCGTATTCATATCTATATTGTCATATCTTCACCTAAATTGCAAAAATTCCTTTTTATATAGTCACCTAGCATCTAACTCTATCAACTTCTACACATCGGATCTGAGGTTATGGAGGTGCGGCTACCGGAATTCGCGTTATCGTATTCCAACTGCAGTCATGGTTGCGAATTCGTGACCGGTGTTGTTTCGTCGAGATGTGGATTCCTGTCCTGAAACCACTAAAGACCCGTCTTGTGGCGGGATTGATGCAAGTGAAATCTGATCGAAGTCCTAAGTCTTCCCATTGTTGCGGTGTTGAAGTTTGGAGAGGAAATTGTAAACACAAGTGCCGTCCTCGTCTCTTGTTCGAGGTGTGACATTAATAAAACCATCATTCAATTAATGACATAAGAAATCATTAGGGTGTAAGATTTCATAGAATATAACATCGTGGGGGACGGTGTTGCAGCAGACAAGGCAAGATAAACAAGACACTAGGAGTCTACGAATGGGTTAACCTGTCTTATCACTTTCTATAGTATTTCATGTACAACGGTGGACGCAGGAGCCAATTTATGCACATAATATTTCTCTGACGGATTATAAATGAAACTATGCTGCTCATAATGTTAATTTCAAACTTACTTTTCTTTGTTGAAAGTCTAACTGGTATTTAACTAACACTTTGCACAGAGTTATGCATTTTACGTTGTGTGGCATAAGGTCTGAGGTTCTATTGTAAATACTGTTCATCCAAAAAGGGTAACTATCATTATTGATCCTATTTTGATATGATACTCATAAAAAACTAACACAACGTTTTCTTCCAGATAAAACTAGAAGTTTTTGTCAATAATTAAACAAAAAAAAACACGCAAGAATAAAGATATTTGACAGTGAATGTAATACTCAAATTTCCTACCAGTCTCTTAACTTGAAATCTTGTGAATTTGATTTGATTAATTCCCACTTTTTAATGTATTTCTTCACAATTATATTGAACTCTAAATAGAATAAATATCTACTGTAAACTTGTTTGCTTTTTTTTCTCCCGGTGTTGACATTTCAAATACTTAGTTAATGCATGAATTCACGGAATCGATTGTCAAACAACACTTCTTAAGCCTTTTTACATGCATAAATCCTTTAATTTAAAAGAATCTAGTGTGAGCTGTGACAATAAAAAAAATAAGTTTATTTCTCTAATCAAAGTATAAGTCTCTAACATCGGGTCTCTCCTGCATTCGCTCACAAGTTCCAAAGAAACACCACTATTTCACCTATTTTTAACACTTATAAAGCAGTACAACACGCTACACCTTTTTCCTTGTTATTAATTAGTCGCCTCTTTTTGTTTTCCACTAATCGTATCCCGATTTTCCTATAATGGCTGCCGGGAAATATGGGACACGGGAGCTCGCACGTCACACTTATTTGATCACGTGACATGACGTCGTAATTACAAGGCTGTTAAAAAGCACTTACACAGTAAGGGACCCAAACAAAAAGTAAAAAAAAAAGGGGGGGGGGGCTGGGAATAAATTACTTTCCCTTTAGAACAAAGATTAATTTCAGTGTGCTCCCGTATCACCTTTCAAAGGTACGATGGATGGTAAGGGAAGTAATTTCGTTCCTGTCTGAATTATGGAGGAACCGCGATTGACAAGATTTTAATGAGACTGCTTAGTATGCTCTTTCTGTGTGGATGGATCGAGTGATTTTATGTGAGTAAACTACTTGATGGAGTTTTTGAGAAATGGAATTTGGAATTTTTGTAGGAGACGTTCGTAAATTTTTAAAAAGTTTCATTTTATTTTGTTAGATGCATTTATGTAGTGATAGATATTAACCGAATGTTTTTTTTCAATTGTGACATTTTTTCTGCGCCATTCAATTATGTAGGATCTCGAAGCAAAAAAATCTTATTTCCATGCAAACATTTTATACATAGGTATGAAAGTGTGCTATATATCATTAAAATAAATAAAATAAATGATAGTTTAAAAAATGATTTCCATTAAAAAATATCTTTCTATAATTTTCATTTTTAAAATTTAATTTTTTTATTACTGGAAGCTGTTATTAAAAACACGTTTTCCAGCTCGAAGTTAGTATCTTTGGTGTGATGATATCTTATTAATTTTCACGTCTGTCATCTTAATGTTTATCCAAAATATCTTAATTTCACCTTTAATTCAAGCACAAATAAATTAATTAAAATAGTTAATTATATCCAAAATATCTCTTCTCCACAAATGAGGAGGATGCTCAAAAAGTTAAATACTTTTCCACGAGTACTAATAACTTCTATATTTTATCAAAGAATACGCTTACTGGAATACGATGCGAGTACCTTCATCCATTGCTCCGACAACGTTGAGTGCTAATCACACCAAATTCTCTATACACTCTGAAAGACTAACATGCACACCACATTAAGACCGTTCTTATTACTATAGCTCGATTTATTTTCAATTTCATCATCTGTCACTTTTGTACGACTTTATTATATCTATTCACTCCCCTTCTAAAGTTCACTTAATTTTCAAAATCACGTATCATTTGTTTGGAAAGATAGTGGGAACATAAATATAAAATCAAAAAGAAACCCCAGATGTTAGTTGAAAGGGTAAATTCGCGATTAGCCCATGATATTTGATTAAAATATACAAGTACTCATTTGAATATCTCCTTGAATTTTAAAAATATGTACAATAAATTTTAAACATACACTCTAAGACATAAAATTTGACACTCCATGAAGGGGTTGTCAAATTGCGATGGAAAATGGGTGGATACTGAGAAAAAGAAGCGATTACAATTCCAAAATAATTGGACAATTTATTACGGACATCGATTGTTACGAAGTGAGAAAATCTATAAGGCAGTATTCACCTCCGGTCATGATGCAAACTATCACATATATAACTGTGACATGGAAAGGTAAAATTCCTGTATGGTGTCCCGCTCTGTGTGTGTTATGTTTTTTTTTTTTTTTTTTTTTTTTTTGTCGAATTGTACTAACTGTAAGGCTAAATCGGCCATATTCAGGGATGGTTGTGGGCACCTTCCAATCGTCCCAAATATGCTCTGTATGGGAGAAATTAGGTGACCTAGATAGCCTAAAGGAAGTATTCACTACGTTTGAAGACAACATAGAAAGGCGTACCATATTCAACCGGGCATTATTTTGTTGAAAATTAAGCCTTAAATTATTTACAGTTGGACGGTAAAGAGTGATAGGATTGAATATTCAAGAGTTCCATATATCAAAGGAAACTGCACCCTATACCAAAACACTTTGTTATTGACCTTTGTAATGTGCGATAGTAAATGTAAGGTCCATACTCTGTTTTAGACTTCTCTAAACACTTCTACGCTGGTCGTTGCACTAGCTGGTAGAGTAAGAAACATATAAATCACAGATAACTAAGTTGTGGGAAAACTACGAAAGAGGAAATGTAGGTAAAGAAAAGAAAAACAAAATTGTATAAGAAAAGTTAGCAAAATAAAAGCATTTTCCTTAAAAGAAAAAGAAATATACATTTTTCTGTTATTTCCTCTTTTTTTTTTTAAATTATTAAACTCTATAATGAGTTAGTTCCAGTAACGAATGGTTATTATAATACAAAAGAGAAATTACTATAAAAAGCAGGAGCCTTCAGGAAAAAAACTGGACAAAATGACAGCAAAAATAATTTACAGAAACATAAACGAGTCTCAAAAAAAGAAGCAAAACGAGTAGTGACATTTTGATATCTGTGTAAAAATGACAGATAACTTACAGGCCAGAAATATGGATTATAAAAGAAGCATTGAATTTGTTAAATTTAATTATATACACAGAAATTAAAATTTATTTATATACACAGAAATTAAAATTTACTTATATACACAGAAATTAAAATTTACTTATATACACAGAAATTTAAAATTTACTTATATACACTGAAATTTAAATTTACTTATATACACAGAAATATTTACAGTAAACGCTGTCCATGAGAGAAATTCTCAAAATTTTAAAGAATTCTTACAAAAAATATTGGAAGGTGACAGAAACACATTTCTCATACAGAAACCCACGAACATATTTCCGAAACTCTTGAAAAGAGTGTGATTTTTATTCAGAAAATAGTAAAAATTAATTTTCAAAACTACTGCGTGCAACGCGCGCTTAACAAGTTCCCGTAAATCTCCATCAAAAATTTAAAACTGCCAAGCAATTTAAATGTTTAAGCATCTTGTAAAAGAAATAAGTAGTTTTCAAAAACATATCAAAATATTTAAGTAATTAGAAAATGTTGGCTTAAAGTGATTGTGTTTCTGTTATCAGTTTTCAGTTCAATGTATTACACCAAAAGTAGTGCAATATTTTAATTTTCCTGAAATTAATAAAATTTCATAAAATAACTAAAGAAGTGACAGACAATAGAATTAATAAAAATTAGGATTATCTAGTTTCGTATGTTAAATATTTTGATTTTGAAACATCAATAGCAGATAAAATGAGGTATAAATAAATTCTAAAACCATTTAGATTAAATGTAGTCAGTTACAAATATGCAGAAACGCTCTAAAATGGTAGAAAGTAAAACAAATTGAGAATGAATTCTTAAGGCACCCTTTCGTTTCTTTTACTTATGGATTTATTTTTCTTGCTTTTTTTCATTTTCCTTCCCATGTTTATCTCTGAAGTTTTTTTCATATATATATTTTTTTAATTTCTTTTTCCATGTAATAAATAGGCTAAAAATTACAAGGTCCGTCTCCAAAAGTTCTCATGTTACTTCTACTGTAAAGTTAATAAAACTAATCAATTGATCAAACCATGTAGTATATGTTTTATCAAAGTTTTACATTTTTACAGCTGTTGTCGAAAATACGCAGTTTGTTTGGCAGATTTTTTCAAAATTTTCTGTACAATTTTATTCAATAGGGATGTATGTGGCAACCCTTTATTTGGACACTAAATGTGTGAGTTCTATTCGCTGTATAATTAATTTACTAAAACGAGAAAACTATAGATATGAAACAACATAATTAACTGGTATGATATTTTATAAATCCCATAAATATTGGAATATTATCCATAAATATCCCATAAATATTGGAATACCTAAACAAATATTATTTCTTTATTTTTCCATAAATTATAAAACTCAGCTTGTTTTCAAAATTTGAAAATGCATCTTTGTTTCCCCTAATCTAAGGATAATCAGCCTAAATACATGAGGGAAAATGTAATCGAAATGGTAGGTAAAATTATTTTTCAAATCAAAATAAATAATAATGATCACAATAATCTATTGATTAAAAATCCATAGGGAATATATCCATAAACAAAGGAATCATTCAAATAAGGACGAACGTGGGTGAGTGATTGACAGTTAGGTCTTATGGTGCAATAGCCAAATGTAGTTTAGATTACATTCTGGACAGAAATAAGAAAGAAAACAAAAAAGAAAGGGTTAACACACAAGAAGGAGGAAGGAGAATGGGGAAGTATCACTAGGGTATCTCGGAGACGAGTCACCCTTGCTTATTAAAAACAGTAAGCCCGTGGGAGAGAAAAAAGGTCACTCGGGTAACTGGGGATTATGATTTCTACACTTACCTAAAGAAGGTAAGTCCCTGAGGAGAGCTTTAAAGTTGGAAAGAATTGATTCTCAATGATACATATTATTGGAAATTCATCAATATATTGTATAAACTAATTAATTACTGCAATTCAGCGTGAATTCTTATTGATTGAGGTTATGGGTGCTACAAAGCGCTCGATGACAATCAGAACGATTCACAGGTCTGAGTCGTATTTTCGCCAAAAATCTAAGCTATGAAAAATGAGGCTTCAGCGCTTTTAATGAAACTGGACAACAAAGTTGCGATGGATTTGGCTTATTTTGGTTTTAATAACGTCATACTAGAAGCAACACGAAGGCTATAGGCAACGGACTCCGTAAAAATTGCGTTGGAAAGTTAGGAGGGGTACAGATACAAAGGTCCTCCTTCTCGTTTTACCGTAACTCAAAATCACGAGGTCTGTCACGTTAATATGAAATTTCAATGTGACGTCAGCTCAAATCAATCGAATTTTAAGAGTGAATTTTTCCTAGCATGGCACTAAGAAGCAAGTTTAAAGGTATTGGAGACGAATCTCGTAAAATTGAATCACTGTCTAGTGACAAAACTTCCACTTGAGCCCTTCTGCTATTCAAACTTCTACAACATGTCAACGTGAGAACTTGGGACGCCAACATGCTTAACATTCATCAGCCCTTTTACACAATGGACCTGTAGAGGAATAATTGCATATTAGAAGTGTAAGACAACACATTAAAGTACTACAAAAAGCCTTCCATGAAATTTCCAACCATTTTGTATTTAGTACAGTATCGATGTTTCCATGGTTAATTCCATTTTAAAAATGCTCGATTATAATTCCGATGTGAAAAATGTGTAACTCGCCACAATTATAATAACAAAACTAGTTTTATTAAAAGGATTATTACATTTATTTCCCCTATAATAATCTAAGCATATGCTTTTATAATTAAAAAAAAAGGATTAACTTAAATTTCTCTTTTTTCAATTAAATATTGCTTGAACTTTCATTTTTAAGAAAAACGTACAAATGGCATTATTCATGATATAAATACCTGGTTAGGTAGCATTCGTAACGCACAAAATTTTAAATCTCTTAATGTGTAGGTGTCTTTTCGAACTTAATGCATCTTAAATGCAGCCTCATTTAAACTTCAAAAGGTTATTTCTTTCAGTTAATAGAAATCCTATTATCAATATCTTTGCACTTTCCCTTTATTTTTACTTTTTTCAAGAAGTATTCTTCTCAGTTAGGATGCTAATGCATGCACTTCTTTCCATTGATAGAATTTTAAAACAGAATTGAAAGCGAGCTTGCTTTTAAAAGGCATAAACAGATCCAGTATTTTAGAGCAAGCAAAGTTAGGCCTAGAAAATAGATTCGATTTTGTTTCCTGTTTATTTTAAAGTTCCGAAAAACATTAAAGCTAAGCAAGCATTAGGTAAAGTGAGTCTAGGTACTTAAGGAAAAGGATTGAACTGAAATAAAATATATATAGATATATCAAAAGAACGCTTGATAACAAAAAAAAAGTGTTCTTAGATTCAAAAACATTATCACGTCGAAGAAAGGAAAAAGAAAAACAAACGCATAAAAACAATTTCTGTAATTTAATTCGCTCCCGTTTTTGAAAACAAGCACGAAACTCGTTGTTGCCAGAACCTTATTTTCTAAAATTCAGGAATTGAAAAACAAAATCGTCCAGGTCCTCGTTAGTTTAATTTCTTTAATGGTAAAATATTTTTTTTTATCATTGTTGCTTTTACAATTGGAGTTTAGCCAGTTTTTTTCTAGTCTTGTTCTCTATAACCTCTCAGAGAAAGAATTGTTTTTTGTTTCCTCTAACTCATCAGATAAACAAATGTATCTTTTTAATCGTACGGTGTTAACTGATTGTTTTTGATGGCGCATTTCCTAAAATATGTGAAAGAATCAACGATGGATGGAACTATTCATTAAGAAAATGGTTCTCGGACTTTTTTTGTTACAAATAATGCAAGTAATTGAGATGAATGCGAATTGCTTTTTTTTTCCTTATTTTTTTTTTGCAAAGATAATTGTACCTGACACGGAGAATAAGAGTTTAATTTATTTTTCTCTTACATAAATTTTATGGAAAAACTTGCGTATGTTTTTATTTCATATTCCATCGAAAGTCGAAATACTTTACTTTTTCATTCAAACTTTTCAGTTATTTTTTTTGTGCAGTTTTTATATCGATAAAGAAGCAATTTCCGAGACAAATATGTAAATTATTTTTTTTTCAATTAAAAAGGCTAATATAAATTTGCATTATTAAGATGAATTCTATTTTGTTTCCTTGTTTTTAAAACCTTAATTAAATAGAATAATGTTGCAATATGTTTTTGAATGCATGTGAATGTATTGCTTGTAACGGAGCATGCATTTTAACGTTTTGTAAATCATGTCAATTTTGTTAATCTAGTTCTGATGAAATGCTACACATCCCTTGTTAAAAGTTTAAATTTCTCTCCTTTTGAGCAACGATTGATATCATCATAGTTTGATTTTTTTAAAATGTTTTTATGGATATATCAAATTTTTCGATAAATTATTTAGTTGTAGAAATTTAATAAAGTAACTATTTTATAGATTTACGTTCTTTCCCATGACGCATTTCATTCAATAAGGTAGATCAAAGATGTTCAACTCATTTCCACCACTGTTTGATATCTAACAATTAAAATACACATATGTAGTTATTGGGTTATTTTTCTTTCCTTAATTTACTCTTGGGGAGGGAGGAGTGAAACTGGAGTATTATTCTTTAATATTTTTATAATGATGTTTATGTTGATCATAATGATGTTTCCTGTTACATAAATTTGGTATATTTAAACATTATTACATATAAAGCAGATCCTTTTATATGTTATGTATTTAAGCAAAAATGTGCTTATTCTCATTTCTTTTGGAAATACCAATGTTTCTTTATCGGTCATTTTTTTACTGTATGGTTTCGCTGGAGACATTTGGCCGCGTTAGCCCAGTGGTTATGGATAGTAGGCTCACTGCTAGAGTTGTTTTCATTGAATCATGGGTTTGAGCACATATGCCACTAAAAACCCATGGTGTAAGGGGGCTGATACAAATTCAAATCGGACGATGTCCCAAGTTCTCCTGTTTGCATGGAATAGAAGTTTAGAGAGGGAGGTGCCATCTAAGGTGTCTTCCTAGTCACTTGACCGAGGTTCAAAATTACAAGGTCCGTCGCCTCAAGCCCTCGTGTTCCTCCTCAGTGTGACGTTAATAAACAATCACAATTAATAAAGATGTACTGATTACAAGTGTTTGAAAAAAAGGGAGGAATGGTCTTTAAAACAAAATAACACAAAAAAGGTTTTTCAAAAAATAAGTATTTCTATTGATCATTAATGTACTAGACATAGAATAATTGTACAAACTAATAACGTAACGTTAACAAATTTATTTTTCTTGTTATTTGAAAGTGGAATATTTAATGTTAGGTATATAAAGCAAGAAGTAGAAGCGTAAAGGTGTGGTTGATATTCTTTTAACATATTATCTGCTAATGGGGGGAGGTCATGGGTCGATTCAGAAGACGAGTTATAGTTCAGTGTCGTATGTTGTGTTTCATTAATAATAATTAAAATTTATTTGAAATTTTGAAAATTAAACAGTGACATCTTTATTAAACTTGCTGCTTTTCTGGCTTAGTAGCAAATGTATTCGTTGTGGGCTACGAGTTTGATATGCTTACAACAGAAAACAAATGAGATATAATGGACTTTTCAGTGAAATGAGATACATAACTGCAAAACTCATTATAAGTATTTGAAGCTTCTTATTAAGTTGTTGTGGCCCATGTGGTGTAGTGTGTGACTGCGAGCATTGCCGACCCAAGTTCGATTCCCGGTAGCTTCGAATTGGGTAGTTGGATATGGGTCAACTCAATCCTTTGGGGTCGATAAATGAGTACCAAGCTTACTTGGAAAGTTTACTCGGAGTCAAAAGTCTGATTAGTGCTCGGCTTGGACACTTGCTAGTCATTAGCACTGCAGTCCTAAAGGCTGTAGAGATGGAGATAGATACCGCCTGACAGGCCTTTTAGACCCAGAGTAACTTTAACTTAATTAACTTATTCCTCCTTTATTCAAATATTTCTTCCTTATTTTATTCTTTAAAATTCTAAAGTAGATTTTACTATAATCTATTATCACAATTTTCCTCATTTAATAACCTTGATATTGTTTGCTTTGAAATGCTTTCTTTTCATAAAATATTCTGTTTAAGTAATCGTTGTATAATTTACTTATTATTATTAGAAATTTTGAAAAGCATCTTTTAAACATTTTCAATTTTAGAAAATATTTTATAAATTATTTTATAATATAGTCAAAATTTTAAAGCGATAATTAAATTTTAAGACGAATTTTTATTTTTTAATTATAATTTCCTGATTTTTACCAATTTTTCTCAATATTTTGTTATTTTATTATTCTGCTTTTAACATTAGCATATATAAAAATTAAATGCACTTAAGCTATGATTCGTCAGCAAATATCACAAGGCTTTTGAAGTAATAGAAGCCTACTATTTTTTTAGCAAAACTGTTGCAGTTAAAATATTTAATCCAAAAGTGCAGACTTAAGTCATACTGATACATTTTCCCTTGAGTTTTTAATGATAACAATATTTAATCACCTTCATTCGGCCTCATTTATATGCAGGGAAATTTTGGCTATTTTCTAATCTCTATGTCTTTTTCTTCTTGTTTTATCGCTGCATAGAAAAAATGTCACAGATAATAAAGTGCAAAAAATGCGAAGTAGTAACAATCAAATGGGACGATATATTCTAAGCACCGTCACGATATGAATTTTTGTTTTATGGTTATTTAGCGACAATAGCCTCATTGGTGATCCAAATAAACACAATGATTCTAATATGTAAGAAAATTTGCGTGAGGTGCTGTCGTGCGACACTTAAATTGTTCTTGACGATCAATACAAAAGGGGAAGTACTTGAGGTAATAGTTACAGAGCCACCATATTTATGTCTAAAGAATATACTCCTCATTTTGGAAAAATTCCAATTTTTGTGCCTTATAATGACTGAAATAATTGTTCTGGAACCATGGAAAAAGAAACAAAGTTTACATAGAGATTCGGTTTAAAATGCAAGAAAATACAAGTAATTTCCGTGCGAGAAAATGTTACTCTTGATATTTAAGTTCGTTTCAAAGAATTTATTTTGTTTTGAGAACATATGAAGGTAAAATTTGCAGACGAAAGTAGTTTTATTAATTACACTTTCGAAACAATAGTTGTTTGTAGTGTACTCAGATTGTACTCGCTTTGTGGGAATTTAAATTGCTTTAAAATGCTAATGTTCATGTAGCACGAAATATTACATTTAGCATATTTTGAGTTTTAATGTTATGTAAAACTATTTGAAATCAAATCGTAATAAGTCGAAAAATATTTCTTTCACTCGTATATGACTTAGTTAATTAACAAATAATTCTTAACAATTATTTTAATATTTAAAAACCATAAAGAAACATTAGAAATAAAAATTTATTTAGAACACTAATTAGATAATAATTACTATTTCTAATTACTAAATTTATAGCAGTGTAATAGTTTGAAAATTGAGCTAATGTTTTATAATGAATGACTTATTTCTTCAAAGAATTATTTATACTTGAACTAAGATATTCTTTTAATTTTAAAACGAAAGTTTGCTGAGAAACATTAAAACCATATTTACAAAATTAAATTCAACAAGAGGTTTTGTAAAAGATTCTGTACCATTCGTTTGGATTATTTGAACATACTAATCAAATAATAGTTTTATTTCATAAAAAGGGAACTAGAATCCCTTAGAACTCTTACTGATATACAAGCAAATAAATTAACATGTGTACACATACTTTTCATCATGTGTACACATAAGTTAACTGTTTAACGAAGAAAGTATTATTATACAGAATAATAGCCATAATTATGTAGTAGTTTGATTCGATTAAATTGTTTGCTGTGAATATTTCGGAGTAATCACAGTTTCGCACGTATTATAGGAATAATCTCCTTCAACTTTATTCTCAATGATATTTACTAAAAACTGCTTATATTCCGTTTTGACTTCAAACAATAGTTGTTTTGACTAAAAGGATTACACTTCAATATTTTGTTTCTTAAAGTAATGCTGAAAGTTCTTAGTTTAAGTGTATGTAAAAGCAAACCTTTAAACATTTCTAGATATAATTATCACCTTAACCATACTTTGATTGATATCCTCCAGATTAAAAAATTATCAGAAATTAAATATATTGTAAAATATTCATAAACAAGAGATAAGAAACGATACTGTTTGTAGTCAAAATGTATGTGTTTTGTTGTTGAAAACATTGTTTTGTAATACCACATAATAATAGTTGAAAATAAACCATATTTAAGACATTTCATATGCTAGTGCTATGATTTATAGGGTATTAAGGATAAGTTGTTTTTTGCGTGCATCGCTCAACAAAACATTTGAAATTTTTTTTGAAAATGAATTTCTCAATATTTGACATGAATGCATGTCAAGATTAGCATTTAAAGATCAATGATGGCTCTAAAGAATTTATTTCAAGGTAGTTATTTTTAATTTTATTCATCCTATATGCAACATATTAATTATATAACTAACTTTTAATTTCATGTTGATCCAAAAACAATACGAAAATTCATTTTACTATTACGTTTATTATTTGCATAACTTCTTCGAAAATGCTTTTTATTGAGAGAGTAATTATTATAGTTTATTATTTTTAGTTTATAGATAGTTTAATAACTTATTAATTAATTTTTAATTAATTTTAGTTAATTTAACTTTAATTAATTTAATTTTTTAATTAATTTAACTTATTAATTAATTTTAGTTTATTAACTTAAAATTAATATTATAGTTATTAGATAGTTTATTAACGTCGCCTTGAAAACCACCCAAGGGCTATTGGCGGCGGACATTGATTTTTGATTCTCAGTCAAGTGACGAGAATGACACATGAGCATCTCACTCTCCAAATTTCCACACCACGCCTTTGGGAGTAACTCACCGGTCTTTAATGGCCTCAGGGTTAGAACCCACAACTCGACGGAAACAACTTCGACCGTAAATCCGCGAGTCTGTGACCGTGACCACAAGGCAACCACGACCGTTATTGAAACTGTAAAGTTAATATTAAGTAAATTATTGCATGTTAAATTAAAATGATTAACTTCACAAAGCCGTATGTAGTATATTTCTTAACTGAGGAACAAAGGGGGTTTGAACTTGGTATAATTAAATAAATTTTCAAAAATCACATAAACATTTTTGTTCAAATTATTAAAAGCGATTTGCAGTAAATGATACGAAAAGAGAACATTAAAATTCGCCCTAATTTTTTTCCCTCGTCAAATCATCTGCCTATCAGATCATTTGCTTCAACTGTTTCCCTCACAACCGGGGAATTATTATTACTCGAAATTCTCTGATGCAGCAAGCCCCATCAATCTTTGCACCAAAAACTTCCCAGTTAGGTTTTTAGTATTGGAATTTAATACCGATCAAGTAAAATGATGATGGATCGCAAATATATAGATATACATGTCGTGCATTACATATCGAGAAAAACTACAATCAATCATTCTGAATTTACTAAATTTTGTTCAATACAATATTTTTAATAATTAAAAGCTGTAAAGAAGCTCTTAAATATGAATATTTTAGATTTTGCTATTAAATTATTTTGTAAGCGCATTAAATATTTTTTAAAAGAGTAAAATATTTTAAATTTTGTTGAGTATTTGTAATTATGGATTAAATATTTTTGCGCGTATTTTAAAGAACATTCTTTATTTCATTAATAGCATTATTCACTTCTAATAACATATTTTGCGTATTAAATTGTACCATATTCTATCAAGTGAAATAATGTGGAAAGTATATATGATAAATTCACACTACATGGAATAACTATATGATAATTTTAACATTAAGCCTTCATGTTGCCCAGAGTGCAAATTTGGCTAATTGATATTAGCTCAGATAATATCCTTCAATTTTTACCAAGTTTGGAAATTATGAAGTACCTCACCTATTGCTTATTGTATAATTACAAGGCAAATGTAATTAAAAACAAGCTTTAAATCAATTTAAATTCAACAGTTTTTAAAACTCTAAATTTTTTTATCAGATATGTAAAACACAAATATTACGAAAGCTTTTTGACTTGTTTTGGAAAAGAATTCAAGACTCAAATATGAGCTTATTATTATTTTAATTATTATAACAACATAGTGGTGTTTAAAAAATTGTTTGTATATTTATTTCAAAAATTATTCTATAGCTAGGTTCTTACAAATTGTGAAACACAAAATCTCTTTATCACGTCAAATTAAAAGAGGAACTTTCCTAATTTTTCATTCTAATTGTATAAAATATTTTACGAAACAACTGAATCTTAAATATTTACCAGATATTTACAAAACCTTCCTTAATATATACCTTCTTTCACTGTTTCCAAGTCTATGAGACTTTCATAAATCTAAAAAGCGAAAGAAGCAATGGTATTGAAAAATCAATACTGTGAAACCATCACATTTAATATTCAAGTAACTTTCAAATTGTATAAACGCAATACTTAATGTGGAGTAGAAATTTATTGTGGAATCTCCTAGATTGTAGACTAGTCGAGTCACGTATGCTTTTAATTATACAAAAATGGTAGTCTTCATTGTTAAAATAATGTATTAAATGCACTAATGCAATAAATTACTATTAATTTAAATAAAAACTGTTGCAATTCATGAGAATAAATATACTCATTGAAGGATCCGTCATTTTCCGAAGTCTATGGAAGAAATTTGATTTAAAACCGAACAGGAGGTTTCTGTGATACTCTTGCCCCGAGTTTATGAAATTGAACTTTAATTTGTGTTTAATCAGTCATTATCGTTCAGTTAAGATTTCAGTCTATTCCAAAAATATTCACATGTTTGTGAAAAGTGTTTTTTTTTCCTCGTTAACGTATCATAATTCATTTCTGTCAACTCAAAATCTACTGAAACTTTCGGAAATATTTTAAAATTTATTTAGCTATTATTTAAATTTCTGAAGTCAATATTTAATGACCCAATAAACAAAAACTATATTAGAAATCATGGCTGTAAAATCAAAATGAATTTTCCGAATAATATCTACTCCTTGCTGTTGAATGAGAAAGAGGCAATTACATAGTGTTGAATGCAGAGAAAGTTACGTCGATTAGATTCAGTAAACTACATTACACATTAAGGAGATCAGAGGCATAGTTTCAGCTTCCGTGGTTAAAACGAAAGAGGGATAAATTTACCTTACTTAGAATTTAAAAACAGGGATTTCTTCAGATCACATGGTATTGGAGAAAAAGTTTTACAGCGACTTTAGCAGTAGACAGAAAGTCCAGCAGGGATTATCCCTTTCGGTCTGAATCCGTAGGGAAAGTTGATTGAGCAAATTTTAATAGAACATGATTGCATGAATTTAAGCTAAATTGGAATAGTATCAGTAAATAAAAATGAACCCTTTACTACGAGTTAAAGGATAAAAAATATTAGGGAATTAGATTATATTCAAACGAAATCATTACACACACACACACACACACATATATATATATATATATATATATATATATATATCAAATTTATTTAATTAAATATGTGTTTGATTTTGTTTTGAAAATGTTATTTTGTTTTGTGACATAAATTTACAGAAAAGATGTTCCATATTGACTAAAAACATTTGTATAATGAGTGAAGAAAGCCAAAACAAATTCAGTTTTGCCATTCTCTCGATAACTGAAATGAGAGTATAAATCGTAATGTTTGATTAAAATTATAATTGTGTGTGTCTGTGTTTCTATAATAATTGAAGTAATATTATAGATACTAACATTTCTTTCATTTTTTTTTATAGTTTCATAGCAAAGTTCCCCGATATTGTTTACTCTGAGCAGTAAGTTATTTGTGTATACCTTAACAGAATGTTTCGTGGAAATCGAGAAATTTCCTTATACATAACGCTAAAACCCACGCGACCCTCGTACAAAATGAAAACTTAAAAACTGAGTCTTCCCACGTATTTTCTGTTTAATGTAATATCATTTGCATATTAGAGCAATCACAAAGGAATGAAAATTTTCCTTTGAATAAAAGTTTGACTATTTAAAAGGACTGCTAATATATGCGTATATATAAATAGAATACTTTTCTTTAAAAGTGTATAGTATTTTTCTTTGTTAAAATCAAATTTTAAAGTAAACATATTCTGAAGACTAAATGCTTGGAATATTTGAAAGATAAAGTGAAAAAATAATAATAGGGAAATCTGTGATAAACACCACAAAAAGAAGAAAACACAATAATTGCAAATATCAATCGAAATGATTAAATATTCTTTTGTTACACAGAAACTGATTTGGTTTTGTATACATATTGATTTTCTCTTTTTCTTTCTTTTTTTCCCCTTCTCTTCTTTTTTGGAAATGAATAGTTTTTTTTTTGCTTTATTTTTAATATGAAAAAATATATTTCTTTGTTTTTATTACATTGATGCGAAAGTAAATTATTTGTAAAAACTTGTTTCACGGAATTTTTCTCTTTAAAAAAAAAACAGAAGTGAAGTGAAGAGTTTGTTAAATGCTTCAGTATTATAACAAAGTAATAAATTATTGCATAACCCAAAGTAATACAATTGTTTATATCGGGGATTTATTGCATCGGCATTTATTCAATGCGTGGTTGTCGGAATGGTTTTATTCCCTGAATTTATTACCAACCAGTGCCTAAGTACAAATTGCTTATTCTTTGCTCAAGGGAAAATAGTAAGAGCGAGAAGAATCGATTAATTATTATCTAAAAAAATTTGGAAGAAAGAAAAAGGAAATAAAAGAAATAAAAAGAGCAGGGATAAAAATTAGCAACATTCGTGATATTTTAGGGTTCTTTGAAAAGATTCAAACACTGGAATGACTTGAGAATAACATTAGCTATATATTTTAAATGCATTTAAACTATAATAAAGTAGCGCGTTATTTTCTTGTTACACTAAACAATTTTGTGTTACAAATTCAAGATTAATGTATTCCTTTTATATTTTTAATAAAACGCAATGAATGAGCTAAAGAAATTTTATTAATTTCCTCTGCATTACTCAAAAACTGTTATAGAGTTAAATTAGCGTTATATAAATATGTTTGTAGTGCGTATATTTCTATTTATATATGCCCCTTCTATAAAGTTTTAGTAGTTGTTATATTCTATTTTAATATTTATGATAACAAGTCTGTGTGCGCCCAGGGAACTTCATTTTGATTTATGAAAATAAAAAAATAGTAATATGCAGATTTTGTGTACTTTATTTTTCATAATTTTTCTTTATATTCTAATAAAATGGTGCTGCTTTATCTTATATTTACTATTTGTATTGCTTTCGTTGAAGTTTAGGTAACTCGTTTACATGAGAGATTAGATACTGAAATATGAATGGAATTCTAACATTTTTCTCGGAATAAAGAAACGAGAAATTTGATCGAGTGCATTTTTTGATTGAAGGAATCATTTGAATGAGAAGAAATGATTGAATTCAAAAGAAAATATGGAAATATAATATAATAATATGACATAAATTTCCCTGATGAACACAAATTAACATTTTTCACAATTTAAAACTAAAATTTCAATTGAACGCATTAAAATGATGGTTGAAATGTATAGTGGTTTCTAATATTTATCCGATCAACAATTTTCATGAATTTTTTTTATCAATCCCAGCTTGATGTGGTGTGTTAATATATTTAGGAGTAATATATTTAATGTTGCAACAAGAGGTTGTTAACCATACTCTAATCCTAGGGCTCCATAGACTTCCAAGAAGGTCACATTTGTACACGTAAATGTTTATTTTTTGCATGACTGTCCCATTCATACATAAAACATGAATATTTTCATAATCGTGTTCCATTCCCAGACGAATAGAAATTACTTTCTTATCAGCTCAACCTTTTCCATTAAAATCATCGTACACAAGCGATATATAGTGTCTTTAAGGTATCACAACTTTCTTTTCTCTCCCTGAAGCATATTCTTCTGGAATGGAGTCACATTATTTTCCTTTGAGCAAAAGTAAGGCCTTTAAGCTCATTAGATAGATACGGTTTAAGACACAGATCTAAAAATGACGGAGGCTTGGAATGTCATTACAAAAGCGTATTTCATCACATTTTTCATAAAAACTAATGAAGGCTTATTAAACTAGTGTCTGTCATGGTACATATGGAAATACGTACATCGTTAGCCAACTCTTTTCACTCATATGAGGGTTCGAACAATTTTCTGATGGAATGTAATTTATCTTTGTTTATTTTCAAAACTAGAAAAGGGCACGCATTCACAATCAACTGAAAGTTAGTTGTGATACCATATCAAGCCTTATTGTAAAATCGATGTTGGATACTTAACATGCTTATATTTCTTAAAATTAATCCTTTTTTCTGTTGAAATCATACAAAAATTGCAGTCCTCTAAATGATCTCTAGGTTTCATCTGGAACGTTGGTGTGTTGAAAAGCATTGAAGTACCACGTCCTTAGATCCAGTTTTCAAGTCAGATAAAATAGCAACGACAACAAAATTACTGCGTTTATGGGTTACTTACCCTGTTCGCTAATATAAAATTCAAAATAATGTTTATAGGCAAATTTTGTTAAAAAAAAGTCACGCTTCTTATGCGAGTAGTGCTTATAAATTCGTCAAAAATACAGCGAAATTATCACTAGAATTGACACATGAGACATTTTAAATGCATTTATTTTCTCAGATTATTGAAAGCTACACCGATAAAGTATTTATTTCAAATGAACGATACATTTACATCGTGTCATAATGTCTGAGGAAACCCATCTTATTTTGGTGCCTAGGTGTCTTATATCGCTCACGTGCGGAGTCATTTGTGTGTAGAAATAAAGCATTTTAAAAGGCATACATTATGTATTTTTGAAAGCTGGACCAAAATTTAAGTAATTTGATTATTTAATATATTGCAGTGTTTTTGACATCAAAGTAACGAAGTATTTTCTACCATCGTGTGGTAAAAAGATAGTATTAAAATTATTGAAAAATTGTGAAATTTTTTTCTATCATTTAAAAATTTAATTAAAACTTTTAAAAAAAATTTCTAAAGCATATTTTTAGTCATATTAATACTGAATCATTTCGAATCAAAGCAGTGTTCTTACTAATTTCTAATGATGTACGAGAAGAATTTCTATGTGCATCAAAAAACTCCAAACAAGTATGTTGTATTTTAAATATTCTCCGAAAATTATTGAATCATGGCGATCTCCAAAAGTTTACGGCTATCCTGATCCAACCAAAGAATTAGCACTGATGGCCGTCATTAATGTGAATCGATTAAAGCTCACCGAAAGCACGGATGAAAATTTGAGAAACTACGTTTCTTCTTTTCAAAGCATTTATTTCACCTGCTTTGCATATTTCGGCAATTTAAAAGAAAAACAACGAAGATGGATAACTACCATTGGTGTTTGTTTCTCAGATCATCTCATAAATATTTCATCAGCTTATTTTTCGAAAACCGAAGCTGTTGAAAATAGCACTTTTTTTTTGCCTTGCTCTCTCTCTCCTTCTTCCTTCTTCTCTTTCGCTCATTTTCTCCTTTTTTTTTCCTTCTCCTTTTTCTACTTTTTAGAGCTCCATAGCTTCACATGAATGACAAACAGTTAAGGCGCTTGGAACGAAATGGGTGTGTGCATAGGAGAGTCATCCAAAATATTCATGGGATTTGGTATTTTATTTCTTATTTTTCTACACTTTTTTTTTTCCTTTTCAAAATATTCTTCGTTGCGCCGTTTGATCCGCTTACAATAACAATGACTGTATAATGGACACAGCAGAAAAGGCAAGAATGAAGAATGGGAGGAAATTTAAATTTTTTTTCTCTTCCTAGACATCTTTATTTATTTTTTGGAGACTTAATTTCATCTTGTTATGAAAACAAAATAGTATGTTTTATAGATTTTTACAGAAACTATGCGTCAGAAAATATGCTAATGAGAACAATTTTCTGTTCCTGAAGACGTCATAACAATTCGCATTGTTTGTTCCAAAGTAAGATGAAAAATATAAGTGTTTTTAGAATTCCGGAATACTTATTTGCATGTCAAAGAAAGATACGTGTTCAGTTATTTCTTCAGTAGCGTAATTTTTTTCCCTTTGTCTAAGAAAACAAATATTCGTTTCGAGAAAGTTTTCTTTCTGAATCATCATTTCATATTTGAATTTCCTTCGCAATTAGCTGAGCTATTTACTAAGAACTCTTCAAAGAGAATTAAAAGTAAAACACAAAATTGTTCACAGTGCCTTAATGTAAAGTAAAGAAAATTTCTTGAAAATTTCAGAATTAATTTTCCTCTTTTTTTGAATTTTTTAACTTACTTGTAAATTTAATATTTTATTTTTTATTTCATGGAGTAGAATTATAAAGTTTTCAACAGAAAAAAAAATCTAAAATTGTATGAATATGTTTATTCTAAATATAAGTTTCTAACTTTTAAATAGCAACAATATAAATAAATGGCTCTATATGATATTTTCATCTTATAAGTACTCTAAAATAAAACATTCTTCATTGTTCGGCGAGTTAGGAAAACTGTAGCTTTAATTTAAAAGTACATGGACATAAGGTGGAAAAGGAAATATCGAATTTAATACTCTTCCTTTTTTATGATATATATGTTTTAAAATTATTTTTGGTGCTTAAGTTTTCTGTGTGCCTAATAATGATATTTCATTCATTTTATAGAATTATAAAAGTATTTTTTAGTCAAAAAAATTATCTTTCCCTCTAATATTAATATGATTTTTCAGATATATTTGTATCTATATGTTCCTGTTTTAAATACAATATTCCACACACATAACTATTCAAAATAATTTACACCTCGTGTATACAACAAAAATTACCAAACCAACTTTTTTATTGATATTGATGTATATTTTCAATAAAAAATTAAAAAGCTTTGTAACTTTTGGAAATTTCATTCTTTTTACATTTCCTTTCATACAAAAATTATTTCTTTAAAATGTAGGTATTACTTTGAGAAAAATGTTTTCGGTTCACTGAGTACCTTTTATAAGAAGAGTTGCCTGAGTACCTTTTATAAGAAGAAAGAAAATAGAACCATATAGTATAATAGTTTTATTTAAATTGGTATCTAAATGCAAATATATCCCACAAATAATGGACATATTCCACTAGGAGAGAAAAAACATTTTTGGAAGAAAAATTACTTTTGTAAATCTAGAATGATTAAAATATTATTATTAAGCTCACACAAGAAATCTAAGCTCCTCTAATAATACAATAAAAACAAGGAGTCTTAGATATGGTTTCTCATTAATTTCTTGCATGTCCCGGGACTCTTAATTTTTAATTGCAAGCTATCTTATTTCTCATGCCTCACCAAGAAAATAAGTTTCATGTTTATAATACACAAACATACACATATAGATCGCTTCCCCAAAATAAATTTTAGGTAAAACGTTTATTTAATGGGATTAAAAACATTAAATAAATAAATTATCTAAATAGTTGTATTTGCTTGATTATTTAATTTCAGGCTTATAAACTTAAATTTCCTCTCTTATATTCATGGAATTTCGCGTTGTTCAGCGTTTTTATGAAAGTTATTATCAAATAGCTCTCCTGCTGTTGCTGACGGACTCCTAAAAGTCCGCCTTCCATTTACCGACCATTTTGATTTCATGAATGCAATGCTAATCCTATGAAATTTCTACTATCATCCTCAAATGTATAATATTTCATCTATTTGAATGATTCATCAAATTGATATATCTATTTGAAAATCTATTTAAATCTAATGAACGCAGTGCATTAGAAAGTTCAAAAAATAATGAAGGTTTCCATGAAATTAAAAATTCCTCCAATTTTTAAAAATATTTTTACTCTTATCTTCATTATCTATTCGTGGGATTTCCAAACTTCCAAAAATAAATTCTGCAGAAATCTTGATTATTTTTTAGTCTTTTGGATGTACTTTATTGCATTTAAATAGATAAATTATAGATTTCAGAACGGTAGTAGGAATGCCATAGGATTAAGTTTACGAAATCAAAATGGCCCTTGGACGGGGCCTTAATTTCTTTTTTCGGTGGTGTTGACAAATTATAGTGAGGCACAGCTAAGGTTTCTGCCTTATTTATGCACAGACGACCTTTGCACATCAGTTCCTAGGCCTTTACAGCGTTTCGTGGAATTCTTAATTAAAATTTAATTTTAACTATGGGAACACTTTCTTATTTATAACAATTTCATATATTAGTTCTGATAAGAGCTTAAATTATTAATTAATGTAATGTATTAGTAATCTCGTAAACACATGGATGACAGTGGTAGAGACCTTAGACGTATTTAGTACATCGGTATCTCTAAACACATAGCAAATAAATTTAATTATAAAATAATATTATTAATATGCAATTAATTATAAATAAATACACGAATAAAGTCTTAAAAATAATGAGTTACTTCCAAAGACTGTCATTTGGCCCCGGTACTCAGTGGTCACGGTCGCGGACTCACGGCTAGCGGTTTTCGTTGAGTCACGGTTTCGGGCCTTGATGCCCCAAAAGACTCGCCGTGTAGCCGGGGCTGATCCACGTTAAATCTGTTGGGGTCCAAAGTCCTCCAGTTCATTTGGTGTGCAAGTTAGTAGGGGGAATGACGGCTCAGGTGTCGTCCTCGTCACTTGACCGAGGTTCAAAATTACGAGGTTCGTATCCAATAGCCCCCACGTTACTTCTGTGAGACGTTAATAAAAACCAAACCTAACCAAAGTTTGTCATGTGGTTGGACTGTTGCGTATGAAATCTGTTAAGGTTCAAAGTCCTCGCCTTGTCGTGGCATAGATGTGGAGAATAAAAATGAGGTGCCTACTCAGGTATTGACTTAGTCATCTGATAGTCGTTGAAATTACGTGGTATATCGGCTGTGGTAACGTGACTTTTGATTAAGGCAGAAATAGGCCCTCGACTCAATTGAGGAGCGTGATTTATCATGATAATTTTAGACAAAAGTATATAATTACGAATCATACTCGTTCAGATAATTAGATTACTAAATATTGAAGTAAAATTATAGATATCTTTTTACTGTACAATATACAGAATCAAGGCTAGTTACAATTGCAATATATATGTAGAAGTATATTAATCCATGTAAAAAGAAGTAATTTGGATTAAATCATACGTGAATGGGATGATAAACAAATAAACAAAGAGAAACAGATTAATTATTTGCAAATATACAAAAATTAAGTTAAGAAACAAAGAAAGTTCTTATGAGTAAGAAAATAAACCACATTGTGTCTTTTCGAGTATATATTACATAAAATGCAGTCCTATTTTCGAGGAAATACGGATTTATCAACAGTTACCTCTATAGTTTGGAATACATTTATCTCATCCTTACTTGGATAAAGCAACAATATCATTCCAATATAAACCAACATATAATTTCAATATCAAAGAGATATGCTTTTGTTCTCAAACTTTTGAAATCAATTATAGTTGAAGGTATAAAGATGATATTTTTTAAAATGAGAAATATCAAAAATATCCTACTGAGAGAGACAGATAATTTGGTCAGGAGAACGAATCCCATTCATAATCTTCTATATATATATAAGCGAAATACCACTGACTGACTCATCACGATATCTCTAAAACTATACAACCGATTGACTTGAAATTTGGTACAGTTACTCATTTTGCGATGTAGACGCTCACTAAGAACGGATTTAACGGAATTCTAATCCAAAATGTCATTTTCATCCGTTAATCTTTTCTTATCCATTGGTTATGTCATTTTTGGCGACTTTATCGCTAAAAATGACATGACCAACGCCAAACGGAATATATTTTTTTATATGTATACTGTGTATTGCTACCAATTAAGTTTAATTGCCGAGATTTGCGCGTGCGAAATGGAAAATACCAAATAATTTAATACTGATGCGCTGATGGAGGATGGATTTATCACCAAATATCTTCCACCGCCAAGTCGAAGCATTTCAATGACCTTGCATTGTGAATTTTAAAAAGCTATATTATGGTAACCCCAGCTGACTTCCGCCCGCTTTTCTCAGCAAAAGATAATTTTTTATTGTTGTGGAACCTAGATGTAAGTTTTAAATTCATGAGAAAAGTATTTTATTATTAATAATGATTGATAAATTACATTTGTAAATCTAAACGCAATCGTACGAAGATATTGAAGTTGGCTTTTAGCAAATGAATAATAATAATATGTTATTCATGTCATTGATAAAAAAAAATAAGTAGCTGTCAAAATATTTATTTTGATGTACGCATTAACTGTAACCTAATGTAAACGTTATGCAAAAGTTTTGTTTTTATATTTTGGCAATTTTTAGTTTTTCGTTTCTAGGAAATAAACGTTTTTGTTTTTTTAAAATGGCTGGATATTTTATCGTTTTCAGAATACAGAATTATTTTTAATTATATGATTTTTAAGAGCTATTCTGTCTATTCAAATGCGGTTTTAGATATGCTGCTAGCGTAAGAGTTATCCCTTTGTAAAAAGGATAAGGCAATACGGGTGAATTTTTGCTAAAATTTTTTATTATACTTTATCTTTTTGTAAGTATTTTTTGTTGAATTTTTAAATAATTTGATTTTAAAAAATTAATTATAATTTTTAACTTGAAAAGTATTTCATTGTAGGTTAATACAAATTGATTTTTCATATTTACTTTTCAGTTATTGTTTTTAATAATGGATGTTGAATATATTTGGATAGATGGAATACCTTTTCCTTTCAAAGTTTTTAAAATTTTTGGCGATGGAGCATGTTTATTTTCGTCTCTGTCTTTGCTGGTGTTCGGTGACATATCGTTGGCGTATAAAATGAGAAATATTATCGTTTCTCACATGTTTAACAACTGGTATCGGTTTAAATGCTACACTCAAATGCTATCTGGCGCTCCTTATAATACTAACGATTTATATAATACCGAAAGATATAAACCAAACACGTATGGATCTATTTGCGAAATTATGGCGGTGGCAGAGCTATTTCCCTATCAGTTCGATGTGTATCAAGGTGGCTGCCTTGTAGCTTCTGTTGGTGAAACAATTCAGAGAAAAAAAAAGATTACGTTTAACGGGAAACTGTAATAGTGGACATTTTGATGTTTATATTGAAATAGTTGGATTAACAAATAGAAGTAAAGTTAATCTTGGTGATGATAATGTGAAACAAAATGAAGAAAATGTGTCATCTTTAGTGTTTCAGCCTCAAGAAAATGTATCTATGCTACTTTCAAAGACTCAATCAATATCTAACATTAATTTATCAAGTTCAAGTGAATCGATTATTAATGATATTATAATATCTCTTCAATTAAATAAAGGTAAAAAAAAAGAGGAAAAATATTCACAAATTCAATTAGATATGAACAAGTAAGACACGCTGCTGAAAGTATACTCAAAGTCATCTTGAAATACATAGAGAAGCTGCTTCAAAATATATTTAAAGCCATCCTGAAGTACATAGAGCAGCAGTACGAAAATATTTTTCTAATACCCCCCCTGTGAATCAGGCAGCTGTAATTAAATGCAATGAAAAAAGATCAAAAGTTAAATTAGTGCCTTGGACTTCTAAGGCTTTGGTTTTAAATATATATAACAGATATTGACTATTCAAATGATAAAATCGCCAGTATCGGAAAACGTTTGTCCTGTTTGTGGTGCCATGCTTTAAAATTGATAGAAGAACCTCCAGGAATGTGCTGCAGAGGTGATCAAGTCCAAATTCCTGCTATTAGATCCTACCCTGAACCTTTGAATAGTCTTCTTAACCATAAGGATCAGCTTTAAAAACATTTTCTTTCTATAATTATTTTGAACCACGGTCAAGTGACGAGGACGACAACTGAGCTGGCACCCCCCTCTCCTAACATCCACACCACACCAACGGGAGGACTTTGGGCCCCGACAGATTTAACGTGCATCAGCCCCAGCAACACGGTGGGTCTTTAGCGGCCAAAGCTCGAACCTGCGACTGAGAGAAAAACCCCACCCACGAATCCGAAACCTTGCCCACTAGGCTACCTAAAGATTGGTACGTCAATAACGTTGTTGCGTAATTTAAATTATGTAACGGCACCAGATTCAAAGTGAAAACTCTAAAAAAAAACATTATAGAAGCGACTATTTTTACAGGAAAGTATGAGGGTGAAAATATATTCATTCCAAGAGTACCATTAATTCCATCAGATTATCCTTTTGAATTTAAGCGTTTGCAGTTTCCAGTTAGACTTTGCTTTGCGATGACTATCAATAAAGCACAAGGGCAGAGTTTAAAATTAGCTGGTGTAGATTTACAAAGTGTCTGTTTTTCACATGGTCAATTTTATATGGCATGTTCAAGAGTTAGTTCACGTGAAAATCTAATCAACCTTCAACCAGAAAAACGAACGAAG
>BMAW01084330.1:0-25319 GCA_019974015.1 Nephila pilipes | reverse complement strand
TAAGATATTTAAAAAAAAGTAGAAAGTGTTAAGATATTTAAAAAAAAAGTAGAAAGTGTTAAGATATTTAAAAAAAAAAGTAGAAAGTGTTTGAATATCTAAATTCTAAAAAATGGCGTTCAAATTTTTAAATTAAAATGTTTTGTTAATTCCTCAACTGACAGTTCAATTAATTAATCAGAATTCAAGTAACTGATTGTTCAAATCATTCGTTTCTCTCTATAAAAACATAAAGATAAGTTTTAAAATAAAGTATATTACCATTTTATTTATTAAAAAATTTGTTTGCAGCTTCTCTCGGACACGAAGTCTTAATATGTTGTAAGACGCAAGGTATTTTCTGCATATCAACCAATAAGACACAGCCAAACTTTAATTTTTTAGTTAATGTTTCTTTTTGTGATTTTAATTAAATTTTTTATCTCCCGTTTCTTACAAATTACAAATTTTAATTAAGAGATTGTAATGGAAAAGTAAGAGAAAAAGATTTCGGAGAAAAAGAATCGCGGGAACTTAATGAACAGAGGACGAGCTTTTTTTTATCTAATTTTCAGAGGTGTCTGAGAAAGCTTTAATTTTTTTTTAAAATAGTCTGAATGTCGAGTCTTTCCTTTGCCTTCTAAAATAAACACAATCTCAATTTAAAAGTCCCAAATGTCGCTATTTCTTCCTGAGGATAAATGGAAGAATTACCGAGGAATAGAAGGATAGTATTTTAAACTTATTTTTAGAAATCGATAAAAATTTAATTGTAGAATTAATTTCTTTATTTTAAAATCCTATAAAATGCATTTATAAAGTTCGAATATCTGGAGCTGTGTTTGATACTTTCAACAAATAATCTAATTTTAGCTAAGAAATTTAATGGGTTTCTCATATGATACATAATCCCTTTAAGGATAAAACAATTATAAAAACTTGATCAGAGATGTTTCGAGTGGAATGTATTTTTAATCCTTGAAAATAAAATATTAATAGTTTACTGAACAAAAAATACTTTGTAAGAACGAAATAGAAAAAAGTGAATTCACAAAATTCTATAGAAAAAAATATGATTTTGCCTTTTTAAAAAAATGATAGATTTATACTGTAATAATTTATTATGCTTTTCATTTATTTAATGGCATATATTGGAAGATAAAAGAAATTTTCATAAATAAAAAAATTCCAATCATCACTTTTTAAAAATAAACAACGTAATTGAAATACAAAAACATTTAAATTCGTATAGCTTACTTTGCAACAATCAATTAATTGTTCAAATATTAGCCTATTAATTTTTTGAAATATTTGAATTTTGTTTGTTTTAAACTCATGAAATGTAATGTTTCCCCCTGGTTGTTGTGGTCAGTGGAAAGCTTAGTTCGTAGCTATATTCAGTCCGAAAAATCTTTTGCTTCAAAATATTAATTTAACAGTCTTTGTCAGCGAGTGGCATGGACGAAGAGCCAAACATCCTGCCGGCTATTGAAATGTTCTTTACTAGTACAACTAAATATCCTGTTGACTAATGATTTTCACTTTTCATTTATAATTAAAATTTAAATAAAACAAGTCGAGTCAAAGTTCAAGTTTAACTGTTAATTTTATTATATTATTGTTGAGAGATAAGCAATAACACGATGAATGATACAGTTCTATGTCGGTCACTAAGACCGACGCGAAATTAGCATACGACGAAAACAGAAGACAGAAGAAGAAAAGAACTTTTTCACTGCCTGTGTTAATTTATAAAGGGGATTTTCTGGGGATGTTTATTAAATTACATGGTCTAGGTGTAGGGATTCTTAGGGATTTCTCAACGTGACAGAAAGTCTAGTTCTTTTCTGTCAGATTTACGACTATGGGGAAGCGAATTAAGCAAATTTTATGAACAAGTTTTAGGATATTTTAGAAAAATATTTTTTTATCTAATAAATAAAAGGATAATTTGGAATTGGATCAAAATCAGAAATGAACTCTTTACTTTTGAATTAGAGAATGGAAAAAATTAGGAAATTAAATTATTATTCAGTGAAATTATTAAATTAACGTTAAATCATTACACGCACACACACACACACACAGATATATATATATATATATATGCGTTGGTGTGTGTTTAGCATTTTATAATTATTGTATTGTGTCTTATATATTGAATGAAAAGCTTGTTCTAATTGAAATCATATATTAGTTTCATTAAATAATTGCTGAAATTACACTGAGAGCTAATTGTCATACAACAGTTAGCTTTTGAAAAAGACAATACATTTATAATCAGCCATTTTTGACATCTGTTATGTTACATTGCTTAAAGTATTTGTTTCATATTATTATAATTTTTTGGAAATATTATCAATTGCATAAAATCTTAGAAAACAGAATTATAAATTATATTTATATTTTTACTCTTCACTTAAAATTAATTTTATAATCCATATATAAATAATCTGATTTATAAGAAAAATTCAAAGTTTTTATATTGTAAAGCGCACATGTGAATACAGAAATATAATACGTAAACTCAGTAGATTAGTATTATCATCATCCAGTATTTTAGATTGATTAATATGACTTAATTTAACAAAATAAATTTTAATTATTAAATCATACACACATTTTAAGTTAGATGTTTTTCAACTTCTTTTCACGTAGAAATCATGTTTTTAAAAATTTGATAATAATTATTTCTTATTCTGATTCTCTCTATTTTCTTATTTTCTCAGAAATAATCTGAGCATTTCTTTTTCACAGTAAAATAAAATTTATTTTATGGATTCCTATTCGAGTTGTTAATATCAGGAGTTTTAAAATAAAATATTTGTTTTTGTATAAAAGTGTAAAAGCATGTTTATACAGAAGACACTATGATCTGAATGGAGTTTCAAACTAATAGTGTAATTACGAAAGATCAAATAACATTTTGTACCTAAATGTACATGTGTATAATAATTTTAATTGTATCGCAATCTCTTTGAGCAGGCAATGATTCTGCATTGTTTAAATCTTCAAAAAATTTTGCACATATATAAAATTTCTTTCTCACCATGAGAGAAAATATCTATAATTTCTTTACATGTCGCAAAAATTCTTTAATTTTTATTTCTTACTTATAATGTTAAAAAGTTAAACAGTTACATTCATAAAAATTAAGAATCAAGCTATTCAAATATGAATATCAAATAAATACTTTTTAAACTGTCTTTATTATTTTTCCATGAAAATTGCAGACAAAATTAATAATCGTAATGTATATACAATTAATAATATTAATGTAAATTTTATGTATATTCTAATGTATTATATTCTTTAGCCTAGAGTAAGAGAGTTTTCAGAATTGAAGAAAAAGACGAATTTAATAAAATAATTTATATCATTTTCTTTTCAGGTGCACAAATTACAAAACATTTTGTCTTTTAGATAAGCAGTGTTGGCTATTAAAATTAGTACATCATAAAATTGACACTCAACAAACGTCAAATTAGCTTCAAAACAACTTTTAGGTTATATAAATCCTTGGAGTTTCTGGAATATCAGTGATTTTGAATACTGCAAATTGGAGCTGCAGTACCTACAGACTGCATATACTCATAAAAGATTAGGCAGCGAATTTCACATACAGAACAAGCATTCGAACTTGGTTATTAAGAAAGTTCGGGTCCTGCTTCTTTTAAGGAGAAATAATTTTGCCAGCTGTAGAAATATGTAATGGTAGAGCCCTGTTTTACCGAGACTTCTACTTTTACACAGTATCGGGCTCTTAGTACGGCAAACATTGCTTAAGTTTCTTTTGCTAAGGTAGAAAATACATACGAACATTTAGTTTTATGTTGAATGAAGATCATTGACCGAAAATATGTATCAAAGAGTGAGACCAATGACATCACATCGTTTAGACGAATTCTAAAACTGTACAAAGCATCATGATTGACATAAATAACTTAATGTTATGTGGAGACACTGATGAGAGCGAACGCTTCAATCTTGCAAAACTCAAACTTCATTATAAATCAGCACCTGTAAGGATGATAAGGATGCTAATGAGTATAAAATCATATAACCTCTTATTCTATTAAACGTATTTTAGAAAACTGCTGTTATGAGGCTCTTAATCTTCTAGGTATGGTTTCCGTGCTTTTCAGATATTTCTCGATAAAAAAGGGCCTTAACTGTTGACCTGACTAGCACATTTTCGAGATCTGTCACGGTATGTTATCACTCCTACTCAATTTGATTGATATGCTCTGACATAATTTAGACGTCGCATGGAATAATGTTCCGGTATCTTTCATTCAGACAGTTCGATTTGATGACTCGCTGAATTAGAGCCTTTAATAATACCAGATGCTGCAGTCCCGAATACTGATTTCTATAAGTAGTGTACTCCCAAACCCCTGAGAAAATATTAAAGTCTTTCTCTGATCAACTACAGTCCCCACAACTGATTCAGAACAAGCACAGTAACTTAACAATATATACATACATACATATATATATATATATATATATATATATATGGGTGTGTGCGTGTGTGTGTGTGTATGTATGTATATATTAAGAACATGAGTTGATGCTTCCCTGCAACACTTCTCTTAAGGAAAAGATGGGTTTATACAGATATCACCAGTTTGCAAAATGAGAATTTAAGTGATGACCACTTCTCCTTGGCAACAATTGCAAAGTCCTCAAAGGTGCTGGAACCAAACGAAAAATCCGACGAGAAGAAAGTTACTGCCTTTTCTTGAATTTTCTTATTTAACGTCACGCCTACCCGGAAAGGAATCTAGCGAACTGTTACGGAGAGTCTGCCTTTGGAGACTCTGTTGAGGAGATCATTCGAGGGATCGACTGCACGTTGCGTCATTTGCAGAGCAGTGTATCGGTTGAATTTGTGAAGAAGCAACGTGTACTTGCAGGGAATCGTCGGAGCCTGCTTTAAAAGTGCAGAATATTACTGCGGTGGCTGCCCGCAGTAAAGAGTAATAAGCCGGTGAACTGAACATTGCTGAAATAACTGTGACTGTACTTAATGTGTGTTTTGTTCCTGTAACTGTGTCAATGAATTGTGTAAGAGCTGTGTATCTGTTATTGTCCAAATTGTGATACCTGTGTGTCTATCTGAAGATTTACGAATAAATCATTATTTGTCGTTTTCCTTCGTTTTGGACTTGATTTTAAATCTCCGCACACCCTCAGTTAGGAAAAGAATTTACAGTAACAATATATATATATATATATATAATGTCATTTAATTGCCTTATATAGTATCAAATTATTATATATGTATTAAAATGTATAATAAATAAGATCACAAATTACGAAATTGTCAATATGAAACGTAATTACATTCAATTAGATCTGTAAGTATCTTAGAAGCAAAAATTGAGAAATCAGAATATTACTCGTAAAGAAGTTGCATTACTTAAATGAACAGGTAATATTATGTGATTAAAACAAACTAAAATTATTGTTAGATAAGTTGCAGTTAAGAAAATGGGAAATTTCTGACATGCCTAAAATAGTAGCGTTGTCAAGTCCCACAATTTGTTTTTTATATTTTTCAATTTCACTTCCTCTAAATTCTAGTTGTAGTTGTGCTAGCCCTGTGGTCAACATTGCGATCTCGTGGCAGTTGTCACATCTTTTGAGAGGTGCTTTTGGCGCTGATGTTACTAAAAGCGGCCGTATAGCAGTGGTTAGGCACGTGAAATCTTTTCAGGTCGCTTCTCCTCCTTTTGTGCTGATGTGGAAGTTTGGAAAAAGATATGCTAGTTCAGATGTCGTCGTTGTCATTTGACTGAAGCTCCAAATTATGCTGTAGTCAATAGCTCCATAACTGTTTCTAAATGCGACGTGAATAACCAATCAATCAGTTAAAGACCAACTTCTGGTTCTCGTACATACAAAAATAAAATATCCATTGAAATATAAATTCATAGAATATAACCGAGTAAAAGTCAATCCTGGGATATAATGTCATCTTCACTAAAAGAATATTGCTTTCAAGAACTGCTTTTATATTCGGCTCCCTTGTACGGTTATAACCCATGACAAAGCAATATGAATTAATGGTGTAAAGAGTCTATATTTTAACGGAAACAAGTAATAGAAGATAGTTTGTGGCGGAAAAAACTCTTCGTATCTTGCTGTATAATACGAAAAAAAATTGATTTTCACTGCATGGTTTAAGCAATTTTTCTGATAAGGCTTACGTGGAAGCAATTTATTATCGCTTTGTGCCAGGTTCTGGAAAAATCAATGTTTAGAGAATAATAGCCAGATAAAGAGTTGTTCCATTTAAAACTGTCACATTCCCTGTATTAAAAGTGTGTAGGGTCCTCGTGTGAACTTAATTGAAGGATATTACTTGCATATGTGTGTGTAAAATACTGAATACTCCCTAATATCGCACAAGTCTAATATTATAATCATTTTACTGTAGTAACTACTTGGATAGAATCTTAAGCTGTCTGATGATATGCTTTTTGAAGGAAGATCTTTGCAGACAATTCAATGCAGAAAGTCTAGATTATGTCTTTTCCAACACAGTGGCGTCAAGTCAGAGCAGTTATGAATCTTGCTGATCTTGTGACTCGTGATGAATCCTGTTCAATACTACTTACTTCATTATAGTTGTATGGTCGAAAGATTTCTCCTGAAACATTTTCTTTTCAGCCAAAGTCATTGCTTCACCAAGGAATGGTCGTAAGCTAAAAGTAAGGTACTGTATGTTTCAATCAATTACTGCACATTCAGTCACTTGCTTAATAGTCATTACTTATTTCGCAAATATTTATCACTTTCCAAGCGTAATCGTGATAATCGCTTTTGTTCAAGATTGCAATAAATTTTCATAAACCTGAAGGATAAAGTAACTGACTTTACTAGCTAATTCTTATATAAATATTTATGTTATAAATATAATTATTTTTCATTTAAATTAGCATATTAAAATGATATATTGATATAATACTCATCCATTACATCTATGTAATCACACATACTTTCGAGAGAAATACATCTTTTTTTAGTCTCATTTTCAGTACGCATTCACAGGTTAAATTTATATCAGAATAAAGCACCTTTGTATTGTTACTGTTCTTGGCATAGTAATTTTATCTGAAGATTGATTACCTTTGTGCTCTTAAGTTTCAAAAAATGTTTTTAGAAAGAAAATAATTTCTGCTTAAAAGAAAATAATTTTTATTTCAAAGCCTATATAAAGCAGTTAACTAAAGTATTATTCAAGTTTTAATGATATTAATATCCCTACCTATATATTAATACTTATAAAATTATTTTTAAATTATATATATATATATATATATAAATTTCATAATTAAGTTCCATATATTGTATTCTTTCTGAAAGAAAAAAGTACAATATTTATGAAAGAGAATAATTTTTTATATAAATGTAATCAAGGAAAGAAGTCAGTAATTTTTCATTGAAAATGATTGAAATGTTGACGAATTTGTTTGGTAATCCTTACTTTTATTTTAAAAAAATTGAGTTTGGTTTTGCAGTTATTCCTTAAAAAGAGATCATAAGGGGATGAAAGAATCTTTTTCAAATACAAATTTGGGAAGACATATTTTGAAAAATAATCTAATTTAAAGAAAAATGCGATATTCTTTTCCTTTCTTTTTTGTTTCCAGTTCAAAGATTGCAAATTTTTAAAAAACAGTCATGGGAGGAATGATACGTTTGAAGTATTTTTATTGCGTAAAATATATATACCAGTTTTAAAAATGATATTTTCGTATAAATTCATCAGAAAAATTGTGAATGCAAGCAAATTCTGATAATACTGATTGTATAGTATTCTTAATTTATCTGTATGATATTTTCTTTTATGGCATTTCGTACATTAGTATTTAACTAAGTTCTTAAGTAGTTTCCATCAGTTTATTAAAAGTATTAGACTCAATACTATTTGAATACTTTTTGGTTGTTAAGTTTTTTTTTCCAATATTGTTACGGAGTTTTGTTAATATTTCCTAAATAAATCGAAATATAATAGCAATTAGAAAAATAAAACTACAAATATTTAAATTTAATATACTTTTATGACAATTAAAAGAAATTCAAGAGTTTTGGATCTGTCATACAAAAGTAATACAAAAACATTGAGAGACGAACTGGTATCTTACTTTAATTACACAACTCCTCTCGTGAGAAAAGTTCATTTATTTCCACATATAAAACATCATATGGAAAAGATTCAGTTCCATATAATGAACGATTAAGTTCCATGTAAAAGATTCAGCTCAGTTACTCCTACTTGTATAGTTCTTTGATTGAGTTAGAATTTGAGTTTACCAACTGACTTGAGCATCCCCAGTCATGAAGACTGCATTCATAGCTCAGATATTACAGCAGCTTTTGAAAATTGATAACACTTCATTGAAAAAGAGAAATAATGAGCAATGAAATGATATTATAGGTTTAAGCTGGAATTGAAGAATTGTTTCTTTTGATAACTGAAGAAATGTTTTATGGAGTCCCTGTTAGTGAAATAGAAGAGAGGTTTAAAATTTTATTGTGGCGTTCCATGGAAGTTTCGAAATGAAATACTAATCCCAGTATCATTTTCATCACTTGATTGTAATTTCGAATTACTTTAGCAGTAGTTTATAGTCCTTTATACAGTTTTGGAAAGAAATAGAAAAAAAATGTTGGAGTAAAAAAAAAAAAAATTTTGAAGTAAAAAAAAAAAAAAATTGAAGTATCAATAAGTTAGATACTGTAACTAATTAATATTTGGAAATCAAAATAAAAGAAAGTGCTATGGATTTTAATTTATAAATTACGTATAATGTATAGTAATACTTCAGGCAAATCACACAAAACATAATTAATTCCTCCTTAGTTATTGCAATTTCGTAAATATTATACATCGCTGATATTTTCAAGTTTTTAAATAAATTGTTTTTTATATCATGTTAGAGTTTCTTCTGATAATCATCTTTAATAAAGTTATTAAGAGCAGAAAAAATCACTTTTTTGTATTATACTGATATAAATATAAACATAACTACAAATAATTTTAGATTTAATTAATATGTCACCATTAATTTGTCTCACAAGTAATAAATTCATTTTTTCTTAGTTTGATGTTGAAATTTTATTTCCAAATCCAACAGTTATGGAAATCCACATTTATTAGAATTTTTTTCGCAGCAAAAGTATATTTTACGGTACATATTCATACGCTTTTCATACGCAATAAATCGGGTACACAACAAATGAAATAAGATAATAAATGCTGATTATAAAGAAAATGTGTTCTTTTTTACATAAAAGAAGCTAAGCATTTAAACAAAATAAAATAAGGAAAAACCCATTCTAGCATTTTAAATTAATTTATTTTTCAGAAAAAAAATTCATATAAAAGGGCATTTACTTCAATTATTTATTCATGTTTATTTTAAGTTGTATTTTTACTTAATCATTTTAGTTTCATTTAGCTAAATTAAGGCCAAGTAATAGCTATAAAATAAAATATATGGCCTTAATAATTATAAACATACTTTAGAAGAAAGTGGTTTTCTTGATAACATATATCATTTTAAATTTCCATATATTTCCACACACATGCAAGAGCTCTGAAACCTAAAACCATTAAGGGATTAAGTAGTAATTATCATCTTTCCTTTTCATCGATTTGCATTACATCATAAACTTACTCTCTTTTATTTTATTTAAAGAATTCCCTTCTCTATGTTGTATTATTTATATAATATGCTATTATAGCTCTTACTTTTTATGTCAAAATTTAACAAGCATTTGTATGGCTTAAAAGACTAGACGGCCACACTTTATCTGGTTCGAACCCTTATGCCTCTAAAACCCAATACCAGTAACGACTCGCTTCTCCTCCTTCTGTGCTGTGGAGATGATGCACATTGAACGTAATCGAGGTTCCTAGTCATCCCGTTTATTTAACATGGAAATTTGGAGAGGAAGGTGTCATCCTCGTCACGTAACCGAGGTTCAAACTTTCAAAGTCTGTCACCAATATTCCTGATGTTTCTTCTTAGTATGACGTTATTAAACAATCACTCACTCACATACTAGAAAACTGGATACAATTTAAGATCATAGTTTTGATTAATTTGATGGTGAGGATTGTATATTAACATTCTTAAATATTCTTAAAATAATACTTTGTAAAGAAACTTTGCTGAATTCATTCAATGCATTTCCTTAGAAATTCTTTTGAGATCCTGCTGGGATTAAGCAATCGATTGTGTTGAAATACTTATTCAAATGCACTATTTTATTTTTTCTTACATGTTTTTTTAGTTAAAAGTATATTTTAGTCATTTATGTAAAAATTTTGAAATAAGATAGCGTTTTCTCTGGTTCTGATCAAATGTTCTGAATAACACGAGTTGGTTGCTATACGGAACATTAACTTAGATGCTTTGAAAATAGTTTTGCACCTAAGCTACAAACGGGTGAAATCTCAAACAGCAAAAACATTTTCTGAATTCGTCTTTGTGTAGCAGAAAAAACTTTGTGTCCAATTTTCAATATTTCTTAGAACCTATTCAATTACAATAATAAAATTTTCAATGTTGAAGTTCTCAACGCTAGCATAAAACTTTATCCGTTTCATTTGTTCCCTTCGTCTTTCTCATGAAAAACTCTACACACGCAACGACCCTCCCATCGCTTACACGCATCATTATTTAGACTCAACTGTGTAGTACAAAAGAAAATCAGAGGACAGAGAAAAGCATTCTTCTCTTTGATAGAGTGGACTACTTTCGACAGGCACGACAGTACATCTACAGTAATAATACGCACAGAGAACAACGCTTTGGCTCTTTCTACCATATTATTTTGTAAAAAAAAGTTTTGCATTTCGTTTTATCAAAGAGTCTTTCTACAGAAAGATTTGTACAAGAGAGTGAAAAAGAAATACATATGTCTCTAAATTAAGTAAATTTTTGAAATGATGGTAAAAATAACAAAAGTATAGAATTACATTTAATTTCACTTCTTGAGAAACGGTGTGCAAAAAAAAAATGGAAAATAATCATTTCTAACGATTATTTCTTAATGACCATGTGAATTATATTGCAATTAAAGATCTTAGGATTTCATGAGCACATACAAAGAAACAAATGTATGCTTAGGAATCTTATGAATTATGTGTAGAAATCACATTAATAAATTTGTTATATTCCCATTTAAGTATGCAAAATATTAAAGAAATGAAAAATATGCATTCACAGTTACTAGGTTTTATCTTACTATATATTTCAAATAGTTTAATAGTATGATGTTAATTGAATTTAGTGCATTATTATTTTTTAATTATTCCCACAATTCATATTTTTGATTGAATTAAATAAAGCAAAAACTATTTTTATATTTAAAATATAAATAACACTAGGAGAAAATAATTCGAATGCCATCTACTAAATTCGAACTTGAATTTTAAGTTGTAAACTTTTTACATACTGTTACAACTGGTATTTAGAAAAATCAATTTAATTGTACGATTTTCCTTTAGTTAATTCAATTAATCTAAAAATAAATTAAATATTTGTGTTCTAAAGTAGTGTACCTCAAAGTAGAGAATGATTTATAAAGAGAGTCTCAGAAATCTTTTCGGGCTAATCAGAAATCCGTCAGCTCTTTTTTTTCCTATAAAATTCTATAAATACGAGAGATGTCTAGAAAATAAGAGTACTCCATTTCTTAAAAATTAAAAAAAAATGTAACACATTTTTAAATTTTTTTTCAAATTTGTATACGCACATCAAACACTATTTTTCGACTGAAACATTTTTTTCATCATGCATTTTTTGACACAAGGGTTGAACTTTCCTTTACTTTTATCATAAGGTTTCAGTCGCATTTTTGTTTGGTTGTTTGATGGCACTCTGGACCTGGCTTTCGACCGGCAGTTAAAAACCTTTCTTCTTCCTATTAATGACTTAAGAGGAGGGAAAAAATGAAAATTTAAAGATACCAGATCAGGACTATTAGTAGGTGTTTTGATGATGTCCCAACCAAATGTGTCCCACTTGGTAATACTGTGTGTTGGGATATGTATCGTGAGAAACACACTCTCCTCCTTCACATTCCCCTTTTTTGTTCTATATCACTCTGTATAATTCGTTTATGATTTTCTGTATCAGCATTTATTGATTCACCTGGGACAAAAATCCAACCCTTTACGCTACCAAAAGTTAGAGGCCAGGAATTTTTGGGTCGAAATAATGTTTTTGATTTTTTTTCTGCTAGCTTTACACTCAAATCTTCACTTGTGCACAATAGTACGACTCATGATACCAACCTCATAGACAGCCATAATTTCGTTAGAATCTAGATTGGGGCCTTTCCAATCACGAGAAGAAACCGGAATTTGCTCGTCAACTCGCCCAAGGTAGGATTTTAATTCGAGAGACCCATTTCAACTCGGAGCTGCAGCAAGAAATTTTAACCGACTGAGACCAACAAGCCCGCTTTCTAATCTCAAAACTTTCATCCCGATCATATTGCAGTCAAAGTTTTCTAAAAAAAGTAATACTGTTTGAGCGTTAGAGGCTTCTGTGAACACTCCTTGTTCAGTTAAATTTAGGATTCCCCGCATAATACGTAGAGTTTTGTGCAAAAATATATAAATAAATTTTAAAATGTTTAATTTTGTTTCTCAATTAATTAAATACATTTCTCATTTTTAATATCTAGATATTTATTATATATCATTTATATTTTTCAAGGATATATTTTTTAAGTTTTCTAAAATCTTAACAAAATTATAGTTATAATAGCAAGGTTCTTATTTATATTTAAGTAACTTACTCGAATTCATTCAATTAACAGAATGCTCATACCTATAACGCGCACTTGAGATATATTTATCAGAGTGTAGCACACAATAATAACATACCTATATTATAAAAGTAATAAAATCAACCTTCTAGTTCGTCTGGGTGCAGATAATTCTTTTTCAGTTATAAAGTTATAATTCTCAAAATCGAAGAAATCAGTCATTATACTAAAGTTAGTAACTGTTATTCTTAAAGGGACTGGGTAAATAAAATTAAACCAAAAATTCGATTTTTACTTTTTTGTTTCATTAAATAGCTTAAACTCTTATCTATTCCAACTAAGTTTCAAATTTATTCATAAAAAAATAGAAATGTTAGAATTTTTCATTCTTTCTTAGAGCACTGCACAAATTATTCACTTTTTAAAGAGCCTGACCAATGTAAGCAAACCTCTCTCGTAGCGTGGTACCTTATTTTATGCTTTGCATATATTATTATCTATGATTAACTTTAATAATTTTCCTACGATTGAAGAACTGAAAACCATAAAGTTAATTGCAATTATTTTTTACTCTTTCGAATCGTTTGTATTGTTCCATGTAAGATTTTTAAGCATTAGGGATGATGAAATCTTTGTCATTACAAATTCTACAAAATTATCAAACATTTTAAAATACTTTTTCGTGTATCTTGTGTTGCACATTCAGATTGCACTATATTATATTTAGTAAAAAGTATTTTACTGGTATAAAAGATTTACTTATTTAGAAAGCCACGAAGTAAAAGAGTATTTCAAAACATAAAAGTATTGGAAAGTCAACCATCTGTAATATTGAGATTGTTAGTGAATCGAATGATAATGTTGGAGCTGTAAAAGTGCCATATTAAGCTATACTTTCTTTCAATATAATGAATATGATAAAAATACAGATTCCGGATGCTAAATTATATGATATCATGTTTTGAAGTATGTTTTGGATAAATTTTCTACTTGCAAAACTTGTAATGAGAGCATATTGGTGCGAATTGAAAAGCGAATTCAACTTGCATAAGATTTACTGATCTTTTGGAAATATTGTATCAATTCAAATCAGCTTAAACAGTTTCCTTCAAAAATGCAGGAAACTGTTTAAGCTGATTACTTTAATCTACTGTCGAGTAATGAAATAATATCGATTGATGAATAATAACTCTGTCGATTTGGATCTAAAAGCTGATGAGGTTTTCATCATCGTGTCCAATCAGAAGACGAAACATATAACCACACCAAGCAAACACTTATTTCTCTACCAATAATGGAAGTCACCAAGCTTATATTTAGAGATTTGGCAAATCCAGAGCCTTTAAGGAAATGCCTTGATGAGAAAACACAGAATCGTAGTGAATCTGTGAATAACGTCTTCGGGACTCGTGCACCAAACAATGTATTTGTGACCACAAAAATTTAAAATTTGGTGTTATTGACGCTGTGTCATGCTTTAATGTATGAAGTAAAACAAAGTATCATAACTTATCCATAAATGAGGTTCGTTCAGGTCTGTGTGAAAAATATGGAGGGATTAGACAAAGAACACATTATCGACAGAAAACGGAAACTATTCAAATATCAAAAAAAAAAAAAAAAAGCCATAAAAAGAAATAAAATAAAATTACACTTGAAATAAATAACAAAACTTGAAAATTCTTATGAGGCTAAAGAATCTGATAATCCTTCACACAAACGAGGATTTTAATAAATTCAACTTCTTATTCAAAAATGAAAGTATCAATGAAATCTTTAAATGCGATTTTCTCAAAATATGGATTTCTTAGGTTCGTGTTCCTTTTTCTCAATATCTGAGAAATTTAAAAATTCAGTTTTTTAGTAACATACATGTATTAAATACTCTTACACGGTGGTTTGAGGATTTTTTTTGAGAATTATTTATTTTATGCCATAAAATTGTGGCAAAAATGCTAATTTAAGAGAGATTATAAATAAATAATTAATAAAAACAGTTCCATTTTATGGCGTGTATAAGCATGTATGTTATTCTAACTTCCATAAAAATTTTCTAATCCCATCTGAAATTGTTTCTGAGAAAAAGGTACATGAAGCTGGTGAATTTAACATGGGAGAGATAGGGCTTTCTCAGTACCCTTAAACAATAAATCTAAAACAAATTTGGATTCAATTTTAGGTACTTAAAAATTTCCCGATTATAATTATATTGAATCTATCAAACAAACTTCATAATAATTTTTAAATTTTTTTGTATGAATAATAATTAACTCATGTCTATTTTAAATAGAATATTTTTAAATCAAAATTATAATCATTTAATTGAATATTTTTAATTAAATAAATAAATTTTGTTACTCAAATTATTGAAATTTTGATTAGATTTTTTTTAGTTTAGTTTTTATTAACACCACACTAGAAGCAACACGGGGGCTATTGGAGACGGATATCATAATTTTGATCCGCTGTCCAGTGACGGGAATGACACATGAGTTGGCAACCCTCTCTTAACTTCCACACCACGCCAACTTTCCACACCACGCCACGGAGGACTTTGGCCCCGACAGTTTTAACGTGCATCAGCCCCGGCTACATGGCGGGTCTTTAGTAGCCAAGGCTCGAACCCACCACTGAACGAAAACCACCAGTCACGAATCCGAAACCATGACCATTAGGCTGAAATTTTGAACAGTTTGTTCAAAACTAGTGTTATTTGACTTTGTGAATTTAACAACTGTTAATTTAATTCTTTTACTTTAACATTAGCGCACCGAGTGTGATATAAATATGATATAAGGGCACATAAAGGTCTCTATAAATTGAATAGAAAGATATATAAATATGATACTTTGTGACTTTGGTAAATATTCTCAACATTTCCACATAAAAATTTTAAAAAGTTATTTTTATAATACTTTATTTCATCATTCAGCCAGAATTCTTGTCAGTATAAAAATACCATCCCGTTCAACATATTTCACATTTCTCTTTTTATTCTGACCATGATAGTAACAAAGAAATTAAGCAAAGTCCTTAGCCTCAGTCAACCAAAATATTTAAAAAAAAAATAGAGAGGGCAAAATTTTTATTCAAAATAAAATGAAATCCTGACTGTACCATGGCTGCTGTGAATGAATGTTCCTAACAGACTCAAACATGCTAAAATGCATAACAAAAGCATATAAATTTGTTGAGATTGCTTTTTGATTCGTCCCAAAAAAAAACCGCACTTATTGGCTTATTTATATATTAATGGAAAGATAAACATGCATGTTTTACCTAATTTTTAGAGGTTTCTTGTGGGAAGCACACCACTGTTAAATTTATTCAATAACTAACATTAATAGGGGATGTAGTATTATATTTGTTTCGTAAAATAAATTTCCAATTAGTATCATTATTAGATTTCTACATGCATTAACATCGAGATCGTATAAAAAGTGCAATCTTACCTTTTTTTTTTATCTCAAAAAGCGTAAATGAAATTCATTTTATGTAGATATAAATACCTATTCCCGAATTCATAAATTTTATTTTAATTATTGTAAATTTCAGGAAAATAATACAAATAAACGTGGATTAAATGGGGATATACTTAATTGGAATTAGATAATTAAATAACACATTTTTCAACTCTTCCCAATTAGCGTAATCACCAATTAGGGTAATTAAATAAAGGAAAAGATCTCTCGAGGTTAAGAATTTCTTCAACAGACAGTGAAGATAATTCATCTTTGTTTTTAATTTATGCATTAAATGAAGAAGTATCCATCCTTTTCCTCAAGAGTCGGTTGTTGTTTGTAGAGTGGAAATAATTCAAGTAGTATCCCTGAAGGATCATCAGAAATTAATTCTTGTAGGTCAAGATTAAAAAAATCATTGAGTCAAGTATTTTTATTTTAGGGTACGGAATTTAGAAGAGCAAGATAAGGATATTTTACTCGAGTTAAATTTAAAAATGAGATATTACACAGTTTAGGGATATATTTAACCACAATATAGTTCTCTTAATCTAAGCAACCCAATATTTTGATCAATATCTTAAAATATTTTTATTAAATCTAGTTATACACTTTTATTCATTATAAATGTCTGCATCATTTAAGTCCAAATCTATCAATAAACAGTATTGAGTTCTAAAAAAATTTTATTTGTTCTTTTTGAGTATTAGAATAAAATTTTGAAAAATTTATTTCCGATATATATGTAAAATATTGAATTTATTATTTTATACTATTTACATAGATTGCTAATTTGAAAGAGAAGATAGTAAGTTTAAGTCTATATCTTATGTATTTTATTTTAAAATAAATGTGTTAATACATCCTTAATTATGGAATGTTCTTAAAAAGGAATTTCTTAACTTTTTTTTACTAGCAATAGTTTTCAGATACTTATTATTACATAAGAGATACTATAAATCATCTTTAGTGAATTAATTTTTCTTGAAAATACTAAGATATTAAGTAAAATAAACAATAAAAAGCATTAAAACTTTAAACAATATGTTGATACAATTGAATTAAATCTTGGGTACTTTAAGACATGGTTCTAAATAGTTAAAACATGATTGAGCTAAATATACTATAGATGTGTACTTTCTAAGAAGAAAAATGTATTTTATCGTGTTATATTGTAAAAAATTCCTAAAACGAGCAAAATAAAAAAAGCTATTTTCATACACTTCAAGATAATTTTTCTTTGTTGGACTTTTCTTTTGTTTTTATTAAGAACTATTATCAGTTTTTATTAACAATTTGTGATAAAATGGTTTAATTATTTTACTATTTTATGATTAATGAGAGTTTTTCTATCAGCTTTAGAATTTTTTTCATTGTATCTAAGGTATAGTTACTGTTTTCCTATCTATTTGTAAAAGGAAATAGTAAGACATGTTCCATTTGGCCGAGTTGTTGTAAGAAGGTGAGAGTGGTTATAAAAGAAATTAATAAGTTATTTCGGACGTTTTTTTAGCTGCAAAACTTTAATTTGAACATTAATGCAGCGCGATACACAACATTTACAAAAATACTATGCATTTATATGAATTATCAGACATTGCTCGTTTCTTCCACCATTGTTCTCCTGTTCCTCGCTTTCTCCCTCACTGAACTCGCCTAGCTTTGAGTTCTTCCTGCTCTGCTCGTCAAGTTGAGTTGTTCTTCAACTCCGAGTCAAGTTGAGTCAAGATTTTTGAAATAATTTTGTCTACATTACTAACGATATTTCAGTTCAATGTGATTGCTACCAACCAGATAATTCAATGTGAAATTGAAAATTCCTTCTTATTAAATGAATAATTATATATCTTATAATACACATTCAGATTTAAAGAATATATCTGAAGCAACGTAATTTTATATTTAGTTATAAAATATATAAAATGCTACTCTCTGTAAATAGCAAATTTAATTAACCCAAAATTTAAGATGATATTATGCAGCATAAATATCGTTTAATTGAAATATAAAGATTTTAAATTATTCTTACAGACACACACACAACTTGTATATATATATATATATATATTGAGCCACGTAAGGGGCTGTTGTTTTAGTTAACCCCAAAAATGTTCTATCTTACCACTTTTCGAAACTTTTTCTTGTTTTTGCGTATATTTCTGATGTCTGCTTTCACCAATAACGAACTTCAGTTTCAAAAATACGTCATAATAAATTTCTCCTGTATTATATATTGGATTGAAATAAAGTACGTGAAACGTGAAATATATGTCTGATGCCTGCTTTCACCACTAGTAAACTTAAATCTCAAAACGGTAACGGTAACGGCTAAAGTTACGAGGTTCCTATTTAAAAATATTAAACTTACCATCTCATCATAATTTATAAGTTTAAAGAGCATAGTTAAAGTTTTTTCGTAATTTAAGTTGCTATCATAATTAGGATCAAGGCAACAAGCACCTGGGTGTTCGACAGAGTTTCTCAAAAATATGTCGTAATAAATCTCCCTTAATTCTTCTTATAGGATTGAAGTGAAACAAATATAAAAATTAAGTATTTTATTTACTTATCAATTTATGTATTACCATAAACCATATGTACACTGGAATCAAGATATGACTGAAAATAAATAACATTGTTCAGAATTTTTAAATATCTGTGAGGTAGCCATTGTTTTAGCCACTTAAGGAGCTATTGTTTTAGGTGGATCACTTTTCAATTTTTCACTATATTACTTTTCAATTTTTTATCGCTGGTTTCAATTTTAATTAAATTTAGCTTAAATATATTCAAATTAATAATTTATAGTTTGCTTTAATTTTAATTACTCGCAGCTGATATAATATTCAATTTAATAATTTTTCGTTTCCTTTAATTTTAATCACACTTAGCTTAAATATATTCAATTTAATAATGTATCATTTCTTGTAATTTTAATACCAGAAAAGTTTACTACTGACAAATTTCTCGAAATTTCATCGTTTTAATTCTTATATTAATTAATTTAATAATAATTATTAAAAAAGTGCACCTTGGGTGGTCAAATCTGTTCTTTGCAAAACTTTGCATATAATTTTAAGAAATGTTTAATTTTATTTTCTGTAGGAATATATGTTAAATTTTCTAGCTAATTATCAATTTATTAATTGCTTTTCAATAATAGTTCCTCATTTGCTCGATAGATATCGCTACGAATCGGCATCATAAGTGAGCTCATGCAGCATCCTCTATATTAGAATAAAATTGCAGAGTACATCGCTCTCTGCCTCTTCTCCTCTCTCTTCCCCATTTTTCCATTTAATAGATCTTGCCCGACAACGCTCTTCTTTAAGCAATAAAATAAATAATCTTCAGCATTAAAAGATTATTTGGAAATAAAGATATATTTGTTACACTTAACAGATTTATATCTTTCCTATGACAACTAATTAAATACTCGTATTATTATCTCATATTATTTGTCATATGTATAATAATTAAATTTGCCTTTGGAAAAAGAATTTATATTGGTGGATTTAATTATTTTCCTTAACCTATAATTAAGAAGATATAATTCGCATTGGGATGTTGCTGATAAATTCATTTTAAATTATAAGCAAATCAAAGACTTACGAATTTGTTATTGTAAGTTTTTAATGAAATAACTACTTATATGTCAACCATCCTTTATCTTGATATACATTATCTCGTTTATCTAAAAATATTTGATGTTTTTGAGAAGTATATCTTAATGGCGTAAATAACTTAAGACATTACAAGTTTAATAAATTCTATCCATATTGAACTTCGAATATTTCATTAATTAACACATGCATCAATAAGTTCCAAGACTAACCCAGAGATGGCGCTCGTAGTAAACCAGTAACCAGATCTTTCTAGAGTACTAACCTTTGCTTGAAACGTATCAAAATTTTAAGTCGATCGGACCAGAAACAGCTGAGTTATCGAGGTTGGAGTAAAGTCGTTTTGTAGTTTGTTTAAAAAATGGAAAAAACCGAGTTTCGTGTTCTGATAAAACATTGTTTTTTAATGGGTAAAAACACCGTGCAAGCAAAACAATGGATTGAAAAATGTTACCCGGACTCTTGTCCATCAAAAGCAACGATTTGTCGGTGGTTTGCCGAGTTTAAACGTGGTCGTACCGACACAAATGACGCGGAACGCTCAGGTAGACCTGTGGAAGCCGTTACACCGGAAAATGTGAGTGAAGTGACAAAAATTATAATGAAAGATCGTAAAGTGAAGCTCCGTGAGATTGCTGAGATGACACAGATATCATATGGAAGTGTATTTACTATCCTTCATGAAAAATTGAGCATGAAAAAGGTTCTTTCCAAGTGGGTGCCGCGATTGCTTTCGATGGAACAAAAACAGCAACGAGTATATGATTCAGAAAGCTGTTTATCGCTATTTACTCGCAACAAAAAATATTTCTTGCGTCGTTACGTGACCATGGACGAAACATGGATACATCACTACACTCCAGAGTCGAAGCGGCAGTCATCTGAGTGGCGCACAGCTGGCGAAAGCCGTCCGAAAACGCAGCAGTCAGCTGGCAAAGTCATGGCGTCAGTTTTTTGGGATACGCATGGCGTAATTTTCATTGACTACCTCGAAAAAGGTAAATCGATCAACAGTGATTATTATATTGACTTGCTGGTGCGTTTGAAGGAGGAAATCGCAAAAAAAAAAAACGACCGCACAGTCTCGGGACTTATTGATCCAAGTGTTAAATTAACTTTACTGTATGAAATTCCGAAACTATTACATTTCAAAAACAAACTTTTTAGGAAAATATATAGAATAGAAAACCTGTATTTCTTATCATTTAAACATTTTCCCTACTTAAAATGAAATTAATATTTTATTTAAAATGTCATTAAAAAAAGAATATCTTAAGTGTTATCAATAGAGCTAATAAAGATTACGTGGAAACATATTCTACGAATAAATTTAGGACAATCTACTAGTTTAATATTGCTGCTTGTATCAAGCCCTGCGATATAGTGAATATAACAGAAGTAATTATTTTTGATTAAATGTGACATTATTCATTTGTATTAACTACTATATCAACGAGAAAAATTATTTTAACAAAAATATTAGTACAATATAAAAAATCAGCAGCATAAAAGAATTTATTTTATTTCATTATACAAAACAATTTATATATTTATAGAATTCAAACAATTGAATAAAAAATCACAATATGGATTGAATTTATTGTTCGGTTTCATTTTTAAATACCGTTTTATCCACATTTTTTCTTGCAGTTATATGATATATAATTTCAAGTTTTATATTTCACAATAGTATAATTTTTTATCAATCTTACAAATTTGGGTACACAGGCATTTGAATAGATATTTGGACGAAATCAGATGACCAAATCTATAAAAAGGTACAGAATGCTCCCAGTTTTTTCTGTAAGTGTTAATCGTATCCGCTGCTCATTAATTAGCACTTTGATTATACATAGTGATACAAGTCCTGATAAGGAAACTTTTTATTAAATCGGAGATAGAATGTATTGGATATACTATATGTGGCATTAATGTTGAATAATAATGCTTAAATCTTAAGGAACATCTCTCCAGCAATCCCTCTAAAGTGAAAGAAATTTGATACACATTCTTCAAAAACTCGTCAAAATATAAAAAATTACAAGTCTTAAAATAACAACATTTATTCACATTTTATAGTCAGTTTCAGTTAAAACATAAATCAGCATATATATATATATATATATATATATATATATTTGTGTGTGTGTGTGTGTGTGTGTGTGTGTGTAATTATTGCTTTTGAGCTTCTTTCTATCATTTCACAAAATAAAACTCTTCTGAATATAATTTTCTTAAAAAAAATTTTGATCTAAGAACTTAGTCGGGTGGCTAAAGGTAACGGGAAATTCAGATCATGGAAATAAGCCGAGACCTTCATTTTGATCATTAAATAATATTTAATGCATATGCTTCAGATAGTTTTTGGTCAAAAAAAGAAGAACAATAGTTTTTGAAGAGATTTATTTTGATGTTATTTGACGACGAGGGATAAAAAAATTTACGATATAAGGTAACCTAGTAATCCTTCTTGAAGTCCTGTTTATCGTAAAATCGAGTCCGTATTTTGAAATCTTTAGAAAGAAAAGGTTTAAAATTGTCAGAAAAATATTATTAATTTAAGCGCAATGAATTAAATCGAATGACGTGAAAATATATTTGATGCGAACGATTCAGTCACGTGATTTACTTAAAAAGAAGTAATTTTCGTTCGCATGAATTATCAGAAATAAAAAAGAGAGTTTTGCAACTTAGCTAATTTTTCATTTTCTGATTCATTAAAGCAGCTTTCAAAAACTTTAGACAGCTATTTTAGTCACTAAAACAGTAAATCTCAAATTAATTTAAGGAAACTTCACAATAAAGGGCGACCAAATGTTATACCATATATCTTAAGGGATAAATAATGCTTTTATTTTGTTTTAAAATATATTTATTAAGAAAAATTATGAAATTTGAAGAATACTCCATTTATAATTCAAATATTTTTCTTCTCTTTTAATATTTTTTTTTAATAATTTATAAGTCAAGATTAAATTTATGTGTTGAACAATACCTAAAATTTCAAAATTTTATGAAATATAATTTCTTAGAAATCCTGCAGGCATGTTACACTTTATTGTTTAGAGGAAAATTCAAGCTTTATTTCAAAATTAACATAAAAATAATTTAAATATAGTTTAGCTTTATTCTCGGTAATTCTAGAAATTTCCTAGAAGTTCTAGTATTGTCAATATTTGGGCACCAAAATGTTAGGAAAAATTTGGGCTCTAGCATATATGTTTTGAAGTTTAAGAGTCCTGAAATCCCGAACACAACATAAATTTCCGCATTTTTGAATATTTAAGGTTTTGACTACTTAGTAATATGCTACAGTGATTGTTATATACATCAGTTTTTCTCGGAGATAATACGAAGGGAAACTAATTAAGTTTATTATAATAATAATAATTTTAAACTAATAATTCTTTTCAAAATCTCACGAGAAAATTGAAATAAATTACGTTATTCAATTATTATATTGTAGTTCATGATATTATTAACTTTTCATGCAAGATGAATGTTAATAGTTTGGAATACACATGGTATTGGAGAAATAAGTAAATGGTGTTGATAAGATGTAATATTAATAGCAGTTATATTATTAAAAATGCAAATTTAAGCAAATTGATTGATTCCCTTATAAACGTTGCAAATGAAGCAACTCGAGGAATACTGACGTTGGACCTCAAAGTTTTAAATTTCGGTCGAGTGACAAGATTGATATCTGAGTTGATACTCCCCTCCATACTTCCATAATTCTCTAATGGGACAACTTAGAGTCTCGATAGATTTTACTCTCATCATCCCTATTATACGGTGGGTCTTAAGTGGAATCAGGAGTTGAACCTACTACTCAATAGAAAGAACACTATCACGAGCTCGGGGACAATGGTCGTCTCATTATCGTGTAACAATTTTTTAAAGAGAATGAAAAAAAATTAAAATTACTTATATATATATATATATATATATATATATATATACTGAAAATTTAAGAAAGAATAATTTAAAATAATTAAAAAGACAAAAAACCAGAAAGAAATGTAACAATGAAAGAAAAATAAAAGAAAATATGGAACCCAGCAAGTCAAAAAGCAATATCGGGCTGAGGACCGATTAAGCGGGGTTAAACTAATGGTTTTTTGGAACTTTATATATATATATATATATATATATATATATATATATATATATATATAGACAGATACAGATATGTATAATATTTAAAGCTCACTTCGCTTTAAAAATAATTCATCCTTGGATACTAAAAACGCTTTTATACTTATTTATATAATCTTATATACTAACAATATAGTATTTATATTTTATTCTGATAATTTAACCTTAATTTTCACTTCATTTTAGCCTTCAAAATATAGTGAAAAATTTCTATTGTTGTTTAAACGAGAGACATATAATACTTATTTCCCTCCCCCATTAAAGTAAAATAGTTTGATGTGGTTAATTTATCTGAGTGAATGAAAATTGCTCGAATAAAGAAAGATAAAATTTCAAGGGAAAAATTCTTAAGTTATATATTTGCATTTTATGATATTCATTTTGGAACATTATTCAGTATTAAGGTAGCAGAACATAACAAAGTAAAGCAATAAAGCTTTTTAATGAAAATGTTAGTAAATTCACGCGATTATCTTTTTAGAAAATTTCATTCTAACAGATAGTACAGTTAGACAGATATTACAATTTCTGTTCAAAATAATGATATTCTCATTAGCAATTTCGACATTCCTTATTTCAGAAAACATACTTTTTTTTAAATGCATCCAAAGTTGAAAAGTAAATACATTGTTGGTGGCTCTTATTAATTATGCTTCCACTCAGTTTCAAGTTTCTTAAAATTGAGTTCTTTCAAAATTAATTTAGACACCTGGTAGATTTTAAGCCAAATACAATTTTGAAAAACTAATAACTTCATTTTTGAAAAATAACAAAAAAGTAATTAATTTGACGGCAACTGACTGAATTTAATCAAGGAATGTTGTTACGAAATTGCTTTGTACTAATTAAAAGTTAAAAAATATTTCTGATCTAAGTAATGCTGTCTTTGAATATTCAGATTTTATAAAAGTAAATTTAAATGATGCATAGTAATAAAACTTTTAAAAAATTCTAAGCTGACAAGAATTCTTCTTTTCAAATAAGTAGGTTGATTCCACAAAACTACCAATTAAATTCAACAAAGTAACTGTAAAAATCTAAAGAAATATTTTTAGTTAGATACACATAATCAAATCTGAGTGAGCTAAAAGGAAAATAAATCTATCTAAAGGAGACCAAAGATCTACTCTGAAAATAATTAGGATTTGAATTAATTTCTGTCAATAAAAATGGTTTAATTAAAATATGCAATATTACTTGGAATTTGAACAAAAAACAAAATGTAAAATAATAATTTTAATATTTATTAATACAAGGTTTACTTTTTTATTTTACCAATTCAGTTAATTATAAGTAT
>BMAW01084327.1:169720-233171 GCA_019974015.1 Nephila pilipes | reverse complement strand
GTAGTGATGACTTTGGCCGCCTTTTCCTTCTCGTGTCCAACCTTATGGGCATTCTCCTTTTTGGAGGTGGCGAGTTTAGAGAGGAGGCTGAATTCTTAGATAATTGCCGCTTGCCTGGCCTATCCCTGTATCTGCTTCCCTGCTGGCTGGGTCCTACCGCTTTCCTTAAGAAACGCTTTTTTTTGCGTCTTACTCCCATTACTCTCAACTGAGGTCTTCCGCTTCGTTTGTGGCACTCGGCGGTCTAGCCTCGAATTACCCTTACGTCTAATTAATTGAGGTTCTGGGCTTTCCTCATAGCTATCCTGCCTGCTATGTCCCGACCGTGTTCCTCGCTCCTCCCTATAGACACTTTGTTCAATCAACTCCCCCTCTCTATTACCTTTTCTTTGATGGTAGAGTTTGACTTGGTCAATATTGACCGTGGTCTCCCTTCCATGCTTTAGGATCACTACATTGTTTTGTATCACTCGGACCACTTTGAAGGGTCCTTCAAATTTTGGCTGAAATTTCGCTACCCTCTTCTGAATTGCAGAACTAATTGTAAGCGTTTCCACTAATACGAGATCATTTACCTTAACCGTCCATTCCCTTCTCCTCTTGTTATAGTACCGAGCCTGTCTATTTTGCTGCATCTCAATTCTCTGCTGAACCTCTGCCAAAAGTTTTTCAATATCCCTGCACACCATGTCTCCATGCTCAGGGACCTGTATCAGTTTTTGGAAGGGCGTTATCAACTTACGCTTTAAAAACAGTTCGGCTGGTGTCTTTCCTGTAGTTTCATGCACCGCCGTTCTAATTGCATATGCAAACTGCTGTAGAAATTGGTCCCAATAAGTGTGGTTCGATTGCACGTAACTGGCAATCATTTGTACAATATTTCTATTGACTCTTTCCGAAGCATTAGCCTGCGGTCTATAAGCCGTAATTTTTATGTGCTCAATGTTCAAGGTGCGACATAGTTCCTCAAATATTTCAGAAATGAATTGGGGTCCGTTGTCACTAACTACTTTAATTGGAGCTCCATATCTAGATATATAACTTTTAAAAAGGGCAGTGGCCACTGCTTTAGCTGAAGCGTTTCGTAAAGGAATTAATTCGACCCATTTAGAAAAATTATCGACGATTACTAAAAGAAAACGATGCCTTTCGGGATTCGAGGCTGGGTACGGTCCTAGCAAATCTAAAGAAATTTGTTCATTTGGGTACGTCGTTTTTACAGAAATTAATTGTCCAGCTGGAAACGCGTTTTTATAATTATAGCGTTGACATATGTCGCACGTTGAAACATATTCACTTACAACTTTCCTCATGTTAGGAAAGTAGCACGACTCTTTTATTCTGGCGTAAGTTTTTCTTATGCCAAAATGACCCGCCATTGGGTTATCATGAAATTCCCTCAATACGGATTCACGCAAAGTTTGCGGAATATAAGCTCGTAGTTCGTGATTAGAAGTTAGCATTTTTGCATAAAAAAGAATTCCATCAATTAGTTTAAAGTCTTGGGACCAATTTTCACATATTCCCGAGTTTATTGCCGAATCCTCCGGGTTTTCCAAATATCGATAAATATGACCCAACTCCGAGTCCTGCCTCTGTTCACCTATCAGCTGTTCTCTCGACGTTAACACTAGAGAATTGATAATGGCGCAAGAGACATCCTCCAGAGCCTGTCCTTCAAAGGGTTGTCTAGATAACATATCGGCCACCACATTCTGCTTTCCCGGCCTATGTTCCCATTCTATGTTATATTCCGCCAGCTTTAATGCCCATCTTATCATCCTACTTGAAAGATTTTTTCCGTTTGTTAACTTAGTCAGCGCTGCATGGTCCGTTACCACTTTTGTTGGACAATGCCCAAAGTACGACCTAAATTTCTGCAAAGCCCAAATCACTGCCAAACATTCCCTTTCCGAAATGGAATAGTTTCTTTCAGCTCTATTTAGCGTTCTAGAAGCATATGCTATGGGCCTTTCACCCTGCATCAAAACTGCTCCTACTCCTACTAAGCTAGCATCGGTGTGCAATTCAAACGGGTCATTTAAATTAGGCAACTGTAAAACTGGCGCAGAAGTCAACGCTCCTTTTAACGTGTCAAAGGCCTTTTGTGCCTCAGGAGTCCATTGAAATTTGACCTTTTTAAGCTTAAGTGCGTACAATGGTTCACACAGTTCGGAGTACCCTCTGATAAACTTTTGGTACCATCCAGTCATCCCTAAAAATCTCGAAACCTGTCGTGCATTTTTCGGTGCGGGTATGTCAAGAACAGCTTTAATTTTGTTAGGATCAGTGTGCACCCCACTCCTATTTATGATCACTCCTAAATATTTCAATTCTTCTTGTCCAAAATGACATTTCTCAGCGTTTAAAGTCAACAAAGCGTCCCGCAACAACTGAAAAACTATCTCCAGGTGATGGACATGATCATCAAACGACTCTGATGTAATTATAACATCATCCATATAAACATACACGAACTTTCCGACTACTGGTTTTAATATGATGTCCATCGCTCTCTGAAACGTGGGTGCACTCCCTGATAATCCGAAAGGCATCCTTTTGAAGGCGTACGTCCCTTTTTTTGTGACAAAGGCCGTCTTGGGTATGTCCGGGGGATTGATAGCCAACTGAAAATACCCAGACTTGAGGTCTAGCGTAGACATTATACAGTTTTGCTGGATAATCATTAACAGATCATCGATTATTGGCAATGGGTACTTAGGGTACCTAGTGATAGCGTTCAGTTTCCTATAGTCTATTGCGAACCTATACGCGTCAAGGGAATCGACCGGTTTGTCATTTTTCTTTCTACATAACACCACAGGGGAAGCATATGGGGATTGAATGGGCATAATAGTTCCTTACTCCAACATTCTTTGAATGTGAAGTTCTATTATGCTTTCCTTGACTCTATCATAGCGATAAGGTCGTGATGCTACCGGAGGTTGATCTCTCGTGTCAATTTCGTGGTAGAGAACATGAGTGAGACCTGGTTGATCTGAGAATAACTCCGCGTATTTCCTGAAGAGCTGTTGCAACTGTTGCTGTTGGTTTTCCAGCAAACCAGTTCTAGTTAGGTTGATTTCGACCTTTTTTTCTTCCTTACTGTCAACCTGTCGTATCTCCTCATCAGGTATACTTAAGGTGTTTGTTTCAAAGTCCAGCGTAATCTTAGATGCTTTCATGAAATCCACACCTAGAACGCAAGGGTACTGCAATCCTTCCACTACATGAAACTGCCACTTTTTACTGAAATTTCTTATGCATACCGATAAGGTTACGCGCCCCAGGGTTTTACATGTAGCTCCCTGCGCCGTAAATACGGTGAGGTTTGACTCTACCTTCCTAACAAAGTGAAAATAGCGATTATACAGTTCAAGTGATACAAACGATCTCTCAGCTCCCGTGTCCCATAATGCTGTTATAAATGTATCATGTAGTATAACGGGTATATGAGGAATATCTATGGGTCTTACTTTCATGGTGTTAGCCATAACAGGAGGATTTTGCCATGCACGCGATCGAGAACCTCCCTCTATTCGATCGCCTACTAGTTTAACCTTCTATAGTTTTGTTGCCTTGACCCTGAGGGTGGATACCTGTTTCCTTGCTGGCGATATCCATTATTATATTGCGGCCTCCTATCCTGTATTCTATCTGGAGAACGCCTTCTATCAAAATTCGGTCTATTATTACCCTGCCGATACTCTGCGCGTTGGTAGTTCTCCTGTCTATGTGGTGGGTTATAAGATGCATGACGCGACTCGTATGTTGTCGCTACCTCCAAGAGTTGGGCTTTAGTAGTGGGATTCCTAAGCTCCACATAGTCCAGCACATTTGGAGCTAAGCGCCTCATTATGTGCTGCACTATTGTTGCCTCCGTAACCACAAAATTCAGCAACTGAGCAACCTTAAGCATTCGTAAGATAAATGCTACTGGCGACTGACTAGATCTTTGCTTAGACCCATAATATTCTGCCTCCAATTCCGTGCGGTCTTTCACTGCAGGGAAAGTACGCTGCAGGGCTTGCTTTAAACCGTCGATACCCCCAACTAAATTTTCACCTATTACCGAGTACCACTCACGAGCACGCCCTGTGAGATGATTCCTCAAATATGCCGGTTGAAGGGCCTCCGGTATTCCATGGAAATTTATGTTATCCTCCAATCTAGACAAAAAGTCATTAACATTCCCCGAACCATCGAAAAACTCAACGGGAAACACGGCCGCTCCTACTCCAGGGGTGGGAACGTTTGGGCGCCAATGTAACACCCGGTCGACCCGGGCGTTATCTTGTGCCATCACTAATATCTAATATTAAACAATACGACACCAAAAATTACAGAACCACCAAAACAGCTTTCAACATTTATTAATATATATCTACTATGACATTAATAATAGTGCTCTCCAGGTTAAGTTTATTAACACTTTAATTCAACCCACCAATAATAATCTAACAGCTTCTTATCAATATTTCTTATCAACTGCAACTCTGAATCTGGAACAACTGCTGAAAACACTAGAACAATTCTCAATCCGAGTGGTTTACACTCGGAACTCAACACTAATCTATAAATCTGCCTTTCAATACTATAGCATTTAGATTCCACCTCCTCTCACTACAACGCCTCTCTGATCCTCCTTCAGATACTCTACTCCTTCAGATGGAGCTTATATACTTCTTAATTTAACCGCTTCACTTCATTCCTAACTGCTTTGCATATTATGTTCTTCATCACGTTTCATTTTTGGTTGGGCAAAGGTTGTTTAGCGAAAGCAATCAATCTCAATTGAAAATCCCCAAGGTTAGTGAAGAGAAACCGCGAATAGCCCAATGTCACAATATCACCAATAAAATTAAACTGTGGTGTAGTGGCAAATATTTCGAGGCATCCATTTCATTTTTAAAAATCTTTTACTATCAAAGTTTTATATGGAACTCACACAATTACATCAGAAATCATCTCACAGACAACCACTCTATCTAACGCCGTCGTATCGTCTCCCAGACTGTCTTCCGGGAAGCATATAGCTTTAGCAGGAAGTAGTGATGTCATTCGAGTACGAGAGATACATTCCAAAAATACAGTAACCAAAAATAAAAACAGTGAATAATACAAAGTATACAAGCTATGACGTTACAATACCCAATGTAATCGTAAGTGTACCAACAAGTCTATTGCAAATCGAGATGAAACCGAAAATGCTGTGACCCCTATAAATCATTTATTTCCTTTAATGCATAAAAGGGTTACTATTAATGATAATTCATTTACTGCTTTGGTCAATACCGGTAGTCATAAAACAATTCTAACGAAAAATACAAATAAAATTGGTTCGCCACCTTTAACTAATTTTTAACGGTCACTTACATTAATCAGTAGCTGTATACAAGGACTTGTAACAGATAATCAGAAATTTGTCACTGTGTTTTGTGTTGTAAACAACGAAACTATAAATTCAGATGCTATTATTGTCATGGATATTATAGCACTGGCTGAAATAGCAATCAGCACAAACGGTGTCAGATTAACAAAAATTTTGGACACTAAAACGGAAAATGCTGAACAACTTTCGATTTCTAACATCTCAATAAATGACAAATTGGAACTCGAAATCGGATCAAATGTTGCTAAAACTCAACGAAATATTCTTCATAATTCGGTTTCTAGCTATAAACCAGTTAAGACTGAAACTACTGATATCCAGATGTCTATTAATTCCACGACGATTACCGTTTGCTGAAAGAAAAATTGTAGATGATCAAGAAACGAAATGATTTGTTAACGGTTTTGTGGAGCCACGCTCTTCTGATTTTTCTAGCCAAGTAGTTGAAGTACGGAAAAAAGATGGAACCCCGAGAATTTGTATTGATTATAGACAACTTAACAAAAACGTTCTAAAAAATAACTATCCTTCACCTCTAATAGACGATCTGCTTGATAACCTTCAAAACGCAAACACGTTCAGTACAATAGATGTTCGAAATGCTTTTTTTTTTTTTTTTCCATATAGAAATAGAGCCAAATAGCCGACGATACACATAATTTGCGACACGTAATAAACAATTTCAGTTTCTACGTGTTCCTTTTGGTCTTTATATATCATCCACAATGTTTCAACGGTGCATAAACACAATTTTTAAAAATGTGTTTATCAAACATCATGTTTTAATTTATATGGACGATGTCATTATAAAATCTAAAAATACAGAAGAAGGTCTCGAAAGACTTGCATCAGTGTTTTCATTCGCTTCCTCTTATGGATTAGATATAAATTTTCAAAAATGCAAATTTTTGATTAAACAAATAGAACTTGGCCATGTTATTGAAAATGATAAATTGAACCTATCACCTAAAAAAATCAAAGCTGTTCTTAATTTTCGTGAACCGAAATGCCACAAAGATTCATAATCTTTTCTTGGTCTTGCTGGATATTTTCAGAAATTCATTTTAAATTTCTCTATTATTGAACATCCTTTGACAGAACTTCTGAAGAAAATTCATAAATTTAAATTTACTGATAGATTTAAACAAGCATTCAGTTGTCTCAAACAATGTTAACCTTCTTCACCTGTTCTTAACATTTACAATCAGAACACTGCTACCGAAATTCATTGTGTGAATTCATGATTATTGTTGTATTTTACTTCAAAAATCAATGACCGGTAATACACTTCACTCAATATATTTAATAAGTTTTAAAACACCAGATACCGAATCGATATATAGCGGCTATGAACTTGATGTCTTAACTATTGTCCAAGCATTATAAAATTTCGAGTCTACTTATTAAACAAACATTTCAAAATAGTTATTGATTGCAACGCGTTTGCGATGACACTAAAAAAAAAAAGAGTTGTGCACTCGGATAGCGCGATGGGCATTGCAACTGCGGGATTTTTATTATGAAAGGGAACATCGTCCCGGATCCAAAATGAATCAAGTAGATGCATTAAGTAGATATCCAGTTATGGTCATACAAGACATTCACAAAAATCAAAACGGCTCAAACACAAAACTCTGAAATCCAAACTATTTAAAAACTTTTAAAAATTAAACCTTACAACAATTACTTTCTAAAATCCTACATACTCTACAAATGTGATGATGGTGAAGAACTATTCATTATTCCTAAAAATATGAAGAACGATATTATACAGAATGTTCATGAGTGTGGACACTATATTTCTAAATGAACAGAAGTAGCATTAAAGCATCAATTCCATGTTCCTAACGTCAAAGAAAAATACAGACTGTTTCATTCAAAGTAGGGTACCATGTATTTTGGTTTATCTCAAACGTGGCAAACAAGAGGGTCTACTACACTCTACCAAAAAAGAAGCTTTCCTCTATACACATATTACATTGACCATTTAGGCCCCTTCCTAACCACAAATATTTTTTTGCCGTCATTGACTCCATCACAAAATTTGTAAGGCATACTCAACCATGTCAACAGATGCTGCAGAAGTTATTGCAAAATTAGAAAAGGAAAAATACATATTTGGCCACCCATCTCATATAATTCCTGATTGTGGTATTGCATTCACTTAAAATCATTTCAATATTACTGCAGTACCGAAAAAAATTGAACATTTCTCAATAAACACCGAATCACCTAAAGCAAATGGACAAATAGAGTGTTTAAATTCTGCAATCGAGACAGTTATATCCACACTTTCCATAGATAATACAGAAAAATGGTATGCACATGTCAAAGAAAAGTCCAGAAGGTCTTAAATTCAGTGCTCCAAAGAAGTATTCAAACAACTCCCTTCGAATTGCTGTTTGATACTAAAATGAAGTCGCCATAAGATCTCAATATCCAAGATGACTTAGTCACAATCGCGACGACCTAAGGAAACAAGTAAAACAACAAATCCTGAAAGTTCACGAAGAAAACAGAAGAAATTACAACCTTCGGCGAAAACCAACAACTACTTTGAAACTTAATGATGTTTAAGTTGTCGAGGGTAATCAACTCGGACCAAGACTCAAACTAAAACCCATTTACATAGGTCCATACAAGATAACGAAAATCAAACTGAACAACAGTTATCATATTCAAAAATGTGATTTCTTTTTTGAAAGACTGGCGAAAACTTGTACTTGTGCTGAATATCTCAAACTGTAGACTCATGACGCTAATACCTGATGAAGTAATGCAATAGCATTTTCGATCTCTAAAGAGACATTTTTTTTTTCTTTTCCCCTAAAAATTTATTTTTATCTTTTATAGTGATTTTTATTCTTTTGCAATACTTGTATTTCTTGGGTATTAATTTTTCTTTTCAATTTGTTCCGAACTGAATACTTTCCCAGCTGAAACTACGTGACTCCCGCCAGAGGACGCTGTTGATTGGAGTGAGCAGCGTCAAAACAGAACGAACTTGAACTTGAACTAAGAACGAGAGAGAACGCTTTTTGCTCTATGTAACCTGTGTTGCGTCTTATAGTGATGTGTAACTGTAGTAATTAATATGCATATATATTTTTATTTACAAGGAAGTGCAGAGTTTTCATTTATAAAAGATGATGAGTTTATTTTGTTCGCAACTAAAGAAATAAAACACCAGGTCTCCGGAACGACTGAAAAGGTATGTCAAATTTTGATATTCTTAATGAGTAATTATTGACATACCTAATCTGAAAAAACGAGAAACTTAATTAAATTTAATATTTTTTTTTTTTTTTTTTTTTTTTTTTGTTTCTTGACATGGCATCCCTGCCGGGATTAGAGCTTGTGTTTTAAAATTTGAATGTACAAATATAAGAGATTGAAGTGATATATTTGAATATATTTGGATTATCATATTTGATAAATTTGATAGTTGCAATAAAATGGCCACCGAAAACTCTGAACTCATTCAATTATGCAAAAAGAAGCGCAGAACACTAAGAACGTCAGTTACTAAACTTATTTCTAAAATTGAATTAGAAATTCAAAAAACCGTAGTAACTGTCGAAGAGAGTGAAATTGAACTTTATATAGAACAATTAAATGATAAAATCGATTCTCTCAAATTAGTTGATTCTGATATAGAAAAGTTATTGAAACCTAAGGATCTGGATAAGGAATTAGAATTAGCTGAAGAATATCGTGAAAAAATTGTAACTTGGAGATTCAAAGCAAATAAATAAGAAGTTTGAATCAAAAGAAAGGTATTCACGACCCTCCCAATCACCCCAATCATTCAGCACATGAAACAGATGTTAAACATCCAATAATCAACGTTAAACTACCGAAAATAATGATCCCAAAATTTTCTTGTAATATAAGTGAATGGCTTAAATTTTGGAACTCTTACGAAACGTCGATACATAATAATGCATCTTTAGACGACGTTAGTAAATTTAATTATTTAAAAGCCCATTTAACTGGAACAGCTTTGGAAACCATCGGCGGTTTCTCTATTTCTCACGAAAATTATGTTAAAGCTATTAATTTGTAAGAACAGAGATTCGGCAGAAAAGAATCTAATAAACACCCATATAAGTCAGTTATTAGAAATATCTCCACTTAAGCGTTCAAATGACGTAAAAAGTTTGCGGTAACTATTTGATAAAATTCAGATTCATATTAGAAGCTTAGAATCATTAGGCATCGCATCAGATACTTTTAGTACTTTATTATTCCCAGTAATTCTAAAAGCACTGCCAAATGATTTAGTATTTTAATTTCATAAAGAATTCGGAGAAGAATATTCCGTAAATGATTTAATTGAATTTTTAAACAAGCAGCTAATCGCGAAAGAAAAGACGGAGTTATATTTAAAAAAAAAGAGATTCAAAATACGCACTCTCATGTCCCACTAAATGTTAATACCGTGAGTTGGCAAAAAGCCAAACCCAGTTTCGAGAGGGAAAGGGGACCAGCAGATGTTAGTCAGTTGTTTGTATATAATTCCGCCGCGAAATCTAAGTGTTCTGGGAAGACTCCTCTCATGTTAATATAAGTTGTGAATTGGGGAAGAGTTTGCCGCTTGAACAGCACAAATCGATGTTAATTAAAAAAAGGTTTTTGTTTTCACTGTATCAAACTGGGACACATAAGTTCTTTTTGTAAAACAAAAGTAAAATGTACGATTTGTGGGAAAAGACATGATGATATTATGTGTTACGAAGAAAATAAACATTTTAAAAATAAAGGAAATTATTGAAAACACTACGCTTTCAAATAATAGTTGTTCTAGGAATGTTTATCTTCAGACTTTAATAGTTTATATTAAAGAAAATAATTCCAAACACTTGATTAGGGTTATTATAGATATGGGTAGCCAGAGATCTTATATTACAAAATTTATTGCGGGAAAGATGAACTTAAAGGGGTTAGGTGAGGAAACTGTAAATCATGGTTTATTCGGTGGAATTGAACGCCCCGAAAAGCATCAAAGATACAATATTAATCTTTCAAATGTCGACGGAAGCTATAATTGTGAGTTAGACGTTTTAGATGAAAAGAAAATTTGTGCTTCCTTACCTAGAATGAATGATGATAATTGTTTGAAACAATTAAAAGATCTAGGTATTTTGATTAGTGATGCAATGATAAATGAGAAATCCTGTCTATATGAGAAAAATTCTGGCGAGATAAATTTGTGATTGGAGCCGATTACGCAGGGAAATTGTTAACGGGGAATGTAAAACATCTTTCAGGAGGTTTGGTTGCCGTACACACACTGCTATTAATCTTGTTCAATGGGATTCAAAGTTTATGTTACTTTATTAATTATTCGTTCTGATTCTTAATTGTTTATTCGTGGGAATTTCTTAAAGTAATTTTTACTTAAGTAGGAATATAAACTTTCAGAAAGTGAGGAAGAGGAATAAAATGACCTTTTTCGAAATTTTATTTTCCTTATATATTATTTTATTATTTTTTCATTCCTATTTAAGTAAAAAGGATAAGGCCCTATTTTTAAAATAAAATTATATACATATTTTTTACATTCGAATTTTACGTTACTAATTCTTTCAAATATACTTCAATATTGATTATCGTTTTTTTTTTTTTTTTTTTTTACAGATTTTGACATAAAAATTTATTTTATTTAATTTAAAGAGTAATATAAAAGTTAGTATTTTTTTAAACTGTAAAAATGTTACAATATAACATTGTAAAATTATTAAACTTATTACACCGCCCCTTATGAATCGAAATACTTATGTATAATAAAGTTATGAAGTGTATAAAAATGTTGTACTATCAAAATTACACAGTAGTAAAATTGATTTGATATTTTGTCATTTTAGGTGGCCGCGGTAGCCTCGTGGTCTTGGTTGCAAACCAGCGAACGGCGTTGTTTGCGTCGACTCCCGGGTTCGAACCAAGGAGCCTTTGAAGACCAGCCGTATAAAACGATTATGTACGTTAAATAGTTGAGGTTCCAAGTCCTCCCGTTGGCATGGTGTGGAAATTTAGAGATGGACATGCCCGCTTAACCACCATTCTCGTCACTTGACCAAAATTCAAAATTTCTAAGTCCATCACCAATAGCCCTCGTGTTACTTTTTAGTTAACAAAAACAATCAATTAACAAACAATTAAAAAATAATAAAGTTAAAAAAACAATCAATCAGTTTCTAGCACGATGTTAATAAAACATTCAATCAATCAAGTTCTAAATATAAGTTGGTAGTAATTTTTAGAGCATCAAAATATACCTCCTAGGATCTCATACCTTCTTCATTTATTTAGAATCTGAAGTCGTTCATGGGCATCCTTTATCGAGGAATGAATTTAATATTATACTCCATGAAAATATTTTTTTTTATTTCGCGATAACATCAGGCATTGAATTTTTTATAATATATTACGTCCCGATATCATGAACTTTCGAAAAACATCTTTTTTTTAAATGCATATTTCAATTCTCCAATATATAAAAATGTGAAATATGTAAACACCCAGAAAGTTTTATGATAATTTTGGCCCAAGAAATTGGGCATTCAGAGGATTAAGAAGTTTATTTCTCTAAGAATTTCCACATTTAAATCTTCACTCAATCTTCTATTTCCGATGTATTTCAATACGTTTTATTTGCAAAAAAATAAAATAATAAAATATTTTAACAAACAAAATGTGTTTCAGAATATTCAACAGACATTTATTCTGCAGTTTCCAAGAGTAATGTATAATTTGTTTTAATTTTTTCATAAAAAACTGTCTGAGATACTTTATACATAACAAGTGGTTTTGGGAAACTAGAGGGCGCTGACGTCTGTAGCAGTGTGCAAAGTTTTGTGAAATTCTACTTGTTCTAATTTTACTTTAAGTACATGAGAGGTCGTAAATGTTTGCATTTGAGAAACATCTTCGTCTCCTTCAATAAAATACATTTTGTAGTGAATATTAATTCAAAGGTTCAAGAAGAATTGGAGAGCTGTGTCTTTCTATTATATTTAATGTAATTTCTACGCGTTAGTTATGTATATAAATTGCTATTTACAAAGTATTTACAACTATATTGGGCTTCCGAACAGCCCATACATTTATTATCCCGGTTTAGCGGTCCAGAGTACATATTAATCAGAGACATAAAAACCCCTATCTTTCTCAATCAATAACTAAAATATAATCTGAATATATTTCCCATGATCCCATGCTCTATCAAGTTTTAGACGAAGTACGCCATTTCCTTTATTTTTGCAGCATTGAAATAAACTATTTCCAACACACTTCCAGAGATTTCGCTCATAAAAAACATGCTAGTTCCAAAAGATCAGCGTTTCCTTCGAAACGTAGTGGACTCTGGAATAGACCTTTGCGTTATCGAATAAAACAATCGAAATGTCACATATCTGCTATTCGAGGGTAATATGGGGACATCTTGGTACTTTCTGGCGATCCGGCACAAATTTTTGCTCTACAAGTCCATCTTGAGACCGATCGTGTAGTATGCCTCGCCCATCTGGGCGTCTGCTATAACCACTCATCTGAAACGATTGCACGTCTTTCAAAATATACACCTTAGGAAAATGTTAAATGCTCCCTGGCTTGTCAGGAACGAAGTCTTGCATAACGATTTAACAATTTAACCAATTCTCGAGTTCATTAAGAAACAATCGCTTACCTTCTTCAACAGGATCCCTCAAATTCCTAATGAATTACTTCAAAATCTATCAGCATATGATGCAACTATTGCGTCATCTCAAAAAAAATCAAGGGCCTGGTTTACAGGAAACGCATCTCAACCCCCCTACTCCTTACGCATACCCAACTACGCTGTCCACTGCATCGATCGTCTTTCTCATCGAGGCGGAGGCACAGCATTAATCATCAAACACTCTATATCACATTATCTAATTAAAAACACTTCGACATCGGAAAACAACACAATTCACATTGAAACTCGCAATAAGAAAAATATAACCATTTCCTCCATCTACTACCTCCCTCAAAATTTAATTAATCAATCTGAGCTCGAATCCATCTTGTCTGATAACCGTACCGGCATCTTGATCGGAGATTTTAACATAAAACATACTTTTTGGAATAGAGGCAGATCAAACAGATCAGGTCGTCATTTCTTAATTGCTGCTCCCGACTCCCCTTACCCACTTCCCTTATAATAGTCATTCTAATAGTATAATCGATTTCGCAATTCTTTAAAATATTCCTAACTGTGATTGTGATAACTGAACTCTGTAGCGATCATAATCCAGTAATATTCGAAATTTTTCTTGATAACCTCCTCCCCTCCCCCCTCCAACCCCTTACTACAACCAATTGGACTAAATTCAGTAAGACCATTACCGAAATGCTACCCGGGAATCCCTGCATTAATGATATAACACTATTCTAAATTTCACACAAAAAAATGCAGGATGCAATTAAAACAGCCAGCACCACTAAATTAATTAAAACTTCCCGCCTAAGAGTTTACCCGACATCGTCAACGTCAATTGTCATCCATCTTTTCTTCTTTTACACTTGAAACGGCGCTCTGTCAAGAGAAGCCGTGTAAATTCAAGAGAAAGATAGCGGGTGGGTTCAGAAAAGGCACGTATTCAAGTTGCTTATCTATACGCAATTTCTGCGACCCATCCTGACTTATGCCTGTCCGATCTGGAATAACGCTGCTCAGATGCATCACAATAAAATTGAAATTCTTCAAATTAATATTATTTGAACAATAGCAAAAGCTAGATGGTATATGAGAAACGAAGATGTCAGAACTTCCCTAAATATTATTAAACTCCAAGATTATACTACTTTTGTAAATGACAAATTTAACAGTATATTTCTCAATAATCCAAACCCATCAATTCAAGAAACTATAAACGTTTCTACCCCGTATTACTCGCACTCGCAATCACTTTTGATAATTGAACATCTTCTTAACTCCCCGATCTTCCAACCAATAGGAAACCTTCCTCTACCCACTGGATAGAGCAAGCACTTTCCCCACGACAATATTAACTGAGCTACACCCCCCTTGAGTAGCTGCTTCCTGATTGAATAGAAAACTTCACCCTCTACACATACTCCCCTCTGCACTGAAATAGTATACCTCAAGTTGATTCAAGCTGTATCAATAAATCTAACTCCTCAAATATGTTTTTAATCTTTAATTGTAACTTAAAAATCTTAATATTTAAATAATTTTCATATTTTAATATCATGGGCAAGTAAACATTAATCACGTTCAACTCAGATAGAAGATCAAGGCCCTTTGGGCTAGGTACTCCATATAAACTTTTCACTACGTACCGGAGTCGTCTAGGTTTTATTATTTTTTAAAAATAAACCATATATATACGAGTATATCTCCATTAAATTCATTATGGAGAAATCCATTAACTTTGGATCACCGCTTCTGAACAAAAAAGCACTGTTTAGTGCTTTTTCCGAAAATTCTTTCCATTCTCTTCTGACCTTACTGGACACCGACCATGGAAACTGTGTATGACCAGAAAAGATGTTGGAGGATCTGAGACTAATGTCGGGAGCCAAGAGGCTATACAGGAATTAAGAATGATGGCTTTGAGGGTAGTGAAGGTTAAGTTACTGGTGTTTAACTGGTTTAAGTAGGCTTTCCTGTGACATCCTCATATTTGCTCCTACATACGAACTCCATCAATTTGAGCGAACACAAGCTGACGCTCATTAGTATTCTTATGTCTGTCCGTCTGTGAGAAGAGGGGGGGACTTCAGTTCGAAAAAGAAATCGATTACGAGAACTCTGAGGTCCATGGGAGGAAGAGAGGTTTATAATTGATGATTAAACTATTAAAATTAAATGAAATTATTAAGAAATGTTGTTCCGATTCCAATTAAGCAGAATATATTGCAATTTTAGAGAGAAAACTTTAAAACGCGACGACAATGAGGTTGAAAAGAAAGAATTAACGTTAGATACAGCACCGCCACTAACGACGCCTGGTGGTCAAAATTGTTTCTATTGCTTAAAAATGGTATAACTCTATTAAAACTTTAAAATTTTATTGTCAACATGATTTTAAAACTTAGAAAAGTGGTCTACAATAATACGCGAGGCCCAATTTAACGGTGGGTAGTTTGTACTTAATAAGGTCAAGTCCAGAAAATTTAAAAACGCTTAGGATATCACTATTGAATTGCTTCAATGATTTCTCAGCCTTTTTAATACTGGGAAATGCTGGTAAATGTGGCCTAGTGCTCCCCGTGGTCTTTTTTGAGATGACGCAATAGTTGCATCATATGCTAGTAGATTTTGAAGTAATTCATTAGGAATTTGAGGGATCCTGTTGAAGAAGGTAAGCGATTGTTTCTTAATGAACTCGAGAATTGGTTAAATTTTTAAATCGTTATGCAAGACTTCGTTCCTGACAAGCCAGGGAGCATTTAACATTTTCCTAAGGTGTATATTTTGAAAGACGTGCAATCGTTTCAGATGAGTGGTTATAGCAGACGCCCAGATGGGCGAGGCATACTACACGATCGGTCTCAAGATGGACTTGTAGAGCAAAAATTTGTGCCGGATCGCCAGAAAGTACCAAGATGTCCCCATATTACCCTCGAATAGCAGATATGTGACATTTCGATTGTTTTATTCGATAACGCAAAGGTCTATTCCAGAGTCCACTACGTTTCGAAGGAAACGCTGATCTTTTGGAACTAGCATGTTTTTTATGAGCGAAATCTCTGGAAGTGTGTTGGAAATAGTTTATTTCAATGCTGCAAAAATAAAGGAAATGGCGTACTTCGTCTAAAACTTGATAGAGCATGGGATCATGGGAAATATATTCAGATTATATTTTAGTTCTTGATTGAGAAAGATAGGGTTTTTTATGTCTCTGATTAATATGTACTCTGGACCGCTAAACCGGGATAATAAATGTATGGGCTGTTCGGAAGCCCAATATAGTTGTAAATACTTTGTAAATAGCAATTTATATACATAACTAACGCGTAGAAATTACATTAAATATAATAGAAAGACACAGCTCTCCAATTCTTCTTGAACCTTTGAATTAATATTCACTACAAAATGTATTTTATTGAAGGAGACGAAGATGTTTCTCAAATGCAAACATTTACGACCTCTCATGTACTTAAAGTAAAATTAGAACAAGTAGAATTTCACAAAACTTTGCACACTGCTACAGACGTCAGCGCCCTCTAGTTTCCCAAAACCACTTGTTATGTATAAAGTATCTCAGACAGTTTTTTATGAAAAAATTAAAACAAATTATACATTACTCTTGGAAACTGCAGAATAAATGTCTGTTGAATATTCTGAAACACATTTTGTTTGTTAAAATATTTTATTATTTTATTTTTTTGCAAATAAAACGTATTGAAATACATCGGAAATAGAAGATTGAGTGAAGATTTAAATGTGGAAATTCTTAGAGAAATAAACTTCTTAATCCTCTGAATGCCCAATTTCTTGGGCCAAAATTATCATAAAACTTTCTGGGTGTTTACATATTTCACATTTTTATATATTGGAGAATTGAAATATGCATTTAAAAAAAAGATGTTTTTCGAAAGTTCATGATATCGGGACGTAATATATTATCAAAAATTCAATGCCTGATGTTATCGCGAAATAATAAAAAATATTTTCATGGAGTATAATATTAAATTCATTCCTCGATAAAGGATGCCCATGAACGACTTCAGATTCTAAATTAATGATGAAGGTATGAGATCCTTTGAGGTATATTTTGATGCTCTAAAAATTACTACCATCGTATATTTAGAACTTGATTGATTGAATGTTTTATTAACATCGTGCTAGAAACTGATTGATTGTTTTTTTTCAACTTTGCACTAAGAAGTAATACGAGGGCTATTGGCGATGTACTTAGAAATTTTGAATCTTGGTCAAGTGACGAGAATGGCCGTTAAGCGGGCACATCCATCTCTAAATTTCCACACCATGCCAGCGGGAGGACTTGGAACCTTAACTATTTAATGTGCATAACCGTTTTATACGGCTGGTCTTCAAAGGCACCTTGGTTCGAACCCGGGAGTCGACGCAAATAACACCGTTCGCTGGTTTGCAACTAAGACCACGAGGCTACCGCGGCCACCTAAAATGACAAAGTATCAAATCAATTTTACTACTGTGTAATTTTGATAGTACAACATTTTTATAAGATTAATAACTCTTTTATACATAAGTTTTTCGATTCATAAGGTGCGATGTAATAAGTGTAATAATTTTACAATGTTGCATTGTAAAAGTTTTACAGTTTAAAATAATAATATTTTTTATATTACTCTTTAATTTAAATAAAATAAATTCTTATGACAAAATCTGTAAAAAAAACCCGATAAACATTATTGAAGTATATTTGAAAGATTAGAGGATTAAAATGAAATTCGAAAGTAAAAATATGTATATAGTTTTATTTTGAAAATACGGCCTTATCCTTTTTATTTAAACAGGAATGAAAAAATTATAAAATAATATATAAGGAAAATAAATTTTCAAAAAAGGTCATTTTATTCCTCTTCCCCACTTTCTGAAAATTTATATTTCTACTTTAGTAAAATTACTTTAAAAAATTTCCACGAATAAACAATTAAGAATAAGAACGAATAATTAATAAAGTAACATATACGTTGTTTAGTTTATATTAACGTCGCACTAGAAGCAACACGAGGGCTATTGGCGACGGACCTCGTAATTTTGAACCACGGTCAAGTGACGAGGACGACACATGAGCTGGCATCCCCCTCTCCTAACATCCACACCACGCCAACGGGAGGACTTTGGGCCCCGAACAGATTTAACGTGCATCAGCCCCAACAACACGGTATAAATTTTGAGAAGGAAAGCGATAATGTATATATTTATATCAGAAAACTTATATTAACTCAGATAATTTTTAGGTATTCCAAGAAGTTGTGTTATTTTATTATTTAAATTAGGGTCTTTTTAAATCCAAAAATAAATGAAAGAGCAAAGTTTTCAGCTTGAATACAATGTCATATCTTTGGAATGGTTATACATACAAACAATTGATGATTTCAGATGATTTACTTAATTTTTAAAATGGCTATAAATTAAATTTACCCAATAAAAATAACTGATTTGACAGCCAATTCAGATGTAAGTTAAGGATACAACTAGATAGGAAGGCATTCAACTAATGGATACTTGATATGTATAGGTGACATTCCTTTTTCATGAAAAGCAAGCAAGCAGAAGTGTATTGAACTTTGTTCTCTGAAGGCAGAGTTTATGTCTCTTATTTTGACACGGTGAAGGAACTATTATGATTTAATAATATTTTAAACCAAATTAAATTATTTCCTAAATTAAAACTTACTTTGTTTCTAGACAATAAATCTGTTACATATTTTTCTGAAAACATAACAGAAAATTCTAAAACTTAACATATTGATATTAAGGAGTTTATAATAATTTCAATAATTCACATTAAGAAGGTTATATATATATATATATATATATATATATATATATATATATATATATCATCGCTTTATTTATCTTCTACTGCGCTCTTTCAATGCATCCATTATAGCCTAGTGGTCATGGTCGCGGACAACGGTTTTTGTCGAGTTGTGGGTTCCAGCCCTGATGGAACTAAATACCCGTAGTGTAGCTGGGGCTGATGCATGTTAAATCTGTCGTAGCTGAAAAGGAAGGAAGTTAGGAGAGGGAGGTGTCAGCTCAGATGTCGTCCTTATCACTTGATCTATGTTCGAAATTTCGAGGTCCGTAGCCGCAGCCCTCGTGTTGTTTCTTAGTGTGACGTTTATGAACAATCACAATCACGCACTCTTTTAATACAAGGTTGATCGTTATTCTAACGGCCAACATATCACATTCATCAAAACCGTTACGTCAGCGCTTGCCACGCCGTCGGTTGGTTATTTATAATATCTTATATTTATACAAAGTAGGCTGAATATACGATAGAGTATCCCCCCCCCCCGTGACAGTGGGTAATACTAGAACGATAACAAAAAATATACATGCGATATAAATGTACGAGTATATATGAAAATGAAGAAATAAAAAACACTGGATTTATCTAGTGCACTGAGTTTCGAAGGCAATCAACAAAGATGTCATCGCATTGTGGAATAACAGATATTTCCTGCATATCTCTAGAAAGTTGGACTGTTGTTCCTTACAGCAGTTCGGCAAAAGATGCTTCTTCTTTTACAATTGTTCCTAGGATGACTATTGGTAGTATGTTTGTCCATTGAGTGTTCTCATGTGCCTCGAAGGGAGATTTTAAATAGCGATGGCATCTCTCAACAATCCCATTAGCGATTGGTAATTGGATGATACGCTGTTGTTGGTTTGTACCCAACATTTTTGAAAACTATGATACAAAGAAGATCGCATCTGCGAGCCTTGATCTGTTATGATTATCGAAGGGCATTCGAAGTAAGATATCTAGGAACTAAAAATCGTTCTACAAATGGTTTCGTATTGCATGTCTGGAATAGGTACAGCTTCTGGACATCCGAAGAATTTATTGATCATTGTTAATAAATAGATGCAATCGTTGGAGGAAGGTAACGGACCAACAGTGACGATGTGGATGTGTTGAAAACGAGCATCAGGCAAACTAAATGTTCTTAAGGTTCCCATCGACACGCCATCACGAATTTCCGCACCTAATGTTAATCCTATGGAACTACCTACTTTAAGTCTCATATCTAGATTATTTATTTTAACTGCACGGAATAAAGTGCATTTAAAAGAGCCTTTAAAAAGGAAGGCTTCTGTGGAATTACTTTTTTTGTCTGATTTTTTAAGTATTTTTAAATTTTTATTAAAGATCGGAAAACTCGCATCCGGCGCTCTAAATTGATCATAAAAATATTTTAATAATCGGACAAAAAAATAATTCCACAGAATCCTTCCCTTTTTTATGCTCTTTCAAATACATATTTAAAAAATTTTTAAAATTTATTTCTCTGCTTGTAATTTGTAGAGTCAGCAAAGTAAACAAGGAAAGAGGGGGAAACAAAATTAAAAGTCCCGCCTCAGTGCGCAAGGATTCATGATAAAGACCCCGTTGACAAAAGGAGATTTGCGACTCATTGGGGAAATTCGGCTGATTTCTCAGAATTTGTAGTGATCCGATGGTTCTCTTTTATAGCTTTATTTACAATTGCTTATTATTCATTGAAGGTGTCTAGCTTGCTATACAAATATCTATGTGGTATTTAAAAAGTGAACTTCATATATGATTTCTTAAAAAAGAGAAATAATCCTTCGTTTTTTATGCTATTTTTCTGAGAATTTAAAAATAAACTATACAAATTACTTAACTGATTATTAAAATGAGCAGTAGATCTTTTAGATATGTCGGGAATATATCAGTGGAGATATTGTAAATCTGTTACAACATTCTTTGTTATACCTCCTGAACTGAAATTCACATGCCCCAGTATTTAGTTATTTGTACATTAGAACATTTGCTATTATTAAACTTGTGTTGCAAAAATTTATTACAATTATAAAATAATATAAAATGCCGACAAAGCAGCTAGACAAGATTATATCTTTCAACATACCGAAGGAAGAATAAAAGACAGAATTTCTTGGAATGGAAAGAAGGAATAATTAAAATGTATAGGAATAATTTTAAAAAAGTTTTATTCCCACTTCCGGCCTTCAGCAATGATTACAAAATAAATCATGAAGGACGGTGAAAATTCATTAGATTTGAAAGTTAGTTCGGACTGTTCATACATCCAAAACTAGAGCAGCTACTCCAGATGGTTTAGTTGACGATGATGGAATTGAGATAAATGCCGGCCTCTCTTGCTAAAGCATAACTCCCGAAGAAGCAATAATTACAAAAAAAATTCTCTTTTGGAAATTATATATATTTGGAAAGATGGTTATAAATAAAAATCACGATTATTTCTATCATATTCAGGGTCAACTGGAAATTGCAGAAAAGAAATAATGTCTTTTTGTAATATGGACAAAAAAAGTCACAAGATAGAAAAAATATTTAAGATAAATTATTTTTGGGATAATATGACAAAAAAAAAAAAAAAAAAAAAAAAAAAAAAATAGAATTCTTTTATTTTAATTATCTATTACCCGAACTTATTGATTCACGATAACTCAGGTCGATGGCCAAGCGTAATCCAGCTTCGATTCTGAAAGCACAAGAGAAGGGGAAAAAAAAAAAAAAAAAAACGAAAAGTTTATGTATATGTAAAATTTTAGTCATTTTGTATTCCTGAAATAATAATACTAATATTTTTAAGCTTTAATCTGTATAAAATTATAGTGTGTGATATTGTAAATAGAAAGCAAAAACGGAGATTTTGAAGGAATTATAAATTTTTATTACTTTTTTTAAAATTATCATTTACATGTGTTGGTATTTTATAATCATATATAAAATACCAACACATGTAAAATTTTATTTAAATATGTTTATTTTGCATGTGTATTATAATAATTATTATTAGATGCGGTAGCCTAGTGGATAAGGCAGCGGACTCCTGGCCGGCGGTTTTCGTCGAGTCGTAGGTTACCACTGAAGACCCGCCGTGTAGCTGGGACTGATGAACGTTAAATCTATAGGGGGCCAATGTTCTCTCGTTGAGGTGGTGTGGAAGTTAGGTGGGTGTGCCAGCTACGGTATCGTCTTCGTCACTTGACCGAGGCTCAAAATTACGAGGCCATCGCCAGTAGCCCGTGCTGCTCCTAATGCGACGCCAGTTAAATCAAACAAGCATTATATTACTATTGTTCATCACTGTATATATTACATTTAAACCCCAAAAGTAACAATTTTATTTCGATTGACACAATTGTATATACTTATTCAAGATATTACCCACAAAACATTTTAACTATATTGACGTAGAAAGATTTTGAGAATCGGACTGGCACACATATTTTTAAATATATTACTATTTTCGTGTATTAGTGTATGCAATATATTTCATACACATTTAAATGTATTGCCATTTTCATACATAACTTACGAAGAGAGAGATCAGAGAAATGTGCGTTTCTAAAATTATGTATTATAACTAACGGAAAATTGTTCAAATTTTTATGATAAAATAAAATGTACATCTACATATATTATTTGCGTGATCATTTATTACTATTTTGTCAAAACTCCATTTGTAGGAATCAGATTGAAATATATCGAATTTTTATGATTAAATGATGAACACAGAGAAAAAAATCATTGCGTACAAAAACATTTATGGTTCTTAGATATGAGCACAATTGAACGTGGAAAATGCATTTTTCAAGAACGGAAATATTATCTCACTACACTGAAATAGTGTCTGGAGTAGCCGAATGATTATGTTCGCTATTTCGTGCCTGGCGATGTTTCAATCGAGCCGAATGTTCGAGTCTTATTTTCCTAGAACCACCACCGAGTTTCAAATTTAAAAACAATTAATAGCTCTCATATTTCTTCCAAGTGTGAAGCAAAAAAATATTCATCGAGCCTGGGCAACTAAAGACCCGCCATATAGCCGGGGCTGATGCGCGTTAAATCTGTCGGGGCCCAAAGTCCTACCTTTGGAGTGGTATGGAAGTTAGAAGAGGGGGTGCCAGCTCAGGTGTCGTCCTCTTCACTTGACCGAGGTTCAAAACTACGAGGCCCGTCGTCAGTAGCTCTCATGTTGCTTCTAGTGCGATGTTAATAAAAACCAAACACAAACCAAACTAATATATATTCAATACTTATAATTTTTGTTTTCAGAATTCGACTTCGAATTAGTTTTTTTCCCCTCTTTTCATTCTAATAACCAATGTAGAATGAAAATTATTAAGTGAATATAATATTAATAAAGCTTTACTAATAAATATATTGAATTGTTTTTTCGCCCCAAAAAAGGGATTTTTCATGACGAAAGGAAAACGACATTTCTCCAAAATATATATATATGAAGAAAAAATTGTATTTTTATTAAAATGGTAGAGATGCTTATCGATATTTTATCTTTCTCATCTCTTCTTTTCCAGCAATTGTTTTTTTCAGTCTCAATTCTAAAACATAAATAAATAACTTAGATTATTTAGAAGATAATTCTAGCTCGAAACAAGTACTTGTTTTTATTGAGTGATTGCGATGAATTCCGTGTTAATTTTCTATCTAAAATATTATTTCTTTCTTGTAATTAAGAATAGAGTGTCCATAGGTGTAAATTTTTCCCCCAACTACATTATTTTACATAATTAAAAGTTGAGAATAATCGACAAATTTCTATTCCGATAAGTGTGTGGATAGTCTCTTATTGAGATAAATTTATAAAATGTGTTGATAATTCAAAGTTGATTACATTATTTTTTGAATATAACTAGATGTAGATTAAGATTATATGAAGTATATTGTAAAGTATTGCTTTCACATAAAGTTCTTAAAATTAGCTACCATATCTTATGTCTAAGTTTTTTCTATTAAATAGCACTATATTCTTAGAAAAATATGATTTATTCAAGCTTACATTTTGTTATTTATTTGTTTGCATTAATGTTGTACTAGAGTAACATAATGAACTTTTTAGCGACTCACTTCAGAAAAATTAACCAAGGTTTGATAAAGGGAACGACACCAGAAACTGTATGTTCATTGTTCAATTTCTATAGGTTTTTTTTTTTTTTTTTGCTTTTGATTTGGAAATAAATATAAAATTTGTATCTTTCAATACAAATATATGACATGCTTACTGTTTATTCTGTGTTTTATAAGTTTCTATCGTGAGTGTTTGATGCATGCATGTGATGTTAATGATACTATAACGTGATTATCTGTTACAAATTAAAATTATCATTACCTTAAATTTTTGTAAGCCTTTGCTATAGATAATAGTTTTCACTAAAAACGAAAATTGAGTTAATATAATGATTTTAAAACTTTTGTTTTCGATACGAGAGTAATCCAAATAAAATCTTGTAAAAAAGTAAATAATAAGTATATATATATATATACTTATGCGTCTTTTCGTTATAAAAATAAAATTTCTAATAAAAGCAAGTGCTTTGACATAAATTCTCCTTCCTATTTACTTTTTGAATTGGAACAATTAGAGTTGGGCACAAAACTTTCATCTCAAAATTCTAATAATTATTTCAGTTAATACAACAGCATACTGACATACACCACAGTAATTTATTCTGACCAGGTATCAGCTTTTATTAAAATTAATTTTATTTTTATATAATTAATTAGTGTTCACAAAATTAGGAATATTTCCTATTCAGTATTCGATGAAGATATTTCACTAGCATTGTCAAAGTTTATAAATAAAGTGATATGATTTTTTTTTAAAAAAAAATGAAATAGTGGAAACGGAATTTTTGAAATTAAAAGGCATGAGCAAAGGAGGAGTAAAAAAGTTATTAAACGGGAAGAATGACTATTTCTGTAGCAATGAAAAGGCCAGTTTCTTCTTAATTTGGGATAACTTTCAAATACTTGAACAATACGGAAGGGCAATATCGCCTCAAGAGGGGAAGAGATCCATTGAGTTTGCTTAATGTGCGAGTGTAATGAACTATTATTTTTCATTTGCCCAGGAGTTAAATTTAAAATATGAGGATTAGGTTGTTTGAAGGAGCAATAGCTTTTTATTAAGAGAAATGCTTTAAAGTTAAGAATTTAATAGCTGAGATGATTTAAAATATATACTTAGTTAATCACTAGTATCAAAAATAGTGGTTTTGGTTTTAATCTGAATTTCATTTATGAAATAGTTAATTATATTTAAATTTGAAGTTGAGAAAATATTGCTAGAATGGAGCCAGTAGATATTTTACCATGCTTGCTTGCTCAGTCTGGTTGAAATTAGAGCGTGTGTTCTGATTGGTCGAGGGAAAAGTTTGTTATTTTGCTACTTTAAGGTGGGTGGATATGGGTACATGTGAGATGGGAGAGAGGATGAATTTAGAGAGAGTTTTAAGGAATTAATCAATTAAAATTTCTCTTGGCCTGAGGAGTTGAGTGTTATTTTTGATTGGGGTGTATTTTTCTATTTCCTGTATGGTTTTATTTGTTCAGGTGTCGATTTTATGGGGTGGGGGAAATTGAAAGCTTTTTTATGTAGGTTTTAAGTGGGGGGAGTTTAATGGAGTTTCTGATATCACTATTGCACATATACCAGTTTGCTTTTACTATCATTCTTATTGTTACGTTTTGTGATTTTTCCAGTAATTCTAGGGTAGAATTTGCACAGTTGGACCAAACTGGGCAAGCATAGGTCTTATTATCAGGGTGTAGATAAGCAATTTGTTATGTCTACTTAATGTAGAATTTCGCGAAATAAGGGGATATAATTTATTTATTGCAGTTTTATACTGCTTTTTTAATTTGCATTACATGTTGTTTAAAAGTGAGCTTTTTGTCTAACGTAACACTGAGGTACTTGGTGGATAAGGACCAGGGGATGTTTTTGTTTTCTAAATAAATATCTGGTTCTAGTTTTCTGTAATATCTAGAAAAGAAGACGGCCTCTGTCTTGGAAACATTCAATGCTATTTTCCAAGTAGAGTACCAGTCTTCTAGTTCCTTTAGATGTTCGTTTAGAGCTTGGCCTAGATAAAATTTCTCCTTGAGGTACTCCAGCTTCGATATTTCTTGGTTTTGAGTATGTCATTTACAACAACTGAGAAATTTCTATTATTTAAATAAGAATTTATAATTTTAATTAAATAGGGGAGTATTGTATTTAATCATTTTATAAATTAAGCCTGTGTGCCAGACTCGGTCAAAGGCTTTCTGGATATCTAGGAACACCGCACCAGTGTTTTTCATTGGAAGAAACCTGTCTTTATATATTCCACCACTCGGAGGAATTGGTGTGATGAGGACAGGTTTGGGATGAAGCAATGCTGTTCATGGATTACTGTATCATTTTCAACTAGGTGTTGCATTATCCTTTTGTGTATTATTTTTTCGTCTATTCTGCAGAGTGTAGGTAGTAAAGAGATGGGTCTATAGCTTTCAGGTTGAGCGGGATCCTTTCCTGGTTTGAGTATTGGAAAAAATTGCGGTGGTTTACCAGGAAGTGACCGAGATCTAGTATATTTTGAATAATGTTTCTGAGCTGGAAGATACATAGGTGGGGAAGGTTTTTTATCATTTTATTGGTTATTCCTTCTCTTTCCGGTGCTTTTTTAATTTTTAAGGCTTTAATATAATGTGCTATTTCAGATGCAAGAGGTGGTGGTGGGTAGGTTGAAAATTGATTTCACTGGTGAGAAAATCGTGGACGACATTTTTAACTGTATTATCATGTGTCGGTGTTAAAATATTTAGTTTGAATTGGTTTTGGAGATAGTCAGCCAATGTTTCTGCTTTGTCTGTGTCGCTAAGTGAGATACTAGCGGGGCCGTTAAAGACGGAGACAGGGGATCGCTTTTTTTCTGAAAGCTTTGGCCATACCCCAAAGGGTAACGCTTTCAACATTCAGATTTTCAAACGTATCCTCCCATTCTTTGTTTTAATGTAAGTGCACTTTTCGCCTAATTTCGTTTTGGATTCTGCTTATCAGCAGGGAATCGGGTGAATTGCCAGATTTTTCTGGCTTTATTTCTATCTCTGAATAGAGTGTAACCACAAACTAGAGAACCCTTAACCCTTCTTGCTGGGAAAGTAAGAAATAAACGGTATGAAACGACGACAGAGATTAAATTACTCTCGGTTTCTCTAGTCTTGAATGGGGAAGATGGGAGGGGAAGAATCGAGCGTCGATTGCGAGATGGAGAGAAAGCCATAATACTTGCTCCTTTCAGGCTATCTAGAGGAAATATTTATTACCCTGTGACGTCATCTTCAAACTTCATGATAGCTGTCAAAACATAAATATAAGAAAATGGAAAAAATTAGAGCAAAATTGAAAGCATCTAAGAAGTTCTCAATTTGAAATCAAGAGAAATAATGAAAATTAAGAAAAATAAAGCTCATAATTTCTCTTTTATATGAAAACTATTTACTTCTGCTACCTATGACCAGTACCATCTGAGTACTTCGCCTGTAATAAGTAATACCGCCCCATCTCCCCTCCCAGTAAAGGGAGCTTTCATTGACTCTTACTTTTGGATTGCCTCAAAGGAAGCCTTAACGGAGCTTTTGTGTGGTGCTGAGCTTCAGATTTTTAGCAAGGCTCACAACATCTCACTCAATCTTTTATGTTTCCTTTCAAATTTGGCCATATATATCTGGCGCGAATCAGTATTGTCGTAGCTGCTATTCCGGGATGGAAAATGTTATTCATTTGTTGGAAATTAGTTTTCAAAATTATTCGGGATCAAATGGTTGTGGCGAACCAGTTGAAATGTGACATAGTAAGTTATATGACGAACTTTGGCAAGGTTTGGGTTCCAACTGAATTAAGGAACTTTTGTCCTTCATAAACATTTGAGTTTCCGAATTATTTTGTTGACAATCAGTCAGTTCATTAAAATTCAGAAAGGATTTAGTAATTAATTTCAATTATTTGTGTGAGAGTAAGTCTGCTACTACATTTTTTGGATTCTTGCACATGTCAGAAATCAGTGGAGTATTGCGATATAAAATCAAGATAGCGTAATTGCGTAGATGAGCATTTATTAGGATTTTGTTGAAATGCATAAGTTAATGATTTTTGGTCGGTATAAATTTAGAAAATTCTAACTTCTAACATATATTTAAATTTCCTTATAGTTGAATATATTGAGAATAAGTCTTTGTCATAAGTTGACTATTTTGTTGCAGATTGTTTAATTTCACTGAAAAAAAAGGGCAATTTGTTCTCATTCTTTTTCAGAATTGCATTAACGAACCACCAACAGAAAAATTAGATGTATCAATCCATATACTTAGGAAGGCACTAGGAATAGGATACCTTAAAAGTGTTGTTTGCGTGATTGCTTGTTTCGCTGCTGTGGATTTTTCTGTATTATCTTTTCCATTTAAGTTATTCCGATTTTTGTACATTAGACCTAGATTTCTTTTTATTTTTAAGTCTTTCTGAAAATGTCACCAATGGATGAAGAATAATCGGAAGCTTTTGTAATAAATGTACGACAAAAGTTGAGCATACATAAGAACCTACGTAGTTGAGTTAATGTTGCGAATTGGGGAAAATCGAGAATGCATTGTATTTGTTAGAAAAGGGTTCTATTCCATTTTCTGTAAGTTTGAAGCCTAAGAAGTTTAACGAGTTTTTTTTCCGAAGGTAAATTTGCAAACGTTAAAACAAACAACATATTCTTGCAATTTTGAAAATAAAGATTTAAGATGTTCCATATGTTCATTATTATCCTTTGAAATTATTAAGATGTCGTCTACAAAAGCGTAAACACCAGATAAATTTCTGGTAACCTCGTCAATAAATTTCTGAAAAGTAGCTGATGCATTGCACAAACCAAACTGCATGCACGTACTTTAAAACAATCCTAAGAGCAGAAAAGTAGCCGTTTTTCGAGTATCACCTGGGTTTATCGGAATTTTATGATACGCTTTTATTGCATGAGTATAGCTAAAACCTTTTCCACCATGCAATTCAGATGAAAGATCAGCTATGCAAATATTAGGGTATCTTTTCTTTGCAGTCTGAGCATTCAAAGCATGAAATTCTTCCACAACTGTCCACTCCAGTGTTCCTTTTTTGAGAACCATGTGAATTGGGGACAAAATTACTTCCAAAAGATCTTAAATGTCCCAAATGAATTACATATTGAAATTCGATTTTAGCAATTTTTAATCGATTGGGAGCTAATCATCGAAGTTTTGCTACAACTAGAGGACCTATTGTTGTTATAAAGTGAAGAGTATTATGATTGACAGTTTGATCTAAATTGGGCAACTGTGATAGAGGAAAATTCAAATAAAAGTGTATGACGCACAGAATCGCGCGATATTTCTTTCACAAAATGCAAAGATGTTTCTTTATCATGACCCATTGATTGAAATTTGGCTCTTAGGTCTCTAAGACATATATTGCACAGATAAGGCTCTAGTTCATAAAAATGGAGAAAATATGCTCTTAGAAGTGATGTAGTAACGTTAGCAATGCGGAATGTCCAGGAATTTACTTTCTTGATTTTATAATCTAGAGAAAGTTATTTTTGTTTGGCAATGAATTCTCAAAAAAAAAAAAAAAAAAAATGTTTGCTGTATTGGATTTCTTTTCTGAGTGTCATTTGCCAGAAGTTTTCACACGTCATAACTAGTATCAACCAGAAATGACAAATTTGTTGTCCTGTCATGAATGAATAGGCGACGTGACGTCGCGGCAAAGAACATGTTTTTATTCCTCGCCGCTTCCTTTTCCCTGAAAATCCCAAGATTAAAGACTACGAAAAAAATTAGAGTTAATCAATTGGTGCATATAATTTACGTATTCACTAAATAGTTTTTCCCCCAAGGAATTCTCATTGTTTTTATTTACCTTATGCATTTTTGTGGGAACGATATAGATGTATTTAGTCTGAAGATCAGTGATAGGTTTCGGAACAGCTTATGCAAACAATTTTTCACGCATAATAAACCACAACGCAGGATCCAATATGTTTGGCTTTATTAATGTCACACTAGAAGCAACATGATGGCTATGGGCAACGGACCTCGTAATTTTGAGCCTTAGTCAATAGACGAGGACGACACCTGAGCTGTCCCCCTCCTAAGGGAGGACTTTTGGCCCGGACAGATTTAACGTGCATCAGACCCGGCTATACGGCGGGTTTTTAGTAGCATCAAGACCAGAACACACTGTCACCCTTCTGAAATAATAAAATATATTAACAAAATTAAAATTAACAAATCACCAAATCATGATGGTATAACCAATAAAATGTTAAAAAACCTTCCTATCCCAACTATCCTCCAAATTAACAACATCATTAATCACATGCTAAGACTCGGTTGCTTTCCAAAGCTATGGAAAACAGCCTCAATCGTACCAATCCTAAAACCAGGTAAGGACCCAACAAACACTGAAAGTTATCGACCCATATCTTTACTTCCAATACTTGGAAAACTAGCAGAAAATGTAATATTAAATAGACTATCCAACTACTTGCATGAAAATAATATAATCATCCCAGAACAGCACGGCTTTATGCCACAACTCTCCACTACCCACCAACTGACAAGAGTCACCAGCTATATTAGATCAGGATTCAGAAATAAAGAAAAGACAGGAGCGGTCTTCCTAGATATACAAAAAGCATTTGACAGAGTCTGGCATGAAGGATTAATTTATAAACTAATAAAAATTAACACCCCCCCCATACCTAATTACTCTCATTAAATCCTATCTAGAAAATATAAACTTTGTAGTTAAAATTAGCAACACTTATTCAAACCCTAGAACTATTAATACAGGAATTCCTCAGGGCTCGCATCTCGGGCCAGCCTTGTTTCAAATTTTCGTGAACTACATACCTAAACACAACAACACAATTCTCTGCATGTACGCAAACGATACAGCGATACTTGCAAAACACAGAAACAACAAAGTAATCGCACATCATATCAACAGACACATTTCAATACTAGAAGACTGGTTCTCCAAATGGAAAATAGCACTGAATGTTACAAAAACGGAGGTCGTCTTCTTCACTAAATCAACAAGATCACCAATACCACAAATTTATATTCATAACACACCAATTCCTTGGTCTCAAAAAGCCAAATACCTTGGCATTATCCTTGATAAAACACTCACTTTCAGACAACATATAACACAACTTCAAGATTAATTCCGACTTGCCGCGAATAAATTAATCCCACTAATTTGTCGGAGTTCTACTTTGCCTATCAAATATAAATTGCTTGTATCTGCGACCCATCATTACCTACGCTTGTCCAATTTGGAATCAGGCTGCTCAAATCCACCACAATAAATTAGAAATTTTACAAAACAATATTTTAAGGATGATCGCACAAGCCAGATGGTTTGTGCGAAATGATGATATTAGAGACTCCCTAAAATTCTACAAACTCCAAAATTATAATTTAATCACTGAAAAATTTAATAACACCCTTATCAATCACCCAAACCCTTCAATTCAGCAAATCAATCACTACATTCGTAATTATAGAACCCCAACAAGCTTAGATTAATTCTTATATATACTTCCTTAACTCACCATACCCTCAACCAATAGGAAAGCTTCCTCTCCCTCTTAGAGGAAAGAGGAAAGTTTCTCCTAACCAAGATAGAAAATTTCTCAGTACTCGAGTAGCTGCTCCCTGATTGGACAAGCGCTATCATAGCCCCACCCACCCCCACCTCACTAAAGTTCATAGAATCTTAAACTCAATAAACTTTTATAACTTAATGCAATTAGTTGATAATATTTATATCATTTATTTATCTCATTAGTAACTACTTAAAATTGTGCATCAATTTTTACCAGGGTATTGTAATAGCATGTAATCAGGTTCAACTCAGATGAGAGATATAGACCCATTCTGGGTTCGGCACTCTATATAAACCTTCAATACGAACACGTGACTCGACGAAAACTGACAGCCGCGACCATGACTACTAGGCTACCGTGGCCCTAAGATCCGATGCTTTAGATTGCAATTTCGAACTGCACTTGTCTCAGACATAGCGCAGTGAAATACAAATATTCTAAGTGAATAGGTATATAGATTGGGCGGATGGAGCATATAGGTCTTGTGGCCTTAAATCTTCAGTCGACAAGCTATAAATGAGTTGCTTCGGCCAGTTACTTTGCCAAGAAAATACAAAATTAAATTAAAATTTAAATAGATATTGTCTCTTAAAATGTTTTAAAATTAAAAACATATTAAATTTAGAAAAATACATGAGATTTTAAGAGAAAACAACAACAAAAGAATTGCTATTGGAAATTGTTTTGTGTCTGGAGAAAAATTTATCTGACAAGTCAATTAGGAAGCAGATTCTCGCGCTGGTGAAAAACCAGACAGGAAAAATTTTTCCGTACCGCTTGAGAGTAATTATCTCCAAGATCTAGCTAACCTATTGACCGAGAGCGTTGTCCCTCAAGGGAATTCAAGTGAATGAGAAAACTTGAGCCGAATTCACAGAACTACTTTCGAAACGAAAGTATTTTAGATGACTCGTATTTGAAACGAATATTAATCCATATCGAGATGAAGACAGTTAACATAGTTACCATTAAGAAAATGATATTAGTTTCAATAATTCATATTCAAAAGAGTTTTTTGATGATCGGCTTCACTCTTTCAGTACAAGGCCAATCGTTATTCTAACGACCAACATATCACGAATCTAAGAAAATTGATCGCCAGCAATTGGCCGCGTAAGCAATTTATAGCCTGCAATTGATCGCTAGTATATTTATCGCCAAGAAATATATATAATAATTGTTACAAGTTATTTGTCCTTTTAATTTTTTTCTTCTTTTGAATTTAGAATTCTCTGCCTTAAGAGTGTAGTAAAATAATTTAATAGGTACATTATATATTTAATTAGATAAAAGTTTCAAAAGGATAGGAACCTCTAGGGAAAGGATAGGATACCTCTTTCTGAAAAATATTATACAACGCAAATTATAATTCATCAGTAGGATAAGTGAGTGAGTGAATGTAAAGTTTATTGGCGCAAGAACCAGATATGGCTATGCTGCGCCAAACAAGATTAAACTGTCGTCTAGACGTGAAGTTGAAAAAAAAGGTAAAAGTGGTTGACAAGAAGGAGGGTCGAAAATAGAGAAGGATCGCTAGAGTATCCCGGGAGTGCGTCACCCGTGTTTACCAAAGACAGCAAACCCCATGGGAAAGTAAGATCACTAGGGTATCTCGGGTTCAGTAGGATAAATCTAAACCAAACTAGTGAAAACGCTAGGTTTGTCATTATACAGCAGATATAGTACGACAAATTGTACTACTGTGATAAATTAGCAAAAGTATTTACTATAAAACAGCAAGTTACATTTGAGTTTAGTTTTTATCAACGTCGCACTAGAAGCAACACGAGGGCTATTGTCGACGGACCTCGTAATTTTGAACCACGGTCAAGTGACGAGGACGACACCTGAGCTGCCCCCCCCTCTCCTAACATCCACACCAACAAGTTACATTTGAACTATTGTTGAGTATGAGCTATATATCTTGAAAAATCAACAATATCGGGTCGCTCATAGTTTGTACTAACTAGCCTTTTAATGCGTTCATTACAACCGCTCGATACTTTTTTTTGTTTGTTTGGTCGCCCGCTACCATCATGACGCTGAAATCCCCCCCCCCCATTCTTGCCAGCATCCTCTAATCGCCGCATCGCTTCGACCCATATGACGAGCGATTCTCCAATTTGCCCAAAATGCCTCTTTCAATCCAATAATACGACCTCTTTCAAACTCTGAAAATTGCTCATAATGAGCTAGAATCCTGCGGCGAGACATTTTTTTCTGTCGTTGAAAGGTATCCTAAATCGCAATGCAATAGAAAATTTGATCATCAGATTGAGAATAGCTTCTTATATACACCTGTTGAGTGAGCAGTTCGATGCGCTGTAGATAATCTTACTAGCTAATTTTAATCATTATTTAATTTTAATCATTTGCATGTTCGGTCCAAATGTCTTTGCATACGAAATTTCATTACAATCGAGGAACTCCTTGGTGCGTCGTTTTTTTTTTTTTTTTTTGGTTATAGAGTGTATACTTGGCTTAAAGCTACCCCATAGACATCGACGACGAGCAGTTTGTGCAAGAGTATCAACATGTCTAAACGTATTATGAAGGAGGAAAAAATAACAAGAGCAAACTCTTCCTACATCATAAGAAACAAGTTAGAAAGTACCTTCTCACATTTAGAAGTTGAAATGAGAATTTACTTGACTCTTCCTGTGGTAAACTGTACAGCAGAGAGAAGCTTTTTCTGCCTCAAGAGAGTAAAGACAGAAATGAGATCTACTATGGGAAATGAAAAACTTAACAGTTTGATGTTGCTATGTACTCAAAATGATATTACAATAGAAATTGATCACAATGGTATCATTAATGATTCTGCAATGATCAAAGCTCGAAGAAAACTTTTGTTGTACAAGTACAATGACTGAACAAAGAATAATAATGTCTAAAAGTAAAAGATAGTTAAGCGATGAAAAAGATAATTAACAAGTTGAAAACAGTTAATACGTGTACTCTATACTGTATTTGCGAACGATTTCGTTAATTTATTGTACTAATTTACAAAAGGGAGGGTGTGTGGTCCTAGATGCCGTAAGGTAAGAAATGAACAAGAGAGACCAAACTATGCAACTACCTTTCCTTATAGCTGCCAGTCCAGGACACGGCGAGTCCACAGGCGGTGGATAATGGAAACACTCTCCAAAGAGAAAAAACAAAGGAAAAATAATGAAAGAGAGTTGAGGGAAAATCTGTCCCGAACCCAAACTGGTCAAGTAAGAACTGAAGTAGGTGGTGCTCTGGAAATAGCGTAACAATTTGAAGTGCCTAGGGCGCCGGGAAGGTAAAAAAGCGGCCCTGAATCCACGTATCCTCAAAGTAATCAAAAACTTCTTGTGATTCTGGAGGGAAAACACCACTTTTACACTTTACTTTTTTTTTTTTTTTTTACTTTTTTTTTTACACTTTTACTTTTTTACTTTTACAAAGGCGTCTGTTGCTATAGAAGTGGCACCAAAATTCTCATATTTAAAGCAAAAGTAGCATCTGTTTCAATCCATTGTTTTGAATCGAACGTAAAATACACCGAGAAAGTGGGGGGAAAAAGTTGCGCAGCGTCAGTAAAAACTGTTCTGCAAACATTCGTCATTGCCGTCTCAAAATCTATAATTATCGATTTTGGTGACAAAGTCGGTTCCAGCATTTTCAATTGCTGTAGGAGAGATACGTATGTTTCCTTACACTTGTTAGACAATAAATGCATAAACTAATGGAAGCGATATTATGTCCTTGTATCTTATACAACTAGTTAACAGTTTTGAAAGTCCCATCGGCATACCAGTTTTCACACTGAGCTAATAATTTCAAAAAAATTTTCGTACTGAAAATTAACATACGACTATCTTCAAATTGTAGAAACAATTCTTCGTTCTATGCTGTTTTATATATTCTTCAGTAAAAATGTCTCTTCGATGCGTTGGAAGAGCTGGTCCTTCAAAATATTGATTTCTTATATTTCGGATCGTTCGTTTCATTGTATCTGTACTCGGAAGTATTGGGGGCGCTGCTTGGTTAGAAGTTTCAGAAATAATTGTATAAAGTGTATTATTTGTTATCGCAAAGATCGTACATTATCAAGAAGTTGTGCTCCTTCCACGTTTTAATGATTCTGTCATTTACCGAAGTAACTCGAGCAGTTCATTAGGAGGGGGATCTGGTAATTATGACCCTCCCAACGAGTTTTCGCTTCGTTTATTTTTATAAAACGAATGTCCACTAAAGCACTATTTCGATTTACTTTTTTCTGATTAAAAATTTTTTAGCGACATGATGCGTTTACAAACTCGATAGGATGAAAAATATACAATAAGAAAAAGTTGTAATGATCGGAGTTTATAACCCTACAGAGGGACCTTCGTAATAGGCTAGTTAAACCACGCCCACAAGATAAATATTGCATTGCTTGACGATAAATATAGTAGCGATCATTTTATAGACTATAAATTACTTAAGCGATAAACTTTCCGGACCCCACATCACACGAGCATCAAAACAGTTGTCAGCGCTTTCCGCGCCATCTGCCGGTAATAATTTCTAATACCTTTTATTCATACTAACTAGGTTGAATACTACAATATATAGCGACATTTTATAAGAATTAATGAAAGAGAATTTTAATTAGAATTTGTAGGAAATAAATTAAATTTAGCTGAATAATATATTGACGAAGCCTCTATCTAAAACTGATTGAAAATTTTTATTGAAAGAATATTTGCATTCCAGTGGGGTTGAATGTTAAAAGACGGTTATACAAATTCCAATAGCTCCACCACCATTCATATCAAATCTAAAATAAAGAGCTTAATCCAATTACATGACACACCATGGCTTTTTTAAAAAGAGATTTCTTGTTAAACTGAAAAAGATGCTATTACTTTGTTATTGTTTTCTTTATTAATTTGTTATATTTAAATAAGCATATTTTTATGGAAAAGATTGCCATCATTTTCTTCAGAATGAATTAATGTGCTTAACTTTTGTTGTGGTTCTTTTTATTCATGCATGCACATTAATTCCCACAATACTATATATATCGATGCACAATTTTTCTAAAAAGTATCTGCAATTAAAATGATTTACGGTAAAAAGTATCTACAATTAAAATGATCAGTGGCGAAAAGCTGGATCTGCGCAGAAGTTACGTTGACAGATACCTCTATTGAAGAACCATGCACACCATCTGATACTGATCGGACCAATACTACGAAAGACGAGAACCAATGTAATCCCAGAGTGGACGAGTAAACAAAACTGCAGGTCCTTATTCTTCAGGAGGAATAAGAATAGGAAGTACTTGAAAAGCTATATTTTAACTACCGGTTTTCAAGTATACGAGAAGAGGATTGCTCTAAGCTCCTCTGTATTGTATGTGGGAAAGCATAAAGCAATGGTTGAATAAAATCTTTGTTCTTATGCAGTGGCTCAAACAATTGAGAGTACATCTTACTTTTACTTGATAAATCCAATTTTCTATATAAATAACACATTACCAAGAAATGTAAACATGTTTTTATTTTTACACATAAATGGTTTAATTTAAAGTGAAAGTAAAAAAAAAAATCAACGGAAAACTTCCAAAATGAAAAGTTTCAGAAGCATTTTAAATACACGTATGCAGATTTTTACCTAAAAAAATGAGAATACAACAAAGAAATTTTTGTAATATTTCGTATACAAAGAAAGTGTTAATATTTAGTTGCATGTCCTTTGGCTTTTTTAAAATGGCCTCTAAAAATCAAAGTACCGATTCCACCAACTTTTCGGAGGTATCTAACTCATTTACCCCATTCTTCTAGCAACACTTGTTTTAAATGGGTTATGCTTCTAATTTTGTGTTTTGGGGCCGATGTTTCGCGTATGACCCACAGATTTTCAATGAAATTGATGTCGGTTGACTGTGATGGTGAATGCAACTGCTGTTTACAATGAAAAGACACCACATTTTGACGTTACGTGTCGTGTGTTTCGGGTCGTTGTCTCGCTGGAAAATAAATTTACCATCTACACCCAAATTTTTAGCACTTTCCTTTAGATTATTGCGAAGTATACCCAAATAAACCATATAGTTCACAATGCCATCTATAAAAACTAAATTTCCTACGCCAAATGAAGCCATACAACCCCAAATCATAACGGAGCCACCACCATGTTTAACTGTAGGATGTAAATTTTTTGGATCCAAAGCGGTATTGGGATTTCTCCATACAGTGTGATAGCGATCAATGCCAAAAATAATGAATTTGCTCTTTCATCACTAAATATCTTTCTTCCAAAAGTAATTGGTCTTCAATTAACGAGCTTTTGCAAACTCCTAAAGCTTTTTCTGATTTTGCAAACCGATGAACGATTTCTTCTTAACAATATTTAGTTGCATATTATATTCAGCTTGTATAATTTCATTTTGCACAGTTTCAGCACTTACATTTTTGCCTATGATTTAAGAAGTTTTTGCACTTACCTTAGGATCAATCTCGAATTCTTTCAAAATTTTCCTTTTTATGATATCACTCAGAATACCTTTCCTTTCTTTTTCCTCATTTATTTTCAAGCAATCCATTACTTTTAAATTTCACAATGATAATCTGGACACAAGTGTGGCTTCTACCAACAATTTCACGATAAGATTTTCCTTTTTTAAATAATCTTAATAAGAATTTCCTTACATCAATACCGATTTCTCTTCGAGGAGACATTTTCCAATTAAAAGTTTGGCTTTAAGTTCATCTAACAAATTTAAACACACAAAAAAGATAGTTAAAAAGCTTTAAATAAGAGTACACAAAATTAGATTAAAACAGCAGTCAAGTAGAAAATATTTAGTAGTAGTTAAACACATTTTTCATAAATGTATTCTCAATTTGAGACCAAAATCTGCATATGATTATTTAAAATGCTTCTGAAACATTTCATTCTGAAAGTTTTTCATTGATTGTTTTTTATTTTAACTTTAAATTAAACCATCTGTTATGTGTGAAAATAAAAACATGTTAACACTTCACGGTAAAGTTATATTGAAAGTTGGATTTATTAAGTAAAAATAAAAGTACACTCAATTGTTTGAGCCACTATATGTAAGAAACAAAGATAAAGCACAAAGATAAAGATGCCACATTTATAAACGTGAATATTTAGAATTCACCAAAATTAATTACGAGATAAAAGCCATATCATAAGAGAAAATTTAATTTCATCATGCATTAAAGATGCTGCTAGGTGTACTCTAGAGAAGAAAGAGCTCACAAAAAGAGTTTAATGCCTCTTTCAAACAAAATGGTGATTTAGAAATTACAGGGCATTTTTTTATCAAGTCACCCTTAGAAGCAAAGTGAAGACTATTGGGGAGACCTAGTAATTTTGAACTTTGATCAAGTGACGAGAATGACACCTGAACTGGCATCATCTCTCCGAAACTCCACACCATCTCAATGGGAGGTCTTGAAGCCTAAAGAGTATAGGACATGTCGAAGAAAGTTGATAGTACAATGAGTCACATTAAAAATTGTGAATTTTTTTTTCTATTCAAGTGGACAAAAGTACCAACATTATACAATATTCTGTACTACTGATAATAGTCAAGTATTTAAAAGACTTAAAATTAGAAGAAAAAAAATTGTCTTATTTTCCCTTACTGAAAAGTCATATGACTGATGAAGACTTAAAATTAGAAGAAAAAAAATTGTCTTATTTTCCCTTGCTGAAAAGTCATATGACTGATGAAGACTTATTTGAAGCAAATGATTATAGTTTCATTGAAAAGAGAAATTAATGGTCAAAATATGCTGGGTTCAGCACAGATGGGAAAATTCTCTAGAAGATTGCTGCTCAGACTTTCATGCATGCATGGCAGTTGTAGTCCCAAAAATGAAATGGATTCACTGCTTTATTCACAGATTTGCATTGAAAACTTTGCAGAACATTCTTGACAAAGCGATCAAAGTTGTCAACTTAATCAAGGCGAACCCTAACAACTTCTGGCTGTTTGAATTGCTGTGTGAGACAGCCTTCACAATACTTTGCTTATGCACATAGAAATTAGGTGGTCAACCTGGGCAAAGAAAAGCGTAGCTGTTCGAGCCTAGATATAGTTTGCCCTTTTTTTTTTGAGAGCACCCTTTTAAAAATATTGCATCCAATGTTCTCAATTTTGAATAGCTACATGTATTCAAGTGATATTTCCCACCAGATTAATAAACATAATTCTTTCATTTCAAAAAATTGTAACATTTTTCCAAGTTGTCGGTAAAATGGAATCCTTGAAAAAAACATGATTTGGGGACAAAGTGGATTAAAAAAGACAGCAGGAAGTGTTTAAATCACTTATAAGTTTTTAGTCACAAGCCAAGTTAAATTTAACATTGGTTATAAGATAAATGAGCACTTGAAAGGATTAAAATCATTAAATATTTTTCCTAATAAGAAATTAGTGATTGGTGTATATTTAACCTTTTCAAAGAAAAGTATTTTAAACCATCGTCATTGACATTTCCTGAAAAGGAAAAATTGCTATATCTAGCAATGAGAAATTCAGTTAACTTTTTAAAAAAGATGCAATGTTCTTGTTGCAGTTTGTTACTATGGAGCTTATTGGGGGAGTGAGAATTAAACTTTACAGCCCAAGAACTCAATTAGGCTATGCTGCAACAAACTTTTGATTTTAATGCTCAAGTTTTTTAATTATAAAAATGCAATATCCAAAGATAAAATACAATGATTGATGAATAAAGGAAGAAAGAAAAGGTTTAAACTTTTAAATCTGGTGTAAAATATCATTTTTTAAAAGCAAGTAAGTTAGGTGGGAATGCAGAGCTGGTTGAACGGACACCTTTTTTATATACTTCAATTAAAAAATAGAAAAGAAAATTAAACACAGCCAAGGATTTTAGATTGTATTCATCCTCTTTAGAGCCTAATTTCTCAAAAGTTTGCAATCCATACAGTCTTAAATATCACATTAATTTTCCTTTTCCCTATCAGTAATTGGTAAAAAAATAGATTGGAAAGGGAGGATACCTAGAGGATTAAATAGTACACAGACTAGAGAAGGTTGGGAGTCTGTTCTTTAATCAAAGATTTTAGATGCACTTAGTCAAAATAACTCATCTTGAATGATGTTTCTGCATACATTTTGCATCAAATTCTGATGCTACCTTTATCACAGTTTTAATTTCAGGGGAAACACAATTGATTCCAGATATTTAAAAGTAACCCATTAAAAAATGACATAAGAGCTCATGAGTAGTTCTTTAAATATCCAGAATAATTTGCCTCTTAAAGTCCATGAAGATGAAAATTTATAAAAAGCAGGATCTCTTAATTTGTTTAGTGTTTACGAGGAGGGAACTTATTCATAATTAATTCTCTGAATGTCCAAAATAGGAGTCAGACTTTGTGAGCTGAAAAGAGATTCAGTAAAGGTAGACTATAACATGTAGATCATATTTCAACTGGATTATATAAAAACTAAGTACTACTATAAAATGAATTGAATAGAAATAGATAGTTTATGTTTCTTTTTTGAATTTCATGTAAAATATTCCTACTGCACACTGGTAGAAATATTTGCACCTGTGAATTAAACTAGAAGAACTAAACTAGATAAGTTTCACAAAAAATAATATCTTTTAGTACATTCTTTCTTAACGTTTTTTTCCCCCCACAAGATATTTTATTAAAAGTTAAAATTATGCAAGTAATAATTTTAAGAACAATAATGTGTAAATATGAAAAAAATATTTTAAATTTTTGTAAAGTTTTAAAAATTCTTTCAAAATTAGGAGATACATTTTGAAAATATAAATTAAAGCACATATACAAAGATTTTACAAAAAAGGTAAATTTAATTTAAAAAAAAAAAAAATCAAAACTTGCAACCGTAAAATTCTGTACCAGAAATATGTTTTAACAATATTTCTAATAATGATTTTATGTATATATATTTTAACACTGGAAAATCTTTACAAAACTTTTATATTTAAATGAAAAAAGGTCAGGAAAATATGTCTAATGAATACCTTAACACATCTGGTAGAAACAGTGTTAAGTAAACATTCTTTTAAGCATTCTAATTCACTACTACTTTGGCTAAGAATTAAGAACTAAATGTTAAAAGAAAATTAATGGTAAGATTTTGTTTCCAAGTCTCCATATATGTATAGAATAACATGTATTTTAAAAACACCAAGAAACAGTAAATTATTCTCACATCCCATATATTTTAAACAATTGACATAGTTGTAACATTTGATATCAATTACACAGTAAAAATTAGATGGATTAGAATGCAAATTGAACGAAACTGCTACATCAATATTTACATAACACATTTACTATTTATCTATTCCAATTCTAAAACAAATACTCCCAGATTATTAAAAGAAATTTTTAAAAAAAATTGAAGTTTGTTCTTTAAAATCAGAGTTAAATAGTCTTTTAAAAGTAGATGTACAATGAGAAAATCATGAATACATAATGAATGGGTTCTAAACAAATCAAGCTTTAAAAACAAAGCAATTCATAACATCAAAAAAAATTTTAGAACAAGAAAAAGTTTGACAACAGATAATTATCAATAGTTACAGAAATTTTCCAACAAATGATCCACTTAAAAAGAATGCTAAATTTGAATTTACAATGAGATATTGTTTCACAGTAAAATGAACATCATGAAGTTTTGATTTCAAACTAATAACTGAAAATATAAAATGAAAAAGCTCTAGCAATATGATATTTATACCTGGTATAAAAGAAAATTGACAATTACTTTCAAATGCAAAGCTCACATACACATTGAAGCTCACATTAATTTTAAAAAAAAATGCATGATAAATAGAAAATATTAATGGAAAAAAAAATCATGTATCATTTCAGATCTTTTCCCTCATTGTTGTAAATTTTTATCCTTGTGGAGCTCTCGCAAAGTTGCCTTCTCTTTCTTCCTCAACTGAAAAATAATAAATAAGACACAGAACATTTTATAAAGACCTTTTTTTTTTTTTTTTCCTTTTCAAAGCTTCAAAATAAGACATCAGTTTCTTAAAAGTAGCCATTTTTATAAAAGTTCATAAAAACATAATACATTTTTTGATTCTTATACACAAATATTTATTTCTATTCTTTTTTTCATCTATGTATTTTTATTAATTTTAAAAAAATATACAGTTCCATAAATATTCAAACATACAAAAATAATTGATAAACCATGGCAAAAATCCTGAAAATTCAATTCCTTTAAAATTTATATAAAGTCATGAAATCTCCACATTTTGATGAATTTAATCAAATAAAAAATCCAGCCTGCCTTCTTGAGAGTAACTTTAACCATCTCTTACAAACTCTTTTATTATTGGAATGACTGACTATGATTTTATGTTTAATAAGAAAATTTTGAAAAATTGTCAAATTTAATTTTAAAATTTGGTTAAATAAGTTTTCAAATATTATGGAGTGATTAAGGAGGCCAAGTCAGGTATTAAATATTGGAAAATGACATTTAAATGATTTCTTATTCAATAAAAAAAAAAGTCACAAATTAAAGATGTTTCATAACCAATAAAAATAGTTTAGAAATAATTCCAAAATGTATTTATAAAAATTCACACTTTTAAATACACTGTATCAAAATATCTGGTTATTTAATATTTAAAGTTTGGGGAGAATACATCATAATTCTTATCTTATGATGTAAAGAAAGGGATATCTATGAAGGTAAACTATGCAATTATAGGACATAATGCATCTTCCATTAAATCCAGGATTTTTGTTGGTAGATGTAACTTGATGTAATTGAAAAATAAAGCTAATGAACTAAAGAAATTGTGCTATTCATGAAAAGGAATTTGAAACGAAATTTAATTAAATTTTATTGAAATACCACTGTATGATGCAAATACAATTAAGTTCTAAAATCTTCAAAATGGGAAATAAATATTATGTTGACAGCCAACAGAGCAGTGATTTCCATTAAGTCTCAAGCAGTAGTTCTGAAATTAAAGTATAAATATACTCCTCCGAGATACTAGTCTTTCCAAGAAGGTAAAGCAGCTCAGATGAGAAAAGGATTCAGAATCCCCAAACAAATCAATAAACATCATATTACTTTCCTAGCAATGAAAACTTACCATGAGAATATCAAGAAAAGAACTAACAAGATTTTGCTTCAAAAAATTTTTGAGAATCCACTGGTCTTAAGCAGGAGTTCTTAAATTGAGAAACACAAAGCCTTTCCAAGAGCTGTATAACAAGATTATGCACCTAAGCATTAATCATTGCAAGGAGCATATATTAATGCTCAGGTGCATAATCTCAAATTTTATGCATAACTTTAGTATTTTCCTAAGCAATAAATTATTAATAAGAAAAATGTTACTTTAATGACCAGACAAGATATATGAAGAGGATTTCTTAATGCTATATAATATTTCATAGCTATACTGCTATTTTTAATTATTTAAAAAAATTTATAATCAACTTGTTTCAAATACTCTGAAAAAAGATTATTCCAATTTTGATAGAATAAAGAAATTCATAATTAGGTAATGTCATACCTGGTAATTTACTTATATTTTAGGAGTAATAAAATTTTAGTTATTTCAAATATCCATTCAAGATATTAGTAAAATAAAAAAATTAGGTAAACATTTTAGTTTACAATACTTTCATATAATAAAAGAAACTCTAAAAAAAAGCATATTTTCACCTTCTTATATACTTTATTACACAGAAGAAAAATTCAAATAGGAAATGTAATAATTAAATTTTCTATCTGTAACAAAACATTTATTCAAACTGTGTGATATTATTTGTTGTAAAATGGTGCCAAGAGTTTAAAAAATTAAAGTTATATAATTTTAAAATATAAAGATTTGGATATAGGTATTCCACATTAAACTAAGATACTTCAGTACTACTCTGATAGAAATATTAACTGCAAATACTTTGATTAAGATACAAAGTGTCAGACTATAAAGTCATAAAAAATATTTTCTCTCACAGCTACTTTAGAACAATGAGTTAAAGAAAAACATACTTAAAATTTCATCTTCTTGGATCTGGTCCTCCTCAATCTTTTCATCAGATTCATCAGCATTTACAACATTGACATTGGCATTTGATAAGATGCAGGCCTAAAAGATAACAGATCAGGATTTTAGTTTAGTTTTTATTAACGTCACACCAGAAGAAACACGAGGGCTATTGGTGATGGACCTCGTAATTTTGAACCTTGATCAAGTAACGAGGATGACACCTAAACTGGCAAACCCCTCTCCTAACTCCCACATCACACCAAAGGGAGGACTTTGGGCCCCGACAGATTTAATGTGCATAAGCCCTGGCTACACAGCGGGTCTTTACCGGCCAAGGATTGAACCCGTGACTGAATGAAAACCGCTGGCCACGAATCCAAAGCCATGACCAATAGGCTAACGTGGCCACAACAGTTAAGGATACAATATTAATTTGTTCAAAACAAATATTTATATTTTTAATACAAAACATATTTCTGCACAAGTTGTTCAAAAAATCAAATATGACAATATTTCTTTCCCTCTCAATTTCAAATTTTTAATCTTACATGAAAATGAAAAAAAAAAAAAAAAAAATTTAATTATGTTGAATACTTTAAAAGCATTTAATATAAAAATAACAAAACTACCTTTCTATTTGCAATCAATATGGATAAAATGAGAATGAAAATTATAAAGTAAATACCTCAAAAATAAGATCAAAATCTATATCATCTTTTGGAGGAAAAGGAATAGAAAAAGGGTTTTGAGCAAACATCTCCTTCAGCTCCCCAAAGTTAACGGAAGGTTTATTTATGAAATCCTGTAAAGTATAATTAATCAAATACATTGCATAAGAACAGTCACAGTAAATAGCAAGCTGATTGATGTACTGTAAGAATGATTTAAGGAATTAAAAATGCTAGATTTAAAATTTAACTAATATTTCAGGAATAAGAACAAAAAATGTAAAGCTTTAATCTTAATTCAACAGAATTAGCATTATAAGCAGAATTAGCATCCAACAGAATTAGTAGTAATAACATTTCACTTTCTAAAAATGAAACAATTTTATACCATTATTTTCAATAAATGCATCAAACCAAAATTTTCAAAAATAAAAAGTTTCAGAAAATGAACTCATTACTCTTAATGATGAACATGGGAAAACCAGATTAAAAATGAAAGTTATGTGAGTGGGTGATGGACATTAATGCACACAAGAGCCAGATGTTACTATGCTGTGCCAAACAAGGTGTAAATGTGCTCCAGATGTATGGGGAAAAAAATTGGTTAACAAGAAGAGTCTAAAATAGAGAAGGATAGCTAAGGTATCCTGGTGATGCATCACTGGTGTTTATCAAAGATTGTAAACACTATGGGAAAGTAAAGATCACAAAGGTATCTCAAGGTTGTGATGCCTGTATTTGTCTAAAAAAGGCAAGCCCCTGAGAGGTAAAAATGAACGGAGTTAGTATAGCTATTACACAAAGTTTCAAAGTCAATAAAATTTCATACAAGTACCAAATAATGCTAATAATAAAATCAATGTCAATCAAATTAATCAAATCCTGATTTTATTTAAAGAATATTTCCTTACAGTTCTCTTCTGCATCAACCCAAAATAATCAAATTCCCTTATACGTTAAAGTTTATTTTTTATTCCACAAGTTAAACATGTGTACAGATAATAGTTAATTAAAAAAAAAATTTTAAATAGGATAAACAAAAATAAATTCAAGAAAAATTCCTTATTTTTTCCAAAACATTGTAAAATTAAACATACACATATTCTTTCACACCTTTCATTACTCACAAAAATTCTACACAAGCAGTAAATTTAAAACTTAGTAAAATATTTTTACTAATCTTTTCATTAAAAATAAAATGAAGAATATATTCTTTCTTGAAATAAAAACTTCAAATCTATGTAAAAATAATTTAGTTGTTAATTAACTTTGAGAAATACTTTTAATTTGCAATGTTTATAAATGGTTTCCCCTGCAAATACCAGATAATGAAAAAAAACATTTTCTTTATTTGTTTCTCATAGCTTCAGCATCTACAGGCTTTCCAATTCTTTTTTTAATATGCTAAAATTAATGTAATAACATTTTTAGAATTATAGAGAATAATCTTACCACCCAATCCTTTTTGAGCTCATCAAAACAATTTGGACAGAAGATTCCAGCATTACATTTCTTAAACTGTATCAAAAGATAACAATTTTAAAACATTAAATATTGTTTCATCCTTAAGTAACAATAAAATTTTGTAAAATAATTGTGAATATTTAATCACAACATCACTTGTATTAAAATTTGTTTTAGAGTAGTTTTAAAAAAAATATCACAATATTTACAGCAATATGTATACATATATATATTATTTCCTCAAAATGTTCCAATACTTCACTTAGATTTTGATTGTATTCGATTCTGAAATTTACATATTTTTTTTATTCACAAATATTTCAGGTCATGAAATAATACAAAGTTAACTGTTTATGTTTTAAAACAAGAATTAAATTTAAGCTAAAATATTTTCTGAAAGTAGTATGCTTCATGAACCAAAACTTTAAAAATGAATACAGTGAAAGTGCTGTTTAGCCCATTCTTTTAGAATGATTTTTGAAATCACGCCAAGGGCCACAATAACTCTGCAAATCCCTAAATGAAAGTATACAAATTAATAATAATAAATAAATAATAAAAAAATAAATAAAAACTCATCTATTCTGTTGGTGGATCTTTCATGTAAGGCTTGTAGATCTTCATAATAGCCTTTAGAAATGCCTTAAAGATATCTTTCCTCTTGGAATGGATGCGCATTTATTTCCACATGTATTCTGGTAAGTAGGAATCAATATCCACATAGTGAGTATGATTTTTCAGAAAATACTTGATTGCCCACCAAGTGCTTTCAATGGAGTTGGTGCACACATTCATGTCAAGATCCTTCAATATCAGGCTGTGGTTGACTCATAGATGGATAAACCCCCTCAACCAAGAGGCAATTATACGACTTCTAGCAATCTGAAACAATCATAGATCCTAGCAACACTCAATCACAAATAATAGCGAAAATGTTCTCTTTCTTTTGTCTTTCAACCCCTTTATCAAAACACTTATTCGTCCCTCTTTCAATACTTCCAAACACTTATTTGTCTTTTACAGGTTCTTCTCTTTCATACTTCATGTTTCCAAATTTCGATTCATCCCCTTCCACAATAATTCCTGGTACCCTAAGTTTTGAGTTCTTGTCAATAACATCGACATCAATCATACAAACCTCTTGACAAAACATACACCAATCCACAACTGTATGGTTATGGATCTTCGCCTCATTCATAGCAAACTCAATCAAACCAAAATCTCATTGCTCAGAAAACATCACACATATTCAAATGGCTATGGGAAAACCATGAACCTCTCTTAACACTCCTATAAACACCACAACACCTTTCACTCTTCTTTCTGTAATACCATTTATTTACATTAGTCATAACTTTTTCTTGCACACAATTTTCTTGTTAAGTTTTTATTAACGTCGCTCTAGAAACAACATGAGCACTATTGGCGACGGATCTCACAATTTTGAACCTTGGTCAAGTGATGAGAATGACACCTGAGCTGGCACCCCCTCTTCTAACTTCTACACCATGCCAACTGGAGGATTATGGGTCCTGACAGATTTAATGTGCATCAGCCCTGGCTACACAGCGGGTCTTTAGCGGCCATAGCTCGAACCCACAACTGAACAAAAACAGCTGGCCATGAATCCAAAACCATGACAACTACATAATTTTACATCACGATATTTTGGATACACATGGATGAATGCACTTAATCTTATGTACCATTCAATAATAGGATCTTCTATTTTGCTTCCAAATTAGCAATAAATTTAAAAGCATATATACATTTACTCACTGTTGTATACTCATACCAACAACCTTTGTAGGTATACAGATTTAGATGAATACACGTTGAAAAAAAAATAAAAAAAAATAAGGAAGGCCAACAAAAGAAAAAAAAAACCTTACAAAATCTTAGCAAGCATAATTTCCCCCTACACTGAAGACGAGAATTATTCCAGGATTATAATGTATAATGTTTGCATCAAAACAGAGAAACAAGGGTTGCCAAATTTGGCATTTTATACTCAACAAATATTTCTGTTGCCTAGAATGTAGGCTAAATTGCATTTAAATCAATCCATGCTTATAAACCAATACCATCTCTAGAAAAGTTGCTAAATTTATGAACAGAAAATAATACAAAGTAAAAATTTCTCAAAATACTACCAGTGCATTCTACATTAAGTCTTTCAGTTTCATTATATCATAATACATTATTCTTACAAGGTCATTCAATAAAAATTCAAAGAGTTTTAAATTTTAATCAAATGTAAATTTATAATAAACATATTTAATTATGCTATAATTTAATTGTAAGAAATGATACAACTGTAAATTATTTTTATATAAATAATGCATGCCATTAATCAAAATTAATTGATAATTAATTTTACATAATTTATGAGCAATTAAAATTATGAGAATTATTAAAAGTTATGTCTTATATATAAGTTTAAGATTAATTTAGATATACTCTTATTTTTTTTAAGAACATACAATTTGATTTTTTTTCTTTCAAAACCTTTCCATTCATATGTCTTGGGAGTGAAAGGTTGTCAACTCACGAATATTTAAGAATTAAAATTCTTTTCAATATAGTAAATTGAAAATGAAGTGTGATACACCAAAAAAAAAGTAAGGGAATTCACATTATCCTTTGTTATCTTTTAAATTCTGATAATACAACAAAAAATTCTAAAAATATTCAATGATACTTGAGGAAAAATAAAGAATTACTTTAATCACCAGTGAAAGAAAAAGTATTGAATAAAAATAATCTATTGCCCCTCCCCCTTTTTTTTAACTTGCTAGATAAGTATCACAGTTTTCGAATCATTTCACACAAATGCATTTCAGAATTTTTTTTTTAAAAAAGAATTTTCTTCAGTTATACATTTAGAAACATCAATAAGCAAAAAGGTAATGAAAAATAGACATTTATTTTTTACATTGAAATTAAATTAGATGTCAAAAATAATATTTTGCATTTATAATGTAATGCAAATTTTATAACACATAAAATACTACTGCCAGCAGAATGATCTAAAATATAAGTAAAAACTCTTCAGTTTAAAATGTAAAATAAAACTAAGATTTTTGATATAAGAATAAAAATGTAAAACTTAAATCTTAACCAAACTGGAATAAGTACAACATAAAAAAAATTTCTTTCTCAAAAAATGAAATAGTTATAGCATTATATTCTAAGCTTAAACATGATACCAATTTTTTATGTAAAAGAAATGTATCAATAAATTAATTAATTTGAAGTTATAAATAGTTTACTGTATTCTTATCAATAAAATATAAAGCTCTTAGAATTGAACAATGCAAATAAGATAGTCAGTGGCTGTTCAGAACTGGAAAAAAAAAAAAAAAAATCAGCATCCTAACAATTCATACAATTTACTGCAAGATATTAAAACAGAGAAAACATGATGATTATGGAAATATCAAAAAATTCAGGTCATTTAAGTAATTCCAACAATGAAGTTTGGAGTCCTCATTTTATTTCAAGAATTCTTTCCAAAAATTTCCTTCTAAATGAATTCAAACTACCTCATTTCTTCATACATAATTTTAGCTTTTTATCCACACATTCTTGTAACCCCTCAAAAATACTCAAAGTATGAGGATTCCTAAGCTCAAATGAGAAACTTAAAAAGAGTTGCAATTTTTCTGGAAAAGGTAAAACAAATAAAATTGAGCAAAATTCATTATTTTTCCAAATAAGTTTTAAAATATAAGAAAATTTATATACATTGTTTCAGAGTTGACAAGAAAATCAATTATAAATATAATTGTAGACTAAATAAAATATTTTCCATAACCTTTACCAAACACAATAAAGACAAATTCCCTTTTTCACAGTGTTAACTTCAAATCAATGTAAAAACAATTGGTGTAGATGTAATTTTGAGCAATTTCTGCAATTTGCAATGCTTATAAAATATAATTTCCTATTGAATACTACATTACCAATATATCAGTTTCTAAGATAATTTCTCATACTTATGGCTTTAACAGACTTTTTAAGCCTATACTGCAATAAAATGAATTTAATTGTAATATTATTAAGAATTAAATAGAATATTTTTACCATCCACTCTTCAGGGAGTTCAATGAAACACCTGGAACAACAGTTTCCAGTTTTAAGTTTCTTATATTCCTTAAAAAGAAAACATTTCAGATTTCAAACATTAAACCAAATATTAAATTTTTAAATACAAACAAAACCTTCTATACTTTCAATTCAAGTTTCAAAAATGATTGTGAATACTAAATCAGAACATTAATTGCATAAATTTGACATAATATAATTCCTCATTTATTTATTCATATAACTTTTCTTAGAATGTTCATTAACATTTTTTTTTCTTCATAATTTTACAGATAAATATTATACCATAAAAAGAAATGCAAACTTGCTTAATAATACAGATTAACTTTAACAAATCACTAAATTTTCATATGTAACTAAAAATTATGGAAAATATTTTCTGAAAAACAGTGTGCATTATAACTTCAAAATCATATACAAATTTTAAATATGGTTTCCACTTGTAGAAAAAAAAAAAAAAAAGACATGCATATTATTGAAAATTGTACACAACTACAATTTCTCTAAATATTACCAGCATTTCTTCCCTAAATAGGCTAAAATATTACCTATTTGCACTTCATCTTTAGAAGTGGTATTTAATTCAGTTTTCAATTAGAAGCAAATGTCAAAATTATAAAAAAATAATGCTAAACATAAAAACTCTACCATTCAAGATATCTATAAAAATTTCCATTTCAAAGAGCTTTAACAAATACAATAGAAATATTGAAAAATTTTAAATTATACGAGTCTGTTATCAAGATTCTATATATTTTTTAAAATTATTTAAAGTTATAAGCAGCTTGAAATGTTAATAAGCAAAAATATTATTAAGTAATCCATGTATTTAGTATTTATTCGTTTTAAAATTGAAGTTCCTGTCGTTTATGTACAAAATCATTTTCAAACTTCTTGATGTTTATTTAGACACAGGGAAAAACAGGAGCAATATGGCTACAAAATTGTTGCTCTCAGTATATGTTCCATATTTTAAGAAATAATGCATAAAAGAAATAGATTTCAGAGAATAATCATACTCCACAACTCATTCGAACAGAATATTTTTTAAAACAAAAAGACTAAAATGACTTACATTTTGATCAGTTTCCATTTCCATTAGCGTATCAGCCGAACGTTTGACACTCATCTTTTCTCGTATTAAGTCAAGAAGCTTAGAGAACGCGCTTGTATTGAGTGGATTGAGGCGCAAATCGTTGATTGATTGATTGGTTTTTTGCTACCTTTAGTAGCAATATGAAGGCTCTTCTCGGCTGGCCTCATAGTATTGAACCTAGGTCAAATGAGAGGATAACATCTGAGTTGACTCCTCCCTTTCCAAAATTCCCCGCCACGCCAGTGGAAAATCTTGGAGCCTCAACAGATTTGATGTGCATCAGCCCTGCTATACTACGAACCACTCACTGGTATCGAGAACTTTTACAAAAAGAAAGGCACTTGATAAATGAATGATATTGATGGTTTTATGAAATGGTTACTATAAATCAGAAATTTATCACTAGCTTTTCTGTTGTTAACGATGAAACTATGACGTCAGATGCTATTATTGGCATGGATATTCTAACACAGGCTGAAATAACAATCAACACAGACTGTGTCACAAAAAGGTTGGATTCTAAATCGGAATTGCTGATCAGTTTCGATTTCTATCATGTCAATAAATGATAAATCGGAATTCGAAATTGGATCAAATGTTACTAAAACTTAACGAAATATTCTTCATAATTTGGTTTCAGGCTTTTAAGAAATTAAGACTAAAAATACCGAAAAGCATATGTTTATTAATTTAAAGAATGAAACACCAGAGAAACGTACACCACGACGACTACTTTTTTCTGAAAAAAAAAATTGTAGATGAACAAGTGACGAAATGGTTGGCTGATGGTATTGTTGACCCATGTTTTTCTATCCAAGTAGATGTAATTCGGAAACAAGCCAAGAAACAAATCCTTAAAGTTCAAGATGAAAACAGAAGAAATTAAAACCTCCGGCGAAAAACAGCAATTGCTTTTAAGCTTCGTGATCTTGTCACAGACAAACGTACTGTACTGGGACCAGGACTCCAATTGAAATTCAAATACTTAGGTTCGTACAAGAAAACGAAAATCAAACCCATATCATATATATATATATATATAAGTGTGTGTGTGTGTGTATAATTCCCTGTTATCAGCTTAAAAGGTAATGATACGTATTTTTGTTACTCATCACACACTTACAGCTTTATTTTTGTTTTTATTTCATTATATTTCATGGACTGTTGGTACTTATCCTTCCCCCCCCTTCAACAACGCTTTTCAACTTCATTGAAATGAAAGAAATGGAATGCCATGCGCGTTGCCCAAACTGTATTACTTTGTGAATCTCGATGAAATGTATGAAAATTAATTACAAATTTATAAAAATTATAATTCCCTCGCAATCTGTCTAATTTCCGATGGAGCTGAAACTCAAATTGAATATTATTTTATAAATTTGAAAACATTTTTTTTTCTTCATATTTTGGTCCAGAATCAGTAGCAAACTAACTGGATATGTTCCATGAACAGAGAACTACTACACAAAATTCAGAATTTTGTGATACGCGAACGCGCTTCATTTTAAAAAGTGCGCTAGAGAATCATGTCTGAAACAGACTGGGACTCTTATAGAGAACACGCAAGACAAAATCATTCGATTAAAAAAAAAATTATTTTAAGGTAATTTTTTAAACTTATAAAAAATATTATTAATTTTAAAATTTAAAATAAAAAGGTTTAACTTAAAATAATCATAATATTATGAAGACATTTTGCTTTGCCTGAAAAATAGTGCTTGTAAGAGATATGGGTTGCGTTAGAGTACCCTCAATATATGGATCGTAATGTCAATCAAAAACATTGTCTACATATTTATTAGCGCCCAGATTTTAAAGTTCCATGTGAGGTACGAGACTATGTCAGAACTGTGTTTTCTTCACGGTCTCTCTCAGAAAAATTCGGGACTGTGAATTTGGTGCCTCCTGAGATGTTCATTCATTGCTTATTGTATAAAAACTCCTATTGCTCCAAAACAGTTCCATTCATTGCTTATTGTATAATCCGGTATTGCATACAAGCTTCACCAAATCCAGAAATCTCCTAAGCCCGTAACAATATAGCCTAGTACATCTCAAATAGTATGTGGCAATTTGAAACTAATTTGGCGACATTTAAAAGGATCTTGTTGAAATTACAATGCACATACCGTTGGAAAACGGATTGATTCATTGTTCATTCTATGCATATTGCACTTCATACTCTTCTGGAACAAGGTATCAAAGTGCCGTAACGTATTTCACTCACAGCTATGCCTTAAGAATAATTACTTCTTTATTTGATTTGACTGAAATTTTTTTCCTTTTTTTTTTAAAGAAAATATCTTCAAATTTCAAGGGAGCTTATTCACTCTGCACATAACATATTCGAAAAGTTATCTTTCAGATTTAGGGAAATTTAGTAAGTGACTCGAAGGAATTTTAGGAAATTTTGTAAAAAAGACAAACATCAATATCCACGATAATCAGCACCTAGTTTATGACTGTGACATCACGTGTAAATTATATTTAGAATGTCCTTAAACAGCGTTTAAAAGTTATTCAAAACTAGAATAAATTTAAATGTCTATTTCATTCATCAATGTTATATCGCTCAACTATTGCTCAGAAATTAAATGGTCCAAAGTCACAAACTATGTGATTTATTAAGATAGTAATTTATGTATCAACCCGGTCAAAAAACCATATTTATCTTCCTCTCAGGCACACTACTTATGTAAATCCATAAACAAGTGAGCGCACATCTTCCGATGCCGCTTCGATCTCTTGCCCGAACAGAAATCTATTTCTAAAAATAAGAAAAGACATTTAGCAACAAGAGATGGCATAAATACGTAAAAATGATTTTGCCTCAACTTATATTTCTTAGAAAATCCGTACTGAATGAATTACTTGTAGTTAATGTTAAGTGGTATTTGGTAAAAACCCGAAAAATTATTTTTACATACTTAATTTTTAACGTAATAGCATTAAGTTTATATAAATGATTATACATTTCATAAAAGGATAAGAATTTCCTGAATTGTACCAAAATCAATTTTCCCTATTTTTAAAATGCACTGGAGCATAGTGCTACTCTTCTTTTCCTTCCAACGTTTTGCGTTTGTAATTACTCAAAGTGAAGGATTATTTCTGATCCGTTTTCAAATTCTAGCCTCGGCTTAGCTTCGGAATATAACTTTTGTTACATATACATGTATGATAATGAATAATTTTTTATTAATTTATATGTAAAAATATTAAGAAAACTTTTCGCACCACTTTAAAAAATATAATTTTTTTATTAAGTATTTACAGGCACTGCCGATAAACATATCCACAACTGTTTTTCATTAATGGAACGAATGCCCTTGGCATTCGTAAAAAAGTTAAAAGAAACATCTGCCTCCTTCATAAGAATAAACCGATACAGATTGAAAGGTTGATTGTGTTGAAAAGACGCTGTAAAGAGAGATGTTGCGAGGTTGTACAATCGCAAGTTGGGTATATGTCCTGATTGTATCAGATAAACTTTATTGAAATATTTTTAAATGATTTTTTCCCCCTTTTCGCGAGCTCTTAGCTTCCAATTGAAGAAAACTTGCTTTACCCAAGTTTACTGCTAGGTAGCGACTGATTCCAGAAGGAGGATAAATTGATTTTTTGAAGGTGTTGAGAGATATCTCGGTCCTAAGTGCTAACAGAGCTTTTTGATTAGAGCAATTCAGATTTGAGTTTCTTTTTAATTTCTAATACCCCGTTATCACTTCCTCCCCCTTCCTTTATATATCTTATACATAATAGTGATTCATAATAATAAAGTGAATAAAAAGTCACACTATGTTATTTTATTCATATCTATTGGTGGCACCTCTATTTCGATGTAACGCGGCGCCCTCTATATCCTGTTTGACTTACTCAACTACTTACGCTCATACCGAGTGGCAGCACACTAAGTGCTCTCCTTCTTTATTACTAAAATAAAGTTAAGTTTAAACTGTTTCTACAGTCTGTTTTTTTCTCAATTGAACTATTGATGATTTATTTAAAATACTAGCTTATTGCCATTTGGATTAACTTTTCATTCCCTATATAAATTGATCCGTCTACTAAAGAGAAATGTCGTTCATAATTTTAAATCGACAACACGGTTCGTTTAAAACGAAATTGAACGAAGTAAAGACTTACTATGTGTAATTTCAAACCTAAAAGCAAAACTGGAGATCAGTGAATTTGGAAAAGTTGATCATCCATTCGATGTAAATTTTGAGTAGGAAAACGATAGTATGTATTTAAATCAAAGAACGCTTACGCTGAGATACTATTTAGCTTAAACACTATAAAAAACATAGCCGTGACTTGGTTTTTTGAAAACTCATACTGAAATAGTTCAGTGACACTAAGTAATCGAGTTACTGTTGAACACTTTGTGACAAAGTCATGCTGCTCTAGGATAATAATATTCCTGACTAAGAAAAACTTGCTTCAAGCGATTCAAAAATACAAACTCGGATGTTTTACTCAGCTAGCTGAGTAGAGATATTGGGCAATTAATTTTGAGGATTTTCGTCAGGAAGGGATGGGAACTACCACGGCAGTGTTCCAACCCTTCGAAAAATACGAATAGCAGTCCTCCATAAGAAGATTGAAGAGCAGCGCGAAAAAAGAAAATAAATTTAACTAGTAGATTTTTAAGAATGCAATTAGAGATAAGATAAGATCCAAATCGGGTGCTTTTTTGATTTTTAAATTTGAAACAAACTCTAACACTTTATTGCCTTGGAATCACTCCAGGTATATGCAATTTAAGGGAATCCAAAAAACGTAGTACTTTTCATTGTGTGTATGTGCAGGGAACCTAGGATTATCTGCATCATGGTTTGGTTCAAATTACATTTGTAGGCTGTCAATTATAACTTTCAACTTTTCAATGGGAGCTTCAGCAATATTGCCAAGGGCGTCTTTTAGGGAAAGATTGGGATGAAAAGGTTTTTTTTATTATTATTACGGAGGTTACCCTCCAAAGTGTATCAGTGTCAGGTGAGAGGCTCGCAATGTATTCCCCCCTCTGTTTTCGGAAATGTGTTTAATTTCTCTCGAAATCTCATTGCTGAGTGCATGGAGTTTAATTTTTAGTGCCGGATCTCTACTTCTTTGCCAAAATCTCCACAAAATTTTTGTGGCGAATTTTGGTTCTGATTGCGGGGGGGGGGGGGGCGGGCCGGAGAAGAGGAGGTTTAAATTTTAGTTTTGAGGCTACCACAAGGGCCTCAGAGATAATATCTCCAATTTTTTCAATTGCATTTTCGAGATCTGTGCTGCTGGAGGAGTCGAGGATAGTAAGCGGTTTTGAATTTAAAACAAAACGAAAATTCTCCCAATTGTAGGAGTGTTGCTCTGGAGTTTTGATAAAAGCAGAGTTTGTATTCAGAGTTAAAATGACCGGCAAATGATATCTGAACTTAGATCGAGCACAACTCTGTTGTCATAATTGAAGGGAATATTTTTGAAAATCTCAAGATCTATAACTGAATCCTTTGCTCTCGGTCTGGAGAGGGGATTAATATGTGCAGAAGAGTACGGTGCGACAATCCTTATAACACATGGATCAATCAGTTCCGAGACTAACCCAGAGATGGCGCTCGTAGTAAACCAGTAACCAGGTCTTTCTAGAGTACTAACCTTTGCTTGAAACGTGTCAAAATTTTAAGTCGATCGGACCAGAAACAGCTGAGTTATCGAGGTTGGAGTAAAGTCATTTTGTAGTTTGTTTAAAAAATGGAAAAAACCGAGTTTCGTGTTCTGATAAAACATTGTTTTTTAATGGGTAAAAACACCGTGCAAGCGAAACAATGGATTGAAAAATGTTACCCGGACTCTTGTCCATCAAAAGCAACGATTTGTCGGTGGTTTGCCGAGCTTAAACGTGGTCGTACCGACACAAATGACGCGGAACGCTCGGGTAGACCTGTGGAAGCCGTTACACCGAAAAATGTGAGTGAAGTGAAAAAATTATAATGAAAGATCGTAAAGTGAAGCTCCGTGAGATTGCTGAGATGACACAGATATCACATGGAAGTGTATTTACTATCCTTCATGAAAAATTGAGCATGAAAAAGGTTTTTTCCAAGTGGGTGCCGCGATTGCTTTCGATGGAACAAAAACAGCAACGAGTCGATGATTCAGAAAGCTGTTTATCACTATTTACTCGCAAAAAAAAGATTTCTTGCGTCGTTACGTGACCATGGACGAAACATGGATACATCACTGCACTCCAGAGTCGAAGCGGCAGTCATCTGAGTGGCGCACAGCTGGCGAGAGCCGTCCGAAAACGCAGCAGTCAGCTGGCAAAGTCATGGCGTCAGTTTTTTGGGATACGCATGGCGTGATTTTCATTGACTACCTCGAAAAGGGTAAATCGATCAACAGTGATTATTATATTGACTTGCTGGTGCGTTTGAAGGAGGAAATCGCAAAAAAACGACCGCACACTCTCGGGACTTATTGATCCATGTGTTATTTGGTGTTATGCTTATTAAATTTTTGAGTTTATAGCCTAAAGAATTTGAACTTGCATTGTTCCATTACCTATGCGTAGCAAACATGTCTTCAGTAATGATCACGTTTTAGCAAAAATTTATAATTTTCAAGAGATCCTGCTCTAGAAATTGGTGATTATTCAGAAGTGTATTACGATTATCAGCAGGAACTATTCGTAAAGGGGGAAAGTTATTCATTTGGATTTCAATAGAAATAGCATCCATACACTGTAACATCGGAATAAGGATTCTGCAGCGTTCATAATTACGTTTACAAAAGTTTACTAATTTCCTCCTCTAACAAAACAAAATAGAGTCAATGTAGGAAGCTGAATCTGTGGAACCTAATATTAAGGAGAGAGAAGATGAATTCAATCATACGAGTTCAACTAAAGATGCTTTACGCATAAGCATGGAGAATGATGTTTTGGATAATAAGCCCGTAAGAAGAGAAAAGCAAGCTCAGAAAATTATGAATTTCATTTCATTCAATAAAACTGCAAATCCTTACCTTGGACTAACAACGAAAAACTGATAGTTAAAAAATACTTCCAAATACTAGCATAGTGGATTTGGTAATCTTCTTGTCAAAAGACAGAAAAACTTAACCAAATGGTAACATCAGAGTTTTGTTGATGCCTTAAAAGAAATTGAGTTTCCGTCTTAACAAATAAAAAAACAAGTACTTTAGATATATGACAATATAATCAAAACCTATTAACTGGATTCAATAATAAAGGTTTTCGTAAGCTTGGTATTTTAAATAAAATATTTTTTATTGAAATATTGTATGCATTTATTTATGATACACGTTTAAATGGATAATGAAGCAAACATTTGTTAATTTTTGCACTAAATGTTGAAAAGCAAAAAATAAATATGTGTATTTAATTTTAATTTAAAAAAATAAGGGGAGGAGAGGGAGACATCTAGGGATGCGAATGTAGTCTCCGGTATGGATCGGAGCCTGAGTGGGCACCCGCATGCGCAGAAGAGAGCATAGGCTCTTATAAAGAACGTCGTCTAATTAACGATGGCAGTGCTTGAGTGGACATGATGACGTTCACATTGAGAAGCAGCTAGACGTTATACGATTTCTGACTGCGGAAGGTGACTCTATTCATCGCCGGATGGTGACCGTATACGAGAAGGCTATGCGTCCGACAAGTCAGTGAGAAAATGGAGTGCTCGTTTTCGTGCAGGCCATAAGAGTTTGGTTGATGATTCGAGACCAAGCCAGGCAAACACAGTCATCATGGCAGACCTCATCGACAAGGTAAACGACCGAGTGAGAAGTGATCGGCTTTTCACATTGTGAATGTTGGCGGTGAAGGTGGATGTTGGGACATTGCTCACGACAAGTTGCGTTATCGGAAGGTATGTGCTCAGTGGGTTCCGAAACAGCTCACAGACCAGCAAAAGGAACTGCGTCTGGGCAAGCACTTCAACATTTGTTTCGGTATCATGAAGATCCCGCTTTCTTGGAGCAGATCGTGACATATGATGAGAGCTGGTACCATCACTATGAGTCAGACACAAAGCGAGACAGTATGCAGGGGAAGTAGGCGCCGTTATCACCCCCTAAAAAGTTCAAAACAGTGGCGTCTGCAGGCAAGGTGTTGCTTATCATCTTTTTCGACGTCCAAGGTCCACTACTTGTTGAATTCCTCGAGCACAAATAAACCATTAACTTTGATCTGTACAGTTATATACTCTGAAACCTACGCAGGTCCACCAAGAACTAAAGACCGAGGCTGCTCGCGGAGGATGTGGTTCTGTTCCATAATAACGCGAGTCCACACGTTTCCAGGGTCACACACGCGGAACTGGCCAAGTTCAAGAGAGAGCAGCTTCTGCATCCGCCCTACAACCCGGACACGTCGCCCTGCGATTTCCATGTGTTTGGTATTCTGAAAAAACACCCAAAGGGAAACTCTTCAACTCGAACGACGAACTCAAGGATGCTGTGAAGTAATGGGTCTTGTCACGGCCGCAGAAATTCTTGGAACATGGAATCATTCTGCTCGTTAATGAATGGGATCGTTGTGATCAGGCTTATGGTGTATACTTTGAATAAAATCTTCATTTATACCCACAGGGTTGTTTTGTACCTTTTCATTTGAACACCCCTTGTATAATGTAGAAAATAGTGTAAGCTTTTAAAAAAAGTTCAAATAATTATGAAAAAGTAAAGTTATAAAGTTAGTATATTTTTAAAATTTTACTTAATTCTCATATTTATTTTGCTTGAGAAGAATATTGAATATTTAAATAAGGAACAGTAATTGGAAAACACATGTGCAACTATTGGAAACTTATAAAAACGAGTATTTTTATTTCAGATTTTATTTCTTAAGAACCATCGTTATGTTATACATTTTTCAAAATACAAATACATTCTGAAATCGTTTTTCTTTCGGTTAAAAAAGCGTCTCAAAATGTAGTTCATTGAATATCCTTGAAATATTTTAAGAAGGTAGAATACACGATATTATCCGCAAACACTTGATGTGATGCTTTGCAATGAAATTTCATTAGATAATACGTTTGGAAATAATTTTACATAATGTGAGATGTGGGGATCATATACTTATGGAGGTAATCCGTAGGAAATAAAAAGTTCTATGGTCTTCTCAACTTGAATATGCATAGCTAGCCAGTGCGATCCTTCTTTATCATGGAGATCTGTATTTACTATGAGTGCTGCTCTTTTCTTGATCTTGGATATTTGTTAAGAAGGGTACATACCTAAGAAATCTCTAGAAGCCTCCTTCGATAAAATTTAGCTTATCTGAGAGGCGAACATTTAATTCTCAAAATCAAATAAAACGTTTTGGGCCTCGTTTATTTCAATCAATGACTCAAATTTGGTTAATACAATAAGTGAAACAGTTTCATCCAGAGCCTTATTAAATTTTAACTCTATTCTCAAATTATTATAACGAATGAGGTTTAAGTGCTCTCCTTCACAATGATCAGGTGATTAAATCAAATAAATATAGGGAATAATCTTTTGCAAATTTTGATCTAGAAAAATGAAGTCATTCAGAAGTTAGAAACAAGTTAGTGTAAGCTTGAATATAATTTCCTTTTTCAAAATTTAGTTCTAGAGGTTGGTGAGGAGCAGGTTGACCGTCTGTGTACTCGCCGATAAAGTTCATATCATAATATTTGAATTCAAAAAGGGTATTTCTTTATAATTCCCATCGAAAGCATCATTATCCGGCCTTGCTAACACAATGCATTTAGGCATTGGTCCAGAATATACATTATCTCTTACGAAATAATAATTTGGTTATAGGATTGAAAATACCTTGCACGTAACTCTGTCAATGGGATATTTTGCCGATGTCTTTTCTAAAGTTTTCACATGAGAAATAATCACCGCTGGATTAACTTGCACTTTTCTTACAAAAAGTAAAACATGTTCAAATCAGATTCCAATCCCCGTCTCTCATCAAACAAAATGAAGGTTTGCTTATAATGAACTTTAGTTCCTCATCCCCGAGGTTTAATAAAAGTCTGTCTATATTAAATAGATCCACATACTGTCATCCTATCACGTCAACAATTCCATTTCTTTTAATGAAGTTTGCAAGAATTTTGAATACTTCATTCAGTTCTGCATCTTTCTCATCATAAACATTTATCCGAGCGGCAGTGTCTTTATAATAAAATTCAGATGTCAGTTGAGAAGTTTTGCTATCGTATCCATGGCTTAATAAAGTTTCTATTATAAATCTATAAGCATATGTATTATTGGTAGATGAAACTATTCTTTCGTTTAAGCTAACGTTGACTTGAGAAAACATAGAGTGCAAAAATAAATTTACAGGTCCAATTTTACTTTCCTCTGTAATCACTTTACCATACTTTTCAAGATTTTTGTTCGAACATGTAATTGACTTTGAGAGAGGTTTAGATAAGCACCACCACTCCCAGGTATGAGGAATTTGATAGGTCCTCCATCTGCAACATTAGTGATGGAATAGAATAGAACCTATTCACCTTTTTCTATTACAGTCTGGATAGGAGGAGTTAAAAAAATTCAGCTCAGATTTAACACATTCAGGAGACTCTTTTAAAAGAAACGTCATCAACCTTAAGGATAAAAAATATCTCATCTTCTTACTTTCTTCTATTTGGAAGAAATGATAACTTTCATTCCTTTCCTCCTTCTTTTATACCTTTGATACATTTTACCACGTTCTATCAGTTCTATCATTTCATTAGCTTTTCCTTATTAATCTTGTTCCAGTTTCATTAGTTCTTTGTCTAGAAGATTCCAGAAAATTCTGACTCTCTCTCATGTCGCTTGCATTTTGTGTGTGTGCTTGTTTTTAAAACTTCTTTTCCTACCGATTTAGCATCGCTCCTCAAAAAAGGTAGAGCTGTGCGAAATAGTTGTCCAGTATAATACGGGAGTCCATTTCCTGTTTGTGATACGTAATAGTCTTTAAATTGCTTCGTACAATATTTATAAGAAATAAGAATCTTAACGCTTTAAAATTCTCTCAAAACGAATTTCATATTTCCACATACCTTCTTTTATACTATTTGTCTCATTCTAAAATGTAACACTGCTATCACTCGACATCTTTCAAAAGGAGTTAAATCTCCAGAATGGAATAATTTCAATAGCTTGGAAATGTCGAATAACAGGGATGTAAGATGTTAAGATAAGGGATATTAGAGGGGTCTTGTATAGTGAGCATTGACTACTTCGCCACCTTTCCTTCTACTTTTACTATTTTCAGAAGTGGAGCTTGTATATGTCCGAAGATTAGCTTTTTGTTACAGAATGATAAATAAATTCGATTTTGTTTCTGTGTGATTCCAACTGCATTTCTTTTAAAGTATCTGGAATTGTTTCGTAACAACCTGGTGGAACTCTTCTCACAAGTATCATTATTACCATTTCTTATTATCATTATATTATTCTTAATTATTATCATTTAGTACAAGTATCATTATTATCATTTCTTAT
>BMAW01084327.1:103152-169710 GCA_019974015.1 Nephila pilipes | reverse complement strand
TTAATTATTATCATTTAGTACAAGTATCATTATTATCATTTCTTATTATCATTATATTATTCTTAATTATTATCATTTAGTACAAGTATCATTATTATCATTTCTTATATTATACCATGCCTGCGCTTCGAAAGCCATTTCTTTCTGAACGTTACTCGGAGGCTAGAGACATGTTGGATTAATGAACTTTGTTGCAGCATTTCTTGTTCTTATTTTGTGTTTTGTTCCCTTGTAATTGTATTGTCATTGTTTTTTCTTTCTTTCTTTTTTTTCCCCCTGTAAGTGTTTATAATATTCCATGATAAATAAAAAAAAACATTATACCATGTCTGTGGATATATTAAATCTACTAAACCGACTTCCCTCTCCCCACTATTCAAAGTAATAGATAAAGGAAGTTGAGTCATAAAATTGGATATTTTATTTTCTGGAAAAAAAAAAAAAAAACTCTTGGAACTGTCAATAACTAGTATAATGTAGAATGACATGTTCCAAACTAAAAATAATGTGTCATACACACCCATTTATATCATTCTAACGTCACTTACCTACGTGTTAAATATTTCTGGGTATCCTTGAAATTTTACAAAATAGTCACTTTTACTATTCCATTTTCTCGTTCATATCACTTTCTTAACGGAATAAAATCCAGAATCAGATATTTTTTGTAGTTCTTCGGAATGTCCTGAATTATTTCACCAGATAAATCTTATACTTCATAAACTGTTGGATTTCTTGGAAGGATTTGATGAATTGTAAAAATTTCTTTCGTCCAATTGTTCTCTTAACCGTTTTCAAAATGAAGTTTTCCCTACTGATTCGTACGGTATCACCTACTTTGAATTTCGATTTTGACTACTCTTTCAGAGACTTCCATAGAAAGTTAGCCACACTTGAGTCTGATTTCTTTCATTTACCGAGCTTGGTTCCATGAGAATGCTTCGATGCCAAAAATGATTATAGCTATGCATTAATTTTTCAACAACATCAATGTAACGCTTTGTGTGCATTTCAGTAAAATATCTCCACGTTTTAGTCTTCAAAGTACGATTGAATCGTCCTACAATGGAGACCTTTGCTTTATTATTTATTGTAAAAAAATTCCAACTTTCATTTTCTTAAGGTGTTTTTGGAACAGAATATTCCCAAATTCTTTCCCAGAAGATATTTGCTAGAAAAAGGGGGGGGGGGTTGAGTGAGGAAGGAGTGGAAAGGTAGGGGCAGAGCAAAGAAGGGAAGAGGTTGGGAAGAGGTTGGGCTGCGGAGCGAAGCTGTACTCTCCAATCCTTGAGGAGCAAACCAAAAGTACCTCACTGCACCTCAGAACCTCTGATCTAGAATCTCCACTTTCTACCTATAACTGCCAATGAAGTGTTGCCCAAGTCCACTAATTATATCACAGTGTGTAAAGGCACACGAATTTATTTACAATTAAAATAGTAAAATATCTATACATATAAAAAAACAAACGCCACATAAAATCTGTACAAAAATATTAATTACTCTTCCAGTTTTTTAAGATTCAGAAATAAAATTTCTGAAGTAAATAAAAAAAACCCAGGTTTAAAATTTCAACGGGAATCACATTTAACCCAATAAAGAGCTCTGCATTCAGCTCTGAAAACCATATTTTCCCACCTTTGGAATATATCACGATGTTCTTTTAAGTTTCATAATAAAGTTTAATTTTAATTTTCGCTAGCTGATATGCATAATTTTTTTTTGTTTACTCTCTTTTTATTATTATAATGAAATGCCTTTCATCTACAAACGCAGAGTTAAAGAAAATTATTATGTAATAAAAAGTAAGACATGCGCAAGCTCGATTATTTTGTGTTATACGAATTTTTATAGTGTTGCCAAGGTTTCATAAAGACGAACTGCTCTATTTTTGTGGCCTTAAAGAAAACGGCCCTGAAAAATACCAAACTTAATACACAAAATATCAGCCGTGTAGACGGAGCTGATGCACGTTAAATTTGTTGGGATCCAAAGTCCTCCCGTTGGCGTGGTGTGGAAGTTTGGAGAGAGGCGTGCCATCTGAGGTGTCGTACTCGTCACTTGACCCAGGTTCAAAATTGTGAGGTCCGTTGCCAATAGCCCTAGTGTTGCTTCTAGTGTGACGTTAATAAAAGCAAGCCAAACCAAAGCTATCTTCTAATATTTTAAATTTGAAAATTATTTTAAAAATTAATAAAAATAAATTAATTTGATTTTTTTTTATCGAAATAAGGATAATTTGCAGCTATTATCTTTGTATCTAAAACTTTTGAATAAATAAATACTAAAAATTATTAATTTTCAGGTATTTTTTATATATGTTTTTTCTAGATTGAAATACCCACAGAAAGAATAAATAACCATTTAATAAAAATGTTAGGACTTGATTAATTTGGAAAAGAATTGGGGATCTTATCCAATTGTTTAATTTCTAGAAATGTATTTTAATTTAAATGAAGTAATGAACACAAATGAGAGTTTTAATTTAGCTCGGATATCAGTGCTTAGTAACTACTGTGTCTAAAAGATTTTCATTAGAAGGATTGGGAGAGCTTCAAGATCTGACAACAGTTAATTGATGATTTGGACGGACACACACATATAGACAAATAGTTCAAATCAGAAGGTGGGATGAATTATCGTTCTAGATAGCAATTCCAATTCGACGCCATGATCTCAAGTTCTGTTTAATTTCTCCGAATTCGACTGGCGTTGCAATCGGAGTTTAATAAACTATACAAAAATAATTGAGCGCTCGCGACAGTTACTAAACGTTAAAATTACAGAGGTCGCAAAATTTAAACATTTTTTTTCTCCAAAATGAAAATTTGCTGACCTTTAATGATGTGCTGAGTTCAAAAATGACAGTGAAATTCTTGGATTATCACACATTTTCTACATAATTGGCTATTGTTTAAACAAAACGTTCAACATACATATATTATTGCTGGCCATCCAAAATGCAACACCAAGAAGAACAAGAGATATCAAAGCCAAATTTATTAGACAGATAACACACAGTACAAAGGTAAAACTATGACTTTCTACGAATTGAAGAAGGCGATAAAATCAGTAATGAGTGTTGCCGTTGCCACTGGCAATAACCACTGTTACCTGCCTCGGTATTCAATGAAAGAGGCTTTATATGTCTTTTTTGGATACTTCAACCCGTGCAATGATGTTAGGCTGTACCAGCATTTCCCCCTCACTAACCTTTGGGACTTTCCTATTCAAATCACTTAAAATGAAATCCTTTCCAACAAAAAGAAGCGTGATTTAATCTGATTAGATTGAAATAATGAAGGATAATAAATAGATAGTATGAACATATTAAGCAGACAACCAGAAAAAAAATTCTAAACTTTATATTAATTATAAAAAACATTAATATTTTAAGTACTCGATCATCACGAAAAATAAGCAGAGAAAAAGCAGTTTAAAGTTTTGAAGGTCAATTAAATGCCATAGCTCTAGCTGCAATATTTACCGAGATATTTAAAGAAATTTTAAATAACTCGGTAAATATTGCAGCTAGAGGTATGAATTTTTGTACATATGTTTATAAAATTTATATAATTAAAATGAGGTAGTAATTTTCTCCCGTATACTTTGATTATTTTTACTGTGTCCCCTTAATTGATTTTTAAAAAATCTTGAATAAAAAGGCTTTACTATTTTTCTTATCGTAACTGCACAGGAAAAGAAATCTTCCTAATTTAGAAAACACTTATGTTTTCACGGATGATATCAAAAGATGAGAAACTTTTTCCAATTCTATCATCTCCTTGAAAAGAAGATTGTCTGGCCTGTTTGATGCAATGGCGTATTTTCAATTTTAACATACCAAAATGGGATTTTGGTGGTTATTAGAAAATTGTTGAAGAGATCTAATTATTAGAACATCCACAAATGTTTATTAAAAGTGTTATGGTTAAATGAAATGAACATGATGTAGTGGATAAAGTGCTCTTTTCTGTGTTGTAATCGAAGAAGCATGGAGGAATCTTAATTGTCTTCGATTTTAATTTTAACGATTTGGGGGTGGGGACTCTTAAAATAGTAGAATTAAATAAATAAACAAAAAAAAAAAAAAAAAATTGAAACAAAATCTAATTTAAAAATTTAAAAAAAAGGCTGAAAAACAAAACATGATGTAAAATTATATACATAAAAAATTTAATGAATATAAACTTATTCAATGAGAAATATTAATTCAGACTGTGACAATGCTCTCGTTTCGACCACGATAATAGAATGCATCTTTAAAATTCGGGCTCTGATTTACCTGCACTGGATTTTACATTTAGCTTCTTCTCAGAATGTTGTCAAAAACATTTTCTTGAATTGTTTTGCTGTTCTAGTTCTCGGAAACGGCTCGTGGCAATAAAATCGATAGAAAAATCGATAGAGGACATGTACTTGTTGCGTCACTGCCTCCCGATGCGCTCCTTTCTTTCAGCTGCGCAGTGGTTGTTCGGGACGGACCTAAGGTTCATGGTACATCCAGGAAAGGGGTGTATTGGAGGCCAGAATCCTCCCAAAATTTTATATTGTTCGTGAAGAGGAAAGAATATCGATTGCTAACTAGAAACGTTTTTTTTTTTTTTGGGTATATTAAAAGGAATGTTATTTTTAGAACAAATAGCTGATCAAAATTGCAAAACATTACTATTCTTTTGAGTAATAGAAGCATTTAATTTTCAAAAGGAAGAATGAGTTCATAATTTTTGGATTCTCAATATAAAATTTAATTCTTTTCTTCATTTTGTATAGATTCTTTGTAATAATACGAACAATTATTAACAAATTGTTCTTAGTTTTAGTAGCTCTTCATAATTATAAATAAAATACGGGATTACTTCGCGAAATGTAAATGAAATATTATTAATGCAGATTTAATGTAATAAATTATATCTCTTTCTCTTATTATTAATCAATAGTTGAATTAAGTTTCTTGAATCATTAAAAAACTGATTAAGAAAATATTATTGCATAGTTAGTATATGTAATTAAATTTTTCAAAATTATTACATTAATTTATTATGCCAACTGAAGTAGGTGATCCAAAAATTATTATTCAACAGCGCTTCTATACTTACAAAATGTTTATCTAAGTTTTTCGTCTGTAGATTCATAATTACTGGTATATTAGCTAATTATAAGCCTATAAACATTACCATTTTGAGTTTTAAAATTTATTTATTAATTATATTTTGTAAGGAAAGCTATCGAGAAGCTGGTAAAAGAGGAATCCATATTAGGGGGAAGCTAGTGGTTTGGTCTGGAAGTAGCAAACACTCTGAAAGCGGCCATTCATTATTTCTCGTTCAGTATGAAATAATGAAATTGTAACACTGATAAAAACAAAAGTCAGTGGTGTAGCGTGAATTTCTGCCACTCGATACGAACTCTAAATTTGCCACTACCCTATAGAAATAAAAAAAAAAATTAAAATATCACGAATGCATTGTGAGCGAGTAAAATTAAATTACTAATCGTTTAATACGTTAAAACGAATAAATAACATTCTATTTGAGTAACATTTTATTTTGAACCACTTTCATTTGTCCAATTGCCTTGAAATTCTGCGTAGTATCTATATAGTCCCAAAGACTATACAGTTATATGATTTAATGACCATGTCCTGATGCTGCAGACAGGATAAGCCAGCTAGTCCCCCCCCTGCCGGCCCCCCCCGCGGTGCCGGCCCCGGCCAGGGGGCCCGCCGCCCCCCCCCCCCCCCCTCTGTTACGCCTCTGACAAAAGTCAAGATAAAAATTATTACGATATAAATTCTGCATCCAAGAGAGAAAATAGGTTCAGAAAACCTCGCTCTTCACACGAATAAGATTTTTAAAAAATTGCATTTCTTAGCTAAAATAAAAATATGAAAATGGATTATTAAGTTAGTAAATATATACCTATACTTATAAAAAAGCAACATATTTTGTTTACATTTCGTTGTTGTATTGAAACTCGGTCATGAAAGGAGTCTACAAATGCCAAAGGATGAAAAAATGTCCCACCTCCTGAAGGGTACTGCCAAAGAATTTTACCAAGTTTTCCTAACTAAAGAGCTCACGACGACGAAGGAATTTGTAAAAGGGTGTCATTACATAGAAGAAATGAAAGAGAGACGATAGATATTCGATCGATGTCCACTATGTATGGAGAAATGGTCACATTAATTCGGAAAATTATCCAAGAGGGGCTAGAACGTGTAATAGCGTCAAACACCGAAAAACCAGGAGCACAATTACAATTAATCGAAGCTGTTATTTGAGAAGAGGTACAGGAAGTTATATTACCTCTCATGTGAGTTGAAGGAAAGTGGACTGAAATTCGCCCGCTACCCAGACGCCAATCCCTTTACCCACACTTCCAAAAAGGCGGAGAACCATTATTGAACCTGAGCCTAGGGTAACTGACCTCTGGTGAACCGCAGACATCAAACTTGTGTATTTCTATGGTAGTCGACTGGGAAATGTCGTTCGTTATAGCAAGGAGCACTGAGACATCTCTGACGCTTACAAAACCAACACCGTCGAACCAAGAATCAATATGAGGGACCCAACCGACAACAGCCTAACAACAATCAGAGCCGTCTCACCGAACCCATCTTGAAGGCAATACCGGGCACTCCACTTCCAATCGATGTCACTGTTTTGACCTTCTAGCTCTTCACCGATGCTCTCAGAAAATCAGAGTCTTCTCTCACCCGAAGCAATGAAAAAAACTAGGGACCGTGACCTTAGGAGGTGAAGCCGTCAAAGAAGAAAATCCTCTGCTCGCTGCGATTATATCCGGAAATCATCTCTGGAAGTAATTGTTGACAACCCTCTAGTCCATGCTGAAGTGGACTTCGGGGCATCTTCTTCCTCAATTTCAGAACCTTATAGAGGCCATTTTAGAAATGCAATGTTTCCGTCCAAAGAAATGGTCATCCTATAAATCGCCTATGGAAATTATGTTCAGCCCCAAGGAAAATGCGTACAACATTGCGAAGCAGTATACAACCGAATTCACACCGTTTTATCTGATGCATGGGTGTGAAGCCGAGACTAGACTCGACACTATGTTTTCGATTCAAATTGAAAAAAACCTAAGGTGACTACGCTGCTATATTACTATCAAGAGCCGGAGGATATAGGCAAGATTGATTGATTGGTTGGTTTTATTAACGTTGCACTAGAAGAAACCGGAGGGCTATTGGCGACGGACCTCGTAATTTTGATCCTTGGTCAAGTGACGAGGACAACACCTGAGAGGGCACCCGCTCTTCTAACTTCCACACCACGCCAACGGGAGGGCTTTGGGCCCCGACTTATTTAACGTGCATCAGCCCCGGCTACATAGTGGGCCTTCAGTGGCATCAAAGCTCGAACCTACAACACGACGAAAACTACAGACCGTCAGTCCGTGACCATGACCACTAGGCTACCGTTGTCATTTGAATGTAGTAAAATGGAGGTTGTGTAAACTGGCCTCTACACCGATTACTGACCAAAAGCGGAAGTGCTTCACTTTTGCTCTGTGGTGGTGCTGCAGACCTTGCCGCGATCGGTCGGAGAGCAATTGTTCAATGTCTTTATAGATTTGATTTGAAAACTCTAGGTTCTCAACGTCGGGGTTTGGGGTAAATTGTTTTCCAAATTATTTGAGATTACCTCAGCCTTCTCATTGGGCTGAAACGCCACACTGCACCCTACAGGGGAGTAATAATTGGAGAGTGTCTTCTAGCTTATTATTAAGTGGTTTTTTTTTCGCAATCAAATGAAGGAAAGGTTCTCACAATTAACCTTTTGAGGCATTCGCGACCAAAAGGAACAGTGTTTTATAGGACAGGGTTGGTCGGGAAGTCGATCACGGAGTTCTTTCCCCTCTTAACAGCTTTCGGAACGCCATGAAGCTCGTAAATGTCAATCACTTCCTTACTTCTTGTATTCAGAGGGTAGGGAGATGACCTCCTTTGTACACGTTTATCGAAATATCCCTTTCCCCCATTTTGTCTCAGTCTGAATCAGCAAAACGAATCACTCCTTACATGTAAATTTAGGAAGAATGTGTGCATTAAATATTACATTGACAAATGGTGCCATTTTGTGAAATTGAGCTGCACAATTTTGTAAAATTATAAGAAAATAATCATGTCCTCCGTATATGGAATTTCATAAAATATGCATTCCAGAAAGAAAAAAAAACCATCAACTTCAAATAAATAATTAAAATTTTAGTATTTTCCGAAATATTTTCATATTTTAAAATTCCCACTGCAAAAATTTTTAGAATTTTAGGTGATATTTTTCACACTATTTCCCAGAATTGTTTTTTATAAGTCTGTGCATGTGTTTGATTCTAATAGTGTTATTTACTTGTTTGTAATTTTTTCTATCAGACGCTACAAAAACACTAAAACAGTTACATATAATTCTGTAGATTTAAAAATAAAATAACTATTTATCAAAATCCCCATTTCATGCATAGAATTATCGAACAAATTATGCAAAACCATCAGAAATAATTTCGATACCTTATACTGATTATAAAAAAGACTTGGTATAGTAAATACATGACTGTCGAGAAAAATTAAAAATTTAAGAAAAAGGTATAAAATATTTTGAAGGTCAATGAAATAATATGGCACACTCTGTGAAAGAAAACTGAAATAACAAAAAATAATACAGCTAGTATGAAAGTTTTCAAATATATTTATAAAAGTTCTGAAACTGTAAAATGATTTTTTTTTTCAAATATTTTGTCATTTTTAGTGTACCGTTTTTCATAAGTTTGCATTAATAAGTAATTCAAAATTGGTAAAAATATATTTTGATACAGCATTAAACTCATTCTTGTTTGATAATTTCTTTTCATAATCGCGGTGAAAAATTAAATCTTCATCAAATGTTTTAATCATTACTCGAGGAAAAAAAATTGTTTTTTAGTTATACTCCAATAACAGTACATGAAGAAGGGAAAAAAATTGTAACAAAATTAAAAGATATAATTGAATGAAGTAAGTGTTAGAAAATATAACGTACTATGCTCAGTTGAATGAGTGCTGAATTTATTCGAACTGTTTAAAATTTAAAAACTTTAAAAAACATGAGCTGTTTTATAGTAGTTTATTTATTCCAATAACTAATTCTAAAAAACAGACGAATATTATAAATGTAGTTAATTTTTCAACCCCTGTTTTTTTCTCATTTGTATTCATTTACAAAATGCTTGAAATTATGTTAAGTATCTTTTACTGATATTCACATCATTGCTTTGCTAATGTTAAAACTTCGAGATAAATTAAAATAAATAAATAAATAAATAAAACAGAAATTAGCCAAACTTACATACCCCCTCCTCTCTATTTTACTTTTCTAAACTCTTTAAGTAAATGTAAGAATGTTCTTAGGAATAATATATATTTTTTATTAATTATAATTCGATAAGAAGCAATTACTAATGAATCAGTAGCATAACTGTCAAAATGTTCAGCTAATTTCTATTTAAATATTATATTTATTGACAAATAGACATTGGATGCTTATAAAGAGATTCTAAACTTACATGTATTTAACATATATTTGCTCTTCAGTAACATATAATGTGTGACTTCCTTTACAGATATTTTTTTTAAGTTTCAAAGAACCAAGCAACCTTCGTGCTGGGAGAAATTTCGTGTGAGAAAATATTAATTTAATTAAAATTTACATACGTGTGTATCTTTATTAGCTTATATAAACTGGTACACGACGGAGTACATGAAAATGATAAATAATTAATTTAATAAAATTACAGAATTTCTATTACTCGCGAAGTCGTGGGTGAGGGATTTAATCCACTTTCCAATAACATTTTGTTATTGTTATAGCACTCATTTTAATAACACAGAAAATTTCAGTTTCATATTTAAATCTACAAGCTTTCCTTGGATAATTTTAATTCCGAAATTTATTTCAACCAATTTTTCCAAAGGTTGTCCAAATGTTCTACAATCATTTATATTTATTTACACATGTATAACGAAATATTATTTTTTCCTGTAAGCACATCTGACAGTAATTATTAAGAGTTTTAAAATCACAAACAACTTTTGAGTGATTTTTTTTTTTTTTAAGTCTGTAACGGAGTGATATGGAATGAAGGAACATCATTATCAAACATCAAAAAATCAGACTATTAATTTTCTTACTATTCTTCCAAGTACAGTTTACACCAACAAGAAATAAACTGGGGAAATTACAAAACTGCATTACTATTTTTAGATATTAAATCAGTAAGATTGACAAAGAGATCTTCGAAGGAAAATATACCTTTAATATCTTTACCATGAAATCTCGACAACAAATAAAAACAAATTAAGATAACACGAGCTTTTCATTTTTATAAAGTAATAGTGAGATGTCATTAAAGACAGTGATAATTTAAAAAAAAAATCTGCAGTTATATAATCAAGCAATTGTATCTGTTTCATCTTACAGTCCACAGATGCCGCGCTGCGCATTCCAATGTAACATTCTTTTGAGAAAATAAACAGTGCGTATTCGATCTCATTGGTGTGTGGCCGTCTTTTACTATCGATGTTTGATCTCTTTTCAGGTAAGACAATTTTCTAGAAACTAGAAACAAATTCCAACTGAAGTAAGAGAGGGCGTTCAGTTAAAGTTTAAACAACAAAGTCAGCTAAGAAAATTTCGAAGCATTCCTTATTCCACCATTTTTGTTCCGTCGAGACGAAGCTCAATTGTGAAACATTTGAATTCAAAATTCCTGACTTGTTGTTCTTTCGGCAAATATTTTTTCTAAGACATATCGTCATAATTCAATTGATGAAAAATTCGAATTCTTTGTTGTGTGAGCTAAGCTTAAAAAGAAATTTTATAAGTGTAATATTTTAAGTTCAAGTATATTCTAAAGAGTTTAATCTGCTTAAATATGGTTATTTCTCCTCTTAATTGATTGTTGTTCGGTTATTCTTAAATGGTAAATTACTTGTGTGTTTCAGCCATTGTCATTCCTGTAACATAAATAGCAAAAAACTTGAGTTTTGTTCCACCACGCTTGTTATATTTCCGGATCGTTTATTCTGTAGTAATTCTTTATGGAAGTTTCCCCCTTTCACCGGCTCCGGTAGAAGCATTTTTTCTTTCGACCAGACAATTACTCTTTCGCGAGCAGCTGCGCTTATTTGTTTTTCTTAAAATTATTCTTCTTTCTATTGTCAAATGGATATTAAGGATTTATTGAAGAAAAAGAAAGTGTTAAATCCTCTATAACAAAATTGCAAAAGAAAACAGAAGAGGAAATTGAGAAATTAAATAATGTGGGTTTGTTGGCTTTGAAAAATCGATTCTTAGAATTTAGAACTGTGGTAAAAGATATTTTGGATTCTATTATAAGTATTTGCGAGGAAAAGGACGACATTTTAGATACATTAGAGGCAGTACTTGTCGCTATAGACACTCAACTTGTGCCTCCTGTAGTAAATTCCGATTTTGAGGTTAAAATGCAAGGTTCAAACCAAACTTCAGTCTCATCTCAGTCAGCTGAAGTGTAACTTCCTACGTTATCCCTACCTACATTTTCTGGTGCAACTGAGGAGTGTCTTGTCTTTTCCGATCTTTTTGAAACTGCAGTTTCCAAGAATCAAAATTTGATGGGAGCGCTAAAGTTGCAATATTTAAAGGATAGTTTTAAGTCAGATGCAATAAAAATCGTAAACTCTTTATCCATTACCAATGATAATTTCGAAATCGCTTGGAAATTGCTAAAGGATGGATACTTTAATAAAAGAGAAATTATGTTCTCTTTAATGAAAAGGTTTATCAATATAATGCCCTTGAGAAAAGAATCATTCACACAAATTTTGAATTTGATGAATTTGTAAGAATGTTGGAGTACCTGGAATACAAGGTTGATTCAACTACTGATACCCTTTTAATGTATATGATGTAATGTTCGAGCTTGATAAAAATTCAAGAACTTGGTTTGAGAGAACATTTTCAACTGATGTCATTTCAAAGTTGGGTGAATTGTTTGAATTCCTTGCAACTCAAGTGAGATCCATCATAAGTTCAAATACTAAGAGAAACGTTTAAAGAAAGGTGACTTTGGTCGCGTCCAACGCCCAGTCACAATGTCCTATGTGTAATGGAGATCATACATTGTCGAGATGTGATACGTTCTTAAAATTGTCAGTTCAAGGCCTTTCAGATTTCGTTAAAACGAATAATGTTTGCTTTAATTGTTTAACTTAGTTTCACAGTGTGAAAACTTGCAAAAGCAAGTTTAGATGCAAAAAGTGCAAACCCCACCACAGTTTACTTCATATCGAAAATGTTAGCGTTAGGGGAAGACAGGGTGCTGCAAATGTGCCAAATTCTTGTGGACTTTCTGTCAACGCTCCGTGTTTTCGCCTGCACCTATTCCAGGTACTAGTGAACCAAGTGAAAATTCTGGAGTTGTGGATGTTACATCGTGTATTTCTGATGTGGACCCAGGTGTTCAAACTCTTCTCTGCATGGCTCTAATCCAGGTAAGAGATATTTGGGGTAACTATCAGACATGTAGATGTCTTCTGGATAGCGGAAGCCAGTATTCGCTTATTACAAATGAGTGTATTGAAAGGCTGGGCTTGCGAAAAGAAAAGGCCAAAGTGCGTATATCGTGTTTGGGCGCATCCGATATGCATACAAATGCGCTTGCTGAGATTCAATTCACCTCACATTTTCCATCTCAAAATTCGTTTCATGCATCCGTCTCTATGAACAACAAAATTGTAGGTATGATCCCACATCACGACTTATATTCCTCAATGCGCGAATTATTTGGGGATATTTCTCTGGCTGATCCAGCATTTTACAAGAGTGGTACGATTGATGTTCTCCTTGGTGTTGATCTTACTTTGCCATTGCTAAAGGGTCAAACGTTATCGTTAGCCATTTGCTATTCGTTCAGAACTGGGTTGGATAATTGGTGGTAAGGCAAATTCTGGTGAGCAAAATGCTCTCCATGTCAATCATATTCAGTTAATATCCGATCATCTAATCAATAAATTCTGGGAATTAGATTCTGTACCATGTGCCAAACCCTTAACTTCTTTAGAAGAGGCTTGTGAAAATCATTTCGTAAAGACACATTCTAGGGATGATAATGGCAGATACACAGTAAGGTTGCCATTTCACACTTCTCCGACGCGGTTAGGTAATTCAAAACAAAATACAATTCATAGGCTATTCAGCGTGGAACGCCATCTCCTTTCTAATCCTGACAAATATAAATTCTATCGAAATTTCATGAAGGAATACCTAGATCTAAAGCACAGGGAACTGGTTCGGAACTCTGAAATTAATAACATCAAAAGTTTGTACCTTCCTCACCATGGAGTTGTTAGACACACCAGCTGTATAACAAAGCTTCGCGTAGTCTTTGACGCTTCCAATAAAACTTCGTCTGGACTCTGTTTCAACAATCTGCTCATGGTTGGTTCAAGAGTGCAGCCAGAAATGTTCCCTATTCTCATCCAGTTTCAACTTTTCATTGCAGCCATTTGCGCTAATGTTGAAAAGATGTTTCGCCAGATTAAAGTTCACGAGGAAGACGCAGACTGGCAAGGAATTCTCTGGGGGGGATTCTCCAACCGAACCTATAAAGGAATATCGTTAAACCTATTCAGGAATAACCGAACCTATAAAGGAACTACTGTTACGTACGGTACATCCTCAGCACCATTCCTCACCACGAGAACCTTGCGACAGCTTGCCATAGACGAACAAGAAAATTATCCAGCCGCTTCAAGAGCCTCCCTTTGTCATTTTTACGTTGATGACTTGCTGAGTGGAAGTACGACAAGGAAGGGAGCCTTACAACTGGTGTCCGAGCTGTAGGAGATGATGAAAAGAGGAGGAAGTTCTCTATTCAAATGGGTGTCTAACGATCCTGAAGTACTGGCAAACATTTCAGAAGAATTAAAGGCAGTTGATTCCAAACACACGATCAAAGATGACCAACCTGTCAAGATCCTGGGAATAGCTTGGCTTCCAGATGTTGACAAGTTCACCTTTACCAGCACCGTGAAGGAGACTGACGTGTGTACTAAACGCAAGGTACTTTCTGGAGTCGCCAAAATCTTTGACCCCTAGGGTTAGTTGGCATCTACAGTTATCATTTCTAAAATCTTCCTCCAAGAGCTATGGAGTCATCATCTAAGCTGGAAGGAAGATTCTCTGACAAGACAATGGAGAATATTTCAAAAACAGCTTCCTCTATTTACAAATATCAAAATTCCACGCTGTATTATCATTCCACAGGCTACAGACGTACAAGTACACGGATTCTGAGACTGAAGAGTCTCAGGATCCGTGTACTTGTACGTCATATCCGTGTCAGTAGGTCTTCTCTGAAGATACTGTGCAGCTATATACATTCATTTCTAGGAATCAACCCAAACCATGATATCTAGACTGCTAACTTCCAAAACACGTGTCTCTCTAGTAAAAACTCAGTTTCTACCTCGACTATAGTACGTGGTCTGATTCCAAGATCACACTGACATGGTTGAAGTCCGAACCGAAAAGATGGCAACCGTTTGTAGCTAATCGAGTGGCACAAATTCAAGAGCTGACTCCTAACTTGCACTGGAACTTTGTGAGAGGTCTGGCGAATCCTGCTGATTGTAGAACGAGAGGGATATCCTCAACTAAACTAGAAAAGTGCGATTTGTAGTTCAACGGACCTGATTGGTTAAGGAGTTCTACTTTTCAAGTTCGAGAGTTTGAAGATAATCCACAATTACAAGGTGACATGCCTGCCGAAGCCAAAAGAGCATTCAATCTGATTATGCTGAACGTAGTTGATGCGACTTTCAAGGCAGAGTTTTTTCAAAAATTTTCGACTTGGAACAAGTTGAAAAGTGTAGTTGCCTATTGTTTAAGATTTGTTAAGAACTGTCTATTGCTGCGTCTAAAAGAAAAAAGTCCTTCTTAACAACGGCAGAATTGAGCGAAGCCGAGAAAGGACATGTTAAATTCATCCAGCATGATCATTTTTCGATGGAAGTCTCCTATCTTTCAGCAAGCAGCTTCCTTCTAACAACAGACTCATTCCCTAGACTCCGTTCTACGATGATTCTGGAATAATTTGTATCTATCATTAAAATGTTTAGAAGCAAATATACCCCTACAATTTTTGGTTATGGAGTTAAATAGTTATTGAATAAAACAATACAATATAAAGAGAATTTTCTTTACATAACTTTAACAAAAATATCATGTATGTAAATTGTCAAATACTTAATATTTGTATCCCAAACAATTGAGAAATTTTTGATTTAAATGTTTTGAGAAAAACGTTACATAAAATAAATCAAAACTGGGAAACATATATACAGAGTTTCTTTGTTGGACAATTGTACATTAATGCGAATTAAAGGAGATAAATATGCAGTTTTTGTGTTCAAAGCAGCATGAACCCGTGAATAACTCGGTTTATTATATACGTATATCACCAACACATGAATTCCATAAGAGTGGACTATAATTATAATTTTTATTCACATAACGAGAACCGAGATTGCCTCAATACACACGGACGACTTCTCGCAGAACACACGAAAGAACTGGATAGAAGGCACTTCTACCATAAATACACTCACTTGCACAATTTACATAGATGGCGCTTCTAGCGTCAACACTGCATTTTTGAAACTAATAGTCACAATGTATCAAAAATCAGTTCAGTCATATTTAAAATTGTGTTATGAAATTATATGTCTTACAGAATAACAATTTAAATTAAAACGATGTCTCAAAGCTGAGACAAAATAGTTTTGTAACACTTAATGTATAAATAAAAAATTAGAAAAAATATTTTTGGCATACTTTCACGCTTTATGAGATAAAGATGAGTAGTCAAATAAGATGGTTTGGTTTGCTTTATTAACTTCGCACAAGAAGCAACGCGAGGGCTATTGGTGACGGACCTCGTAATTTTCAATCTTGGTCAAGTGAAGAGGACAATTAAGAAAATACGAAATATTTTTAAAATTATTTCTTTTTTTGTCAACTATCCTTCTATATGAAGGAAGCAACAGTAACTTTCATTTTTTAAAAAAAGGCATTCATACAAATTTATGTTCAGTAAATGAAAGCACATAGTTAATGCTCGGGAAAATTTCTTTATCGCATTAAAATGTATTTATATGCTAAGAGGCAAGGCGGTAAATGTTAACATAAAAATGAGTACCAAATACAGACGGACATCATGAAATACAAGTATAAAAATTATTAGGTAAAAGTAGTTTATTTTCAGGAAGGCATTATCCATGAGTTAGTTTCAGTTCCTTGCAGTGTGAAAATAAAGGCAAAAAAATATCTAAATACTTTGAAAGTATGCTATACTATTTTGTATGAAAACAAAGTGTTTCTTCCAACCTTTAGTAGATCCGATGCATTACATTCCAGATAAAGCTTTTATGTGTATATAACTGAAAAGAAATTTCAGTTTTATTTTTTTCTCAAAACATTTACTATTTATAGGATTACTATTTTTGACGCTTATAAATATCAGATCCATGTACCAGTAAAAGGTAAAGCAGCACATGTTAAGGATTCAAAACTTTGGATTTTGGTCTAATTTGTAAGACTGTTAAAAATAAAAGGAAAATTTTTCTTATTTATCAAATTGTCAAATTGATGTTCATTTCTCGCTCAGAAAAATGTTTATTTACGTTTGTTGAAAGAATGTATTTCATCACTTAATTTTTTTTTGTGCATCCAACTCATTTTCTTTTCCCATAAAACAGATTTCAGTATTTTCAAAGCTTGTTTCACAATAATTTTTACCTTCTTTAGTTTTTTTCCTTCTGACGGTTATGTTTTTAATACTTGTTATTTTTTGTTTCAATTTGTAAATATTTCAAATAGTCATGATTTCCCAGTTTTTACGTATTTCTTTCTATGATGCCCGACCTATACTTAAGCAGATGAGGTTTTTTGGATCATTTAGCATAATGGAACTGTTTTTAATGTAAATTAAGAATACGTTTGTTTATCTTTTCTGAAGTGATATTATTATAATTGTATCACTTTTGTGTGTTTGCGTGTGAACATTTCCAAAGAAGAGCGTTACAAATTGCATTACTGTGAGTGTACTTCGTGTTTATGAGGAACAACATACATTAAACTGATACTGGTGGAATAAGGAATGGTTCAAATTTTTCTTACTTGACTTTGTTGTTGTTTAAACTTTAATTGAACGCCATTCTTACTTCAGTTGGAATTAGTTTCTAGAAAATTGTCTCATCTGAAAAGAAATTGAACATCGATAGCAAAAGACGGCCACACACCAACAAGCTCGAATACGTACTGTTTATTTTCTCAAAAGAATGTTACATTGGGAGGCACAGCGCACCATCTGTGGACTGTAAGATGAAACATACCGCCCCCTCCCTTGAAACACGGAGGGATTTTAAAATTAATGAATTAATTTAAACATACTAAGTGAATTCAAATTGACGATGAAGCACACTTCTAAATTAATAAAACTAAGCAATTGGGTTTACAGAAGAATAGATGACTTCAACAATGCTAGAAGAAAAAATCAGGCATAATTCACAAATGTTCAAGTAGTTATAGGAAGTGTACACAGTTTTGCAATTGGTCTCACAAGTTCGCTAGTTTGAGTTTTCACCTTGACCACGCGAACCTTACCGTCCTTACCAGGAAACGTTTCCGTGACATTCCCTAATTTCCACTGTAGTGGAGGTGAGTCGTCGTGTTTGATTAAAACAAGATCTCCGATGTCAAGGTTCCGTTGAACGATGCGCCATTTCAATATTGACTGTAGCAATGTCAAGTACTCCGAAGACCATCTATTCCAGAAATGTTGGGTCATTCTTGTAAAGCAATCGCCAACGCTCGCAGTGACGAAGGTCGTCTGGAATCGTAGGTTGTGGGATAGTGGATTAGTCGATGCATTATCTTCTTTATTTTAAAAAAATAGTATGATTTTCAACGGTTAAAGAACCTACACATATGAGAAGTAAATCCTTATCGGGGAAAAAAAACACCATTGATTGAAAATGAAGAGTTTATTAAAGAAAATATTTTCGAGATCTGCAGTTAATCGTATTCTAAAGGTGAAAGGAAACTAAACAGATAAAGTAGGTTATATTAGTGCTAGTTGTTTTCAATTGAGCTTTTCTTACTCAACTGAATTGTCAGCTAATATACTAAAAAAAATCTCGCAGTGATGAAATATTACGCTTTGTTAGTGAGTAAACGTAAAATGTTTTTGTACTAGGCACTAATGGCAAAAAATATAAAACTTTCTTCCAACATTAAAAAATTTAAAATTTTATATTTCATGAACGGCAAAAATATCAGTCAAAACCAAAACAAAAACCATCTTACCTCTTTTTCGTTCATCTTCTAAATTCCAAGCTACGATGAGAATGTTTGCTTAAGAAATAGTCATGGTACTCGACACATAAAATATATATTTAAATAGACACCATAAGCATAATAAATAAAGCACTAATTTAAGAAGAATTAGAGAGTTAATATCAATGTGGTATTCATTACTTTATATTTAACGCCATAGGTTGTCCGCAACAGAAATGTTTGAACTTTTAATTAAATTACGATATTTTCAAAATCATGCGGGTTTAAGGAGTTAAAAGAGTCAATGTGTATGTCATTTTAAAAACGTATTGCATTACAGATTTTTTTTTAGCTTAAAGACAATGATGACATATATTGATTTTTAAAAATAAAATTCGAATTTTTCCTTCAATACTAAAAACATTGTTTTCTTTAGATACTAGTTGATTTGTAGGTAACTTTTAACGTATTCAAATTCTTAATTAAGAAATGTCAAAAATATTATGAGAAAATAAAATTCTAATAAATTCCACTAATTTTTACTTGCTGTAGAAAAGGAGTACTTAACAGATTCTATATAATTTTTTTACTTCATATGAATAACTTAGTTTTACACAACTTACTGTTAAAAAGAATACGACCCTTTTTAATTATATTTAATAGCTGTTTTAATGTTGAAATTTTCAACAAGGATGAATTTCTTATGTTTGTTTTTATGTTTTATGTTTACCCCACAGATGGCGCTGAACACGAACGAAATACCAAATACCTCCAAAAACATTCCACACTTCAACGAACATACTCATAAGAAAAATCCTTTTAATAGTATTTTTGAAGCAATAGACTAATTCAAAGCCCTTGCTGAAATATTTACAATTGTACCTGGACTTCTTACGAACCTACACAAAATTCGAGCAGCAAAAGGACAAGCAAACAAAAAATTTGCCATAATCGAAGCACTAATGGAAATTAATGCAAAGTAAAAGCAACACCACTTTTTTAATTTCACAAAGTTATATTCATATAAAAGTATTTCCTACTTTTAATTTTTGTTTCCCGATGCTACATAGAAGAATGAAAAATCCAAATCATCCAAAGCAACTAAATAGACATAAGATTTGGGCTTGAAGAGCGCTCCGCGCTCTAGGCGCCCATGGAAAATCAACATGGAAATTTGCTTCTTTACTTTCTAATATAAAAATGCGTCAGTGTTGTAATAATTTTTGAGTTACATTAAAATGTAATAAAAATTTTTGATATTTTCTTTAACCATAATTCTAATGATTCTGCAATTGGGTTTTTTTTTTTCTTTTTTTGCTTGAAATCAGTTCTGACCGTATTTGAATATCTTGAAATAAATGAATAAGTTAAGCGCATCATATAAGAAACTAATTGAATTTGGGAAAATTATTTCAATAAGTACTAGATTTCCTTAAGAAAATATGGGGTGGAACATTAATATTACCAAAACTAACATGGCATTTATTGACTTAAGCAATTTTAACATATTTAAAAAGACATTCGTGCGTTTCTTATTCTTAAAAATTCGTTCTTTTTTATTTTTGTTTGTTCAAGAAATAGATGTACTTTTTGGAAACCTTTTTTAATATTTCTTGTTTTTCATTTAAGCCAACGCTAGCATTTTATGTTAGTTGGTTGGTTGATTTTATTGACGCTGTATCAGAAGCAACACGAGGGCTATTGGCAACGGATCTCGTAATTTTGAATCTCGAACAAATAACTACAGTTTCAGAAAAATTACTTTGAATAAAATCTAAGATGTGGATTCAGCAATTACTTTCATAATTTTTTTTAATTTTTCTATTTTATTACTAGCACTACTCATCCTTATGTAAGTAACCATAAGATGCATCATGGAGCGCCTTTATTAGGTTCGGAAATCTAGGACAATCCTCTCAAGATGTAATAAGACCATATGCCTTGCAACTAATGCAAACTTAATTTTCCCTTTTTCCCCCCTTTAATATTGTAGTCTCTCGTGTTGTGTCTTTTGCAAAGCTTTTGACATCTGGCGTGGATTTTGCAATATTTGGATGAATGATCGAAGTAATTACATTTGCAACACGGTGTAGCACTCCTTTTTTTAAATGTACAACAACTTCTATACTCCTCAGGAGATATTTAATTTACACATTTCATCAAAGTTTCGTCTCCGACGAATTTATACTAAAAATAGTGGTAATGGCCGTTTTTTTTTTTTTTTTTTAACTGACCGAGCTGGGCGACCTTTTTCCATCAGAAATCTCAGACTTTCTAGTTTTTTTGTGAATATTGTTGATAACAGTCATAACCAGCATATCTTTCAAAAAAAAAATTTTTTTTCAGTGGATTTTGTACCGGTGGTTCTGCAACATAGAATGTTGGAAATAATTTATTTGAATATTGCATAAATAAAGAAGACACCTTGTCTCGTGTAAAGCCATGGGACAGATATTCAAATTAGATTTAACTATAAGCTCAGTAAATTTATTTTCTTTCTTACTCTAAGCTCAGCAAAAAAGAAAAGGCTAATGACAAGATCACACACTATGCCTTAATTTTCGGACAATCATGTATATTTTCAACAACATAATGCAAATTTTCTGTCCCCCATATACCCATGTTGTGCATATTATTCTTTCTAGACCCAGCCTAAATTGATTCGTCAGTAAAAATTATGTATCGAAAGAAATCGAAACTTGCACAGCAAAATTCAAACGAGCAGATTGTCATCCGCATGTCACAGTTGCCTCTACATGCATGAGAATTAAGTATTTTATGCAGAATTCTAAACATCGAATAAAGCAGAAAACGTAATTGTCGTAATGCGTTTCTTGTTGATTGTCTTGTACATGAAACAAATGTTTGTCGGATTCCTAGAATTTTTTCTTCTGAAATGTTAGTCTGCCCCTTTGTTCTCCATCCAAAACGCTTTCTAAAAATATACGAAGTCATTAAAAATTGCAGTTTTGAAATGTAGAGTTTATTTCATAATGAATACGAAACTTCTTTACACTATAAAGATGAAATTTTTTCTGAAGGGCATCCTGCACAATAAGTTTTTTTGATGGAAGTTGTCATTTCTGTATTACAATACAATTCAAACAGTCAAGCAACGCCATCTATTGCTAAAATTTGAATTTTTTTTTATTTGATCCAAAATAATTTTTCACCGTGGAAAAAGTATTTTGTTCCAAACCATGTCGTCGTAACTCATTTAGTAGATTTTATATTACATTTTAAAATGAGAAAAAGACTTTTGATTTTTCCCATGCATCAAAGCTAAACAATTTTTCAGTGTGAAGAAAAAGTTTAAGACGAAAAGAATTTAAAATTCATCGATGCACTACTGCTTTTTTAAGCAAAAATAAAATTAAGAATTTAATTTTCGAGTTACAATGTTGTGTAGATGAATAGTTTTGATTCTACGAAAAACACGCTATTTATAAAACGCAATTTTTCCTATTTAGTTACAGTTAAAACAGACTGAAATATTTTTCTCGAAATGAAACATTCAATTAAAAACAAAAATATAATTTGGGGACATCTGGATACTTTCTAGATAAATCAAGTGAAAGGATAATAAGAACTATTGGATTCATTTACTTTAAAATCGCAGCATATGTCTATTCGCATGAAAATGTAATAACAAATCTTCAACATTTTATATTTAAGGTTACTTTCTTCTTAATTACATTGCACAAGTTATATTACAAATTTTATGTCTTAGGTTAAGTGAAACTTTTTAAGATACTCATAGGAATTTTAAGAAGTTTCGTGAAAAAGACAAAACATCAATACCCAAACCAATTAAAATCGAATTCATGACTGTTCCATCGCGTGTGCTGTCGAAGTTATCAGAAATTAGAATAAATTTTAAAGTCTTGTTCGAACACCTATATTCCGTCTCTCAACTATTGCTCAGAAATTAAATACTCAAAATTCACAAACTACGTGATTTCTCAAGATTGCTAGATATTTCACAACCTGGTCGAAAGACCAAACCTCCTCTTAGCTGTTTCTCGAAGCTCTCTGGTCCACTTCACAAATCCACAACAAGTGTGCGCACCTCTTCCGGCGGAGCTGCAATCACATGCCCGAACATAAATTTGTTTGAAGATTTAAACAAGGCAATTAGAAAAGAGAGCTTGCGTAAATAAGTAAGAAAAAATTTGATTAAACTTTTATTTTGAAGATGTCGTACTGAATTGAATACGTATTACTTGCAGTTAACGTTAAGTTGCATTTAGTTTGATCCTGACAAATTATTTTTGTCGTAATCAACTTTTAACGTAATAGTAGTACGTTTATACACATGATTAGGATCGTATTAATTCCAAGAAGAATTGAAATTTGTAATTAGAAAATCTTCATACTACTTAGAACACGCTAAGAATTTTCTGAATTGTAGCAGAATCAATTTTCCGTATTTTTCGAAATTCTCTAAAGATTAATGTCCTACTTCTTCCGATATGTTACGCTTCTAAATAGTGTGAGATATTCTCTGGTCAGTTTTCAAATTCAAGTCTTGGCCCAGCTTCGGAATACAGCTTTCGTTACATTCATGAATACGTTAAAAAGAACACTTTCACTAATTTATGTGTAAGAGAACACTTCGCAACACTTTAATTTTTTAATCTTTTTAAGTATTACACGGATTCCTCCAATATCATGTGTATTGTTGCAAAGAATATAAATAAAACGAAAACCATCAAAGGTTTTCGTGAAGATTTAACAAAAGATGTACTATGAGAAAATCTGTTTCTCTTATAAAGACGGCAGATGGAGATACGCACACGTGAAATATACATGACAGAAAGAAGATGCTGTGATATGCTAATGATTAGCTTTTGAATGCATATGCATAGCGGTCACCTGCAGGGACATCTACAATGTGTTAAAATGAAGAACTTGTACAGCGGGCTTACAACCTACCGGGATTCTAAAGCGCCTATCATCAGGAAAAATCCTTTGTTTGCCCGCAATCACCTGGGGGTGCTTACATCGTGAGGCATCGGGAACAACTTCCACAGAAAAAGAAGGGAAGTTTGGTATACAGATTTTATAATTCCGACATGTTTTGCTTTCGTTTGACGAGCGCCGTTTTTTTTTTTTTTCAGCTAGCGGTAAGAAAATTTTCTTTCATTATTTGATGATTATGGTTTCACATAAACATTATTTTAGCAACTACTTTGCTATTGCTTTTTACCAATTTTTTCTATATTTTTTAAAAAAGTAAAATCACGTATTTTCTCTTGGGTTAATATATGTATCGAGATTGATTTTTTTTCTAGCCAATCGTAAATTTTGATAAACGATTCTTCTAGTAATGAAGGCGTATAGAATCATGTCATTTCTGTTTTCAATCTTTATCTAATTAATGCTATGAAATCACAGGGTTATATTAAATTTGAGAAAGTAATCACTGTTCTGAAATTTTGTCGATTGAAAAACCCATTAAATGTTAAGGCAAAAAAGTTCTAATATCTTTAGAAATTGTATTTTTTCTTTTTGGATACCTTTTCGTATGTTGTGAAAGTTAATAACCTTTTAGTGTTTAAAGGCGAAAAGAATTTGAAATTCATCGAAGCACAACTACTTTTTTAAGCAAAAATAAAATTAAGAGTTTAATTTTCGAGTTACAATATTGTGTAGGTGAATAGTTTTGATTCTACGAAAAACACGCTATTTATAAAACGCAATTTTTCCTATTTAGTTACAGTTAAAACAGACTGAAATATTTTTCTCCAAATGAAGCATTCAATTCAAAAACAGAAATGTAATTTGGGGACACCTGGGTACTTTCTAGATAAATCCAGTGAAAGGATAATTAGAATTTTTTACTATATCCAAATTATACCTTAACTATTTGAAGAATAAAATTTTTGGATTCATTTACTTTGAAATCGCAGCATATGTCTATTCGCATGAAACAAAATCTTCAACATTGTTTCTCTCGTAGTTTTTCCCGTAGATCTGATTTTTCATTCAATACTTCCTTCTTTGAAAAGAATAGTACTAAACTCCAGCCGAAATATTATTCATTTCCTCTTAAAGTATCCGATTACGTTACAAACTCGAATTTCGGAGCAAATCCGAATTTATTTGTATTTATCTGTTAAAATATTTAAAATCTGCTCTTTCTAAAGTTGCATTCCTTTTGTAGCTAAGTTACATAAAAATCAAGTTATACGTATTTTAATATCAGACAATTTCCTAAAAAATTGTCGGAAGTCACGATTTCAAAACCGGAAGTTAATGTTGTTTTAAAAATATTCACTTGTTTCGTATATTTTTAAGAATACTTACTGCTTATATTTTTTTAAGAAAACTTTTAAAATACACTCTATAACAAAAAAAAAAAAAAAAAAAAAAAAAAAAAAAAAAATACGCGCCTAGAAGGAGTTATCCGATGGAGACAAAATTAGGTGGATAGGAAAACTATGTACAGAGTAGAAAATGAGTAAAATTTCAGAAAATTTAAATGATTTATTTCAAAGTTACATGATTACAAAGTAACGAGCTCAATAAGGTGTTGACCCACCTCTAGCCTGGATGCAAGCTGCCTCACTATGTGGCATAGAGTAATAAAGCTCCCTGATGGTCTCCTGCGTTATTGCTTGCCAAATTTGCTCCAATTGTCACACATAAGTCAGGTTTCTGGAATCAAGTACACCTTCGATTTCGATAATGGTTGCTTCGAGTAGGTCTGTGTTAAGAGAGGATTTTCCCCAAAATTTTCTTACAGCAGTTTTCATATTCCGCACAAGTTTCTCGAAAAATTCTCCCACCATGGGACTTTCTCAACGCTGAACTGCCATTTTATGTTATTCGAGGCGAAATAGCGTTCAATGGTCTGGTGTTTTATCAAAGACCAAATCGTTTTTAAATCCAAATTAGAACGCTTGAAAGTCTTGACACTATCTGCGTATATAAATTACAACTGGTATTCCTCTACGAAATACAAATTTTCCGAATGCTATCAAAAAGATCTTAGCAGTCAAATCATTCACACGTTTCAAATGGATAGTACGTGTAGTTGCACATATTAGAAACAAGAATTGTAGTTGTCTCAAATTGTCTCTATTATCTTACCAAATCAATGTAAGATTTTTTGAATTTGAGTCTGCGTATTTGTTTTCTTCAAACATGGCTGTATTGTTTTCCCATTTTGCATCAATGCGGAGGAATTCACGCTTCAAATTTTCTCAAGTTAAACCCACTTTCTTTCATGATATTTACAGCTTCCGAAGATAATTTATAGGCTTCTTCGACAGAATGCGACCCACGAAATAAGTCGTCGACGTAAAAAGACTCATTCAACATGTCGTAGGTCAAGGGATTTTTTTCGCTATATTTTGACATGTGATGTTTAATAGATGTATTTAAAATGAAGAGGCTGCATGTTAAAACGAATACAACCCGATTTATTCTATAAGGGACCACATCCTGTTCAATGTCGCAGTCTTTATAGCATAAAAATCGCAAATAATCCCGATCACTCTCATGAATTATTTGTAAAAATGCCTTTTTACAATCAGCAGAGAATGCAATCTTATGATTACGGAATTTGAGGATTAAATCCGATATAGAAGGTAATTACTAGGGACTTTGATGCAGACAATCATTTAGAGAAAGACAGTTCATTCAATTTGATGATGCATCGTATACTATCCTCACTTTAGTGTTCACGTTATTTTCTTTTAACCAATGATTTGTGGGACAAGTAATATGAACTTTCGCTAACAGATTTACCTACGCATTCTTCAATAACACCATCTCGTAATTGTTTCCTCAAAACTTTATTATAACTTTCAAGTAATAATTTATTATTCATTAATTTTTTTTGTCAAATTATCAAATCGTTTTATAGCCACTTCATAATTATTCCTTAATTGTGTCTTGGGTAAATTTCAAAGTAACTATGTTTCATATCGATCATTCTCGAAAGTTAAATTATTTTCAAATTCTTTTATAAATTCAGAATCATGTTTTCTTTCCTGTGCCGTATCACATTCGATCGACTCTATTTCCCATAAAGTTCTCAAATGCTGATTCAAATTATTCTCAACTGAAACGCGAAAACAAGCTGACGATTTATCCGATGTCATATTAGGCAACACTCCACAAATAATATTGCCAAATAAACTTTTTTGAGCCAATAGATTTTTTGTTATTCTAATAGGCGCACACCTTATTACTTCGCAGAAAAATTCCATACCAAGCAAAAGCTAAATTTTTCCCTTACCAGAGTCTGCCGGTTCAAGGCCATGGACTTGAGCTAAAATCTTCCTTTCGTTGACTATAAATCGTGAACTCAAAGGGGCACCAGAAATACAATAAGTGGTTAATACCTCAATTGGAATCACGATGTTTGGGTTGTGAGGGTTCATCGGCTGCAGTTGAACCAAATCGAAGTCGAAAGGTTCGTTTTTTTTTTCAAAATAAACAGAGTAACAGTTTTTCCTTACGTATCGGTTTTAAATTCAGAGATTCTGCTACTTCTTGTAGAATGAATGCAACAATTTCACGATAAACATTTTGATCCTATACCGTGATTAACTCTTTGCAAATGGGTTTTGATTAAATACGAGATATTCACTTTCCTAACGTTTATTATACTTGCTTATGCACGTTGATAAAAGGGAATTGAATTTGTATAATAAGCTCCAACTCCAAAAAGTTACCGTTGTGAGATATAAATCAAATTTCTCTATTTTACCTCAAAAAGCAAGGCTTCTTTCTACTAAAGAACAAATTATTGATATGTTTTGCTGTAATACGTCTACCCAATACGTAAAATATCTGAAATTTGATTTTTTAGGTTTTGTTTCAAATCTCAATTTTGTCTGCGTGTATAATATATCAATAGAGCATCTTTATGATTAAAACTTTTAGTAGTTTTCGATTAATTTGGTATTTCTTCAGTTACTGAAATCTGTCGATTTTATGAAAACTGACGATTTTTCACTGGCAAAAAGTTCACACACGAAACAGAACAGACATTCTATAGATTGTGAATAAAGTAGCCATTCTCTTCGTAGTTACACCATTAGCCTTTCGTTCAAAAATATTTTTCAGTGCAATATCATAACTTGGAACCAACAGCTTGTGGGGACTTCTCAAATGGACTTGAATGATGCAGGTAGTAATTTAGTCAGCGAGAAACCTAATATGTTAAGTCAATTTTGGAAAAGAATTAAGCCACGCCATACTCCAGGATCATTATCTTGGTAGATTATTGTATATTATTACAGGGATAAATTTGATACATATAAACTAAATTTATAACATTTGCAAATTTTTAAGGTGTTTACTAAAGATTATGAAATTGAAATACATGATCATGCTACATACATTTAAACATGTTTTACAATAGATGATTTTTGACTAAAACGAAACATTTATTTTTGTTAATACAGTGTTTTGTAATATGTTCAGAGTACCAGTTTCAAGCAACGCCTTAAAATATTGCTGGAATAGTTAAAATTTTCTATCATAATTACACTTACGTATATTCATGCAATAAACGCATCTTTTTGCATATCATAGTTTATCACAGTTTTCATATACATAAATTATTAATCACAATAAAAAATAAAACAATTCAAGACTTATTTTTTCTCCTGCTAATTAATGATTTGAACACTTTCTTTCATTGTTCAAATTCTCTAATCATTGTTCAGCAATTTATTCAGGCTTTTAGATGATAAAAATGTATTTCCACTTACGAAATAATCAGCGAAGAGTTTATGGGTGTATAAATAAATAATTCAGAATGTCTATGTATTAAATTATCAAATGAAATATAATATAATTTGATAATTATATCGTGTAACAGTACTGTGGTCACTGCCAAGTATAAATATTGTTAAATAAAATAATTATAATAGTTTTTTCTCGATTATATTGCATATGAATAGAATAATTTACAGCACGAAAATTCTAATTAAGGTATTAAGAATGATGCAAGGAAATTATGTAGGAAAGAACATGATTTTAATTTTTTGAACGCGTTTCTGGAATTGAAAATGGACAGATAATCAGCTTTCAGAAAGAGCTTCCTCTACTGCACACAAATTCTAATTATGGTACTGAGAATCATATAAGGAAAGGTTCTTGAATTGAAAGACAAATAAGTGCTAAGCGGTTTTCAGAGAGAACTTTCCCTAAAAAGGGAGAATCATTGGTAGCTAGGGGCTTCTTGAACCGTAAACATCCCCACTACCCAGTAGGTGACCAACACTCTAGTCTTGTCCTTTGGTCAGACAACTCTCTTATAACTACCAATCACTGACAGGAAAGGGGGTATGCAATGTAGTAAAATCTCTCGTCCTCACCAGTTTTCTCGAAAGTGCCCGTCCCCAAAAGGTTAATGAGCAGAATTTTTCGTAGTATATTTAAATTTTAACCTCTCTAGCAAATACAATAAGTTTCCTTTTAGCATAAAGCAATCAATACGATAGTACTAACTCACAGTTCACCCAATCGCCGGTCACAGCAATTCAAAATACGAAATCTCGATAGCGTATACTCATTGATAAGTAGTCTCATGTTCACTTTCAAAAATTGCTTTAGAGACTTCTGGATTTGTTTCAGAGAATTTAGTTTTGTCCACAAGGCCAACCCTACGTATTAAACATTATTTTCTAGTACATTCTCTCCTCGTCTGTCAAATAATCTTCCAACCACAATAGTCCTTCGACTAGGAAGAAACAAAGTCCATACTATTCTATAACAATATATACATACAACACATAAGAGAATCTTTACCAAAGTGATTTCTATGTGCAAGTCTGCCGTTTGATTCACTTACCAGTAAAAAGAACAATGCCTTGTCTTCCATTTGATAAGAACAGCAGGTAATGGTTGGTTAAATATGATGTCTCCATCATAAAATACTCCATGATGATTGAGAATGCAGGGTTACTGATTTAATGATTTTGTAGACAATTTTCTTTAATTTCAATATGAGCTGGTATAATTAAAATGTAAGGAAAAACTTTTGAACTACACACATATAAGTTAAGTGATTCAATAAATAATGAGCTGGATATAGAATCACAAGGACAATGAAGTGATTGTAAGACATTTAAAGATTGCATTAAAATCAAATTTTTGAGAGTTGCAGAATATACTCTTTAAGCAAAATATTTCCACAGAAAATACAAAATTTAATATTTTTATATAGTTTAAAAAAAAAGAATTTTGAGGGCTGAAAATCAGCTATATTTACAGCCCTCAAAATTCTTTATCTTGAATCTATTTGTAAATAAATAAGATTAAAATCTCTATTTTTTTATATTCATGATAAAAGTTACAGGTAAGCATAGTTTGAAATATTTGGTTTGTTGAAATTTTTAAAAAGATTTTGTCTCCAAAAACTGCATTCATTTTTAGAATAATCAGTAGTATTAATTACTGGAATGTATGTGGCATCTCAAAAGCCTTCATTAAATTCTTCACTCCACAATTAAATAAAGAAATGTGAATTTTTTTTGTCACAATAACCTTTCTCTAAAATCAAGCTTTCATATGAACACGGTAAAAAAATGTGAAGGTGAAAGAATAATACAAATGTATTGAATAAACAACCTTCATAGTCAATCACTTTTTAGTTTCAAATAATCTGCACACCAGCTAACAACAGGATGTAAAGGAAATGTCAATATTTTAAATTGTTTTTTAGTACTGAAATTAAATCATCTACACGTTTAAGTAAAATATTTTATTGGTTCTCATTTAAGACATTTTCCTGCGGAAATAATGATAAATGCATTTAAACTTCTTGAAATTATGATTTCAAAGTTTTAATCCAGATCTTAAAATAATATTTGAATGGAATTTCAAACAATACCCATCTATTATTACTATTTCTATAGGAACATGCCCATATATATCTATATACATAAAATAATTTTAACATAAATAATCAGATAATTAACTAATGCATTAAAAAGAGTATATTCCAAAGTTTAGAGCAAAGAAATACACTGACGATGCAAAATTAAATGTATAATGCAGTTCTGAAATAAAATATTTCAATTGCAGGACAAGTTTATTTTCTGGTTTGCATTGATCAGCCAGATTTTGCAATAATTGGAGAAAAAGTAATATTTTTCTACTTAACGTTATATTTTAACTTTATGATTGCTTGACATAAAAAGATATAATTTTAAAATCTTGCATAGAACTCAAAAAGTTTATATAATTTTAGAGAATATAAGATTAGATGAATGATTTAATAAAATAACTATGCTCATCTATATTTCTTTTCAATAAATATTACATTATTCAACTTATTTTGAAAATATTTAATCATACATATGTGGAATGCAAATGCACTACTTCAACAATGACTGCATAGTAACAAAGTGCTTCCTACATAATATAAATATTAGTGTATGCATGCACGTATTGTTACGCAAATTGATACCTTTTACTACCCCAAAAAGCCAGACCTTATTACATAAAGATGAAGAATATAAATTAACTAAATGTACTTTCAATTGCTCATGAAATTAATGATTACAAAAGCTTTATATATTTTATTATGTATACTTTCAAGAATTGTGTAGGTAGAATGAAAATTCATTTATGTAATCGAGAAATAAACAATTTTGTTAACAGTCATTTGTTACATTTTTTAAAAGAACCATATATTTTCCAAAAAAAAAAAAAAAAAAAAAAAAAAAAAAGGTAGCTTATGAACTTGAAACACAAATACATTAGATACTTGTTGTGATTAAAATATCTGAAATTCATGTTATAAAATGTATGGTATCTTAAAATAAATATAATTGTAGGAATCAATCACTAAGAACTTAAATAAATAGTAAAATTTTATTTTCAATGACATTATGATACAAATATATATAATATAAAACATAAAAAAAGCTCATTCATTAACATCTAGTACTTACAAAATATAGACTTTATTTACTTTCAATTATATACTATATACAATTTACAAATGTCGTAAAGAAGTATATACTTACAATATCAACTGACACAAATATATATTTTTTAGAGATTAGGAATGTACTAAGACTTTCATTTAAATTAAGAATAATTGTACTAACTTTCCTGATTCTTCATTCAGCTGAGCAATAAGAAAAGACAGGATTATCCAACATGAATTTAAGGCCAAACTATTTAAATTGGTCACGAATTTCTCCAAGTAATAATGCTACTATTTCTAGCACATACAAATTCTCAACATTTCTAAGAATCCTAACCAATAAGTACAATTTACAACATAATTTAAAGTTTCTGTACCAAAGCTAATGAAATGATATACACATACACATTGTAAATGAGGTATTATATATTTTCATTGATAAAAGTTAGTAAGAGTAGAATTCAATTTTTCATTTGCTCATCTTTAAGAATTTTTTATTTGAAAAGTAAATAGAAACAGAAGGGAAAAAACTTAAAAATCAACATCATATATATAAAAATGCACCAGTTACATCATTAAGTTTAATTATTATAGCAATTAAAGAAGACAATACACTCAGAAAACCATTTTTTAACCATCCAAAGAACCAAAAACTTCATAAAAAATATGAAGTAAAGGCAAAGCACAAATTTAACAATTGGCATTATAAATATTCATTAGTATTAAAACAACAATTTCATTATCAAGCAACAAAGTTAAACATTGATTATTTTAAATAGCAAAATTCATAAATATATGCCAGCACTATTGAAGATATAGACATTATAAAATATATTTTTTCTTTAATCATCACTTTTAACAGCGCACACAGTTCTATTATGATACTAATTAAGACCTTATGAGCCAAAATGCTTTTTCAGCAAAATGTAACATTCTGTTACCACATTTCAATTCATGGAAAGCTTATTAAATGTTTTTTCTTATTATAATATTCACATGAAATAATTTGATCAAAATATTCTAAGCTCCAGGTCTTGTTCTTATATAACACATATATTAAACCAACACAATAGACAAAATATACACAATTATTTTGCACAATTTATCTAGGTACTAAATTTACACAACTCTTAGCACAAATGCCATGGATTTACATTCAAACATTGCATATGAAATTCTCATTAAAATTAACACAGCAAAATTTAAAAAAAAAATCAAAATCTTTATTTATTCCGAAGATCTGACATATTATTAAACTGCTTTTTAAACGATAAGATTTTCACAGTTATTTATATATTTGTAATAAGAAAAATTTAATCAGATTGAATATTGTGCATATAGACAATTACATTTAAGTTTTAAATTGTTTCTCATTATTTGTTCATATTGTAAAAAACATTTAATATCTAATCAAAAACAGTGCTGACTGGAAGACTAAATTTAAAGCAAACCATGTTGAGTTGTTGTCGAAAGAACATTTATAAAAAAACGCAACAAATCTAATTAAAATTGCAATATATAACAAGAAAACACTAAAACAGTATAGAAATGGAAGTTTACCAACACAGATTAATGCCTGCTGGGTCCTTTGATATGTTTTCTAAACAATACACACATAAAAATGATATAAGTACTAATTAAAAAATAATTTGGATCATTACAATGAGAAATATAAGTATTAATTAAAAAATAATTTGGATCATTACAATGAGAATTTCTTTTGGAATGGGGTATATATAATACATCAGATATGACAGCCTGCATATACAGGTTTGCAACAATTATGTTAATATATAAATTCATTTTTAAATAATACTTTAAAAAACCGACAATCATTTTATCAATGAAGTTGGAATGCTATGAAATGAAAGTAGTTTCCAGGTATTTCACTGGTTTTAAATATTAAATTAGATATAAAACTAGTTATATCACTACATTATTGTTCATATATACCAACCCAAAGATACATCCACTAAGGGGGCAGAATACTCAAAAATCCTTCAAATATCATGAAAAATATTCCACATAATTTTCTGGTACCAGACCAGTTTTGCCTTTCAGAGTTCCTCGTATCCATCCTGGTTCTTGGGATGGAGTTACTGGGGGGGAAAAAATCAATGTGTATATACACATATTTACATACAAAAAGTTTAAAGCAATAAATTTTAGACATATTTCAGATAAAAAAGGAAACATTAATTGAAGTCATGCAAAGAAGACCTAGAACACTTTCATATATTTCACAAATGGCTGAAAAGTGAGTTCACAACTGTTTCTTTTCAATTATGTAATATATATATCAGACAAGCATGATCAACTCATCCATTTAAATTTGGTACCCTGTTTGTGATCTTCAAATAAGAAAAAGCTTTGGGAAAACAACATCAATTTCAGCAGAAATTAAATGATATCCTATTTTTAAGAATATCATTATTTCTGAAAGTAAGTAAAAGACGACAGAGATATATGAAATTTCAAAATAGTAAAACAGGTTGTCTCATGAAGATTGCATAAACTTTGCACAGAGAGATTCTGGGATTCAAGAAAATAAAAAATGACCAAAGAACTATACCTTTAAGAGTGGTAGTTTCTGCATAAACCAGAAATGAAGACTTATGTTAGGGAAGGAGGAGAGGCATACACAATAAGTTTTTAGAAGTTCGTTAACAAATCGACTAACATCAAAATTTAGTTCCCTTTCAGCTATTAAGTGATATAAATTTTGTATAGTTGCCACAGGAATTATTTAAATTATTAAGGTCATCCTTTTATGAAAACTGCACATGGTTAAAGAAAACAAATAGTCCCTAGATTATATTCATATTAATATGATACATATAATTTTGCAGTAACAGGTTAACTTAAAATTTCTCTCTCATGCCACATAAATTATAACACTTATTTTCAAAAATTAAAATCATTACATTTAACTCATAAATCTATTAAAAATAAACCTTGAATGAGATGTTTTTGATTATCATGTACCTTTTATTTAAATGTAAATTACAAGTCTAAATTACGAACTGCAAATAAGAAAACAAAAATAGCCTCAATGAACTTAATAATTTAATATTAGATATTCTGACAAATAAACAACTTGTGCTGTATAGTTTCAGAATTTTTGAATTTACATATTCAAACAAGCTCTCCTTAGTGTCAGAATGCAAGAACAAATACAAGTGAAAGAACAAAGGACAAAACGGTTGGAGATTGAACAAGAAAAAAAAGCCATGCATCAGAGTAGGAACAAGACTTAAGAAAAGGAAATTACTGAAAATGGATGACCAGAACAGTTGAAAAAGGAATTGATGCATTTGAAACAGATGTGTAAAAAAGGGGAATTCAAAGGGCAAGCAGAGCTTATAATGCAGAAGGAATGGGAGAAATAGAAAGAATGCCATTCAAAAATACCATCTATGAAATGAAGTATGTTGGAAGAAGAGAAAATGTTGCAGAAAATAATTAGGTGGATGGTTGGTTCGTTTTATAATAACATCACACTAGAGGCAACACAAAGGCAAAAGGCGATGGGCCTCATAATTTTGAACCTCGGTCAAGTGCTAGGATAATACCTGAGCTTGCACCTCCTCTCCTAACTTCCCCACTATGCAAACGGGAGAACCTCGAGACTCGATAGATGAAACATGCATCAGCCCCAGCAACATGGCTTGATCCCATGGCTCAATGAAAACCGCTGTCCGCGAGTCTATGACCACTAGGCTACTGCAGCCATGACGAGTGAACAGAAAGATTCAATCACACACACAAAAAATCTACTGCAAAGGAGAAAAAGTGGCAATATGGATCCCTTTTCAGGCTGAGGTGGTAATCTAGGATCAAAGGTCAAAACCATCTCATTATAGGTCTCAAAGACACCAGTGGCTATCTAATCAAGAGCAGGTGAAGATTTATAACATCTGCAGTTTTGGTAACAAAGAAAGAGTTATTCATGCACAGCAAACGAAGACCCCACCATTGCTACAAAACCGCAATATCCCCTATAAAGGAAAAGGAGAAATCTGAAGACCAATAGACATGTATGAAGGAGAAAACACAACTAGTAAAAAGATCCCCACCACCAGATGAAGTGAATCGGCAAATTAGATGTTCCCCTCCAAGCGAGATGTGATCATCTTCAATGCTTATTGATAGGTTTTTCAAGGGTTATTGGTTTATTATTTTTAAGGAAATATTAATATTTTTTTAAAGGATTATGGATTGATTTTATTTTATGACCATTTGATTGATTAAATTAAGAATCACTCTTATTAGTTATTCTTCATGGAACTTTCGAAACAAAAAATGATTCATATAGTAAGAATTTAATAAAACTCCCTGATTTGTTTTAATAATTGTGTTATGGAAATAATTTTTTTTTAAAACTCTGTGTGAACCATCCAGATTCTAAAGTCTATGAGAATGAAAATCATTAATTCTCCTACACATGCCAAAATGCCAAGTGTGTAAAAAAATTCAATATTTTGAAGTGTATGAATTTGGTATTCTGAGTGAGTGATAATGAAGTTTATTGGCGCAAGAGCCAGATGTGGTCATACTGCATCAAACAAAGTAAATCTGTGATCTAGACATTAAAGCTATGAAAATCAAGTGAGAAAGTAAAGTTTATTGATGCAAGAGCCAGATATGGCTATGTTGCACCAAAAAAGATTTAACTGTGGTCTAGACATGAAAAAAATGGAAGAAAAGATACAAATTGGTTGACAAGAAGGAGGGTAAAAAATAGAGAAGGATCACTAGGGTATCCCAGGGGCGTGTCACCCGTGTTTACCAAAGACAGTAAACCCCATAAGAAAGAAAAAAATCACTAGGGTTCCTCAGGGTTATGATGCCCATACTTACCTGAAGAAGGCAAGTCCCTGAGGTCCCCAGATATAATCCCCAGGGGCAGAGTGCCTGGCTATACCCCCAGATGCTGGGTACCCATTTTAGTCGCCTCTTATGACATGTATGAGCTACAGTGGGACTATTCTGTCATTCCTGGTCATCACACGGGTCATTTGATATTCTGAAGTATGTAATAATTAATATTCTGATGTACACTAAGTACGATTTTCACGAGCAATTAAGTAATGTTATTCTGTATGTTTTAAATCAATATAATATTTAGTATTTATAATAAAGTTTAAGAAAAAAAAATAGTAACAATAATCAGAAAGAGGAATTAAAGGGTGAGAGTACAAATTTTTCAACAGAAAGGAATTAAAATATGCTGACTATGAAATAATGAAAATTTTTATATAATTATAAACAAATTAAATTAGGAAACAGGAACACTAATTCAAAATGAAAAAGGAGTGAGTATATTTACAGACATAACAAGATTAACAGTAAGTGGGTTATAAATTACTAAAAACAAAATTTTTATTTGGTTATATATAAGAATTGAGACTTAACACTTGAGTGAGAGAAATCCAGTAAAGAATTTCAGTAAGATAACGACAAATTTCCAAAACGTTTTACATCACAAAATAATTTGCAATTTCATATAATAATTATGTAATGACTGCTTAAGTATATTATACAAAATTAAGTTTTATAACGAAATTATTTAGGTGGAGGGGGAATCCTAAATTTCATTAAAGAAAAACAAGAATTCAAAACTAATGCTTTCAATGAAGATTAACACACTGATTTGTATAATGTATTAAAAGTTTTTCTAACACACAGACGATGATATATCCAGATATCTGAATAGAAAACAAACACAGCAATATCTTCTAGTGACATATATGCACACTTTATAAATATTTTTAGAAAAAGTTACCATTATAAATGACTTCATTTGGTTCAAATGATAATTCCATTTCATTCTCTCCTCTGCAAGCATACAGAGTTCGTACTTTCCTAGAATAAATATTTAAAATTTCTGTCAAATTAAATTTTTACAGAAACAAAATGTAGAGTTGTTAAGTCCTTTTTTATAAAATTTAGCAGAAAAATAATACATTGGAGCTGACATATTTTACTTAAACTCACTTAATCCTGAACTTTTATGTGTACAACAAAATCAGTTGATTTTACAGTACATAAAAATATTGAAATAAAAATTTTCAAAAGGAAAGATAAAATAGGACAGAAGAAAAACATCAAAGTAATTTTTACCTTCCAGAATTCACATGAACATTAGGAGATGTACATCTAAAAAGACAAAATCTGTTACAAGTAGAATTAAATACCAATTTATTTTTTAGCATAACATTCAAATGCATAGTTGCATTGAAGAATGTTTAACATAATACCATATAATTTTAAATACAAATAGAAATTTACAATTATAATAAATGTTTCACATACACTAAAAGCATGAATAAAGAAATTTTTGACATATGGTCTTGTTTCCAGAATTCTTATTTCTTGTCTATCATAAGCAACATTCAAGCACACAAATTTAAGAAATTTGTATTAATCCAGTACAAGCAAAAAAGTACACTGATTAAAATTTGAAACATTATTTTGCATAAGTCAATTGAAGCAGACAGTTGGAATATCATAAAATAAGTGTTGAGAGTGTTGCAAGAAAAGAAATTATCTGGTGAAAAATGCAGGGCACAAGGGAGGTTCCTATATTCAAAATTTAAAGAAATGAAGTTTGCAGGGGGAAATCAAGTCAGTTTCCAAAGATACTATAGTTTACCAAACTTTCTTACAGGCAAAAACACAGTACCTACCTTTCAAGAGAATAAAGCTTGTACAGATTATAATAGTAAATAGATTAAACAGAGGAGAAATTCACTTTTGCTGATTTTTCCTACATTAATTCTGGCTTTTAAAAGAGCTTTTTTATTAAATATTTTTTTGGAGAAGAAAAAAAAAAAGATTTAAACATGTAATTTTAAAGAAATAATTGTAATATTTAATATTAAGAAATAAATGGCAAATGAAAACGAAATTTTTAAAATGTGGCAGTGGTCATTGTATCACCAATGTTCGACAAAAGAAAAAATACAGGATTTTTTATGCATTAATTGTAATGTATTGCAAGATATGGCATCAAAGGAGGAATGCCCCAGTGTGAGTGAGTGATGGTGAAAGAGCCGGATGTGGCCATGCTGAGCCAAACAAGATATAGTTGTGATCTAGACATTTGGGGAAAAAAAGTTGACAAGAGGGTCGAAAATAGAGATGGATTATTAGGGTATCCTAGGGATGCATCACCCATGTTTACCAAAGACATGGAAAAGAAAAAGATCACTACAGTGCTTTGGGTTCATGATCCCATACCTACTCAAAGACGGCAGTTCCCTGAGAATCCCCAACCTGAAGGACCTTGCACCCTGATATAATCCCCAGTGGCAGGGTGTTCGGCTATACTGCCAGATACTGGGTACCCATTTCAGTCGTCTCTTACAACATGCATGAGATACAGTGGGACTATTCTTTCATACTGGCATTCACCACATGGGTGGAGGCATGCCCGAAATTTCCCAAACTCAATTAAATCAAATCAACCATAAAAACCAACTACCAGAATTATTTCAATTCCAGACCTGTCATTCAAAATTTCTTTTTTGTGCAGGTAGTTAATAATGAGATGGTTGGTTTAATTAACATTGCACTAGGAGCAACACGAGCTATTGGCAACAGACCTCATAATTTTGAACCTCGGTCAAGTGATGAGGACGACAACTTAGCTGATGCACCGTCCTAAGTTCCGCACCACACAAATTGGATGACTTTGGGCCTCAACAGATTTAACGTGCATGAGCCCTTGCTACACAACAGGTCTTTAGTGGCATCAGGCTTGAACCCATGACACAACGAAAACCGCCAGCCCCAAGTTCACTGCTTTATCCATTAGGCTACAGCAGCCACAGATAATAATGAGCAAAGATTCAGATGGCACCACTGAATACAGAGGATTCAGCTGATGCGACCCTGAAAAAAACCTAAAATTCTAACTCAAATGAACTCAACCAAATTAATTTCGGCATCTTCAATGTAGTTAAAATATATTAAGAATCTTTTAAAAATCTCCCAATCTTTTGTCAGCCTCCAAAAAGATGAAAAATGCCAATAACACCACTGACAAACCAAATTTTTTCAAGTGAGCAATCACATCCTTTTTAAATTAAATTTAAAATTTAAGAGACCTGAAATAATAAATTTTGACAATTCAAATAGTTTAATCCTACTTTAAGCTTTTAAGACTTTTTTTTCTACCCTGTAACTCTATTAGAAAGATTAAGAGTGTCTGCCCTTCAACCATTGAAAATTCAAGATATTCCCTCTTACCTCTCCACTCAAACTTGAAATCTGTTTTATAATTCGTCGGTAAAACATCTCATTCTGACCCTAAGTAGCTCTCTTTGAAGGAAAACCTAGTTAAGGCCAATTTATTTTTAACTTAAATTCCATAACTCTGAAACACTTATTGGACTGGGCATTGGATGAATTATACAGTGTTTTAATTCCTGTTCTGATTCAAGATAAAGGGTCTTGTGGCTAAAATGCCCCATTAAACTGTCTACACAATACAAGACTAAATCACCCACATTCTCCTTAACAGTATAGTTGAGAGCATACATCAATGTCTGAGGAGATCACATTCTGCCCAAAAGAATTTAATTGTTCATAGCTGAATAAAAGATGAGCACTTTCAATGACTGTTTTGAATTTATTCTAGAAGATTTTTTTCTTGTTCTTCCATGTACAGAGTTTCTCCTTTTCTTTTTTACATTTTGCATAACATTGAAAACACGGTACCTTTTTTTAAAACATGCTCTAAATTCCATTTCTACAATCAATGCAGGTTATAAATTAATCCTATAGTCAAGTACAGTACTCATCACAACATAAAAATGAATGATTACTGAAAAAAATAAATGTTTCAAAAAATTAAAAACTTTTGGCAAAACTTTAAAATGAAACTTAATTGAAAAATTTTAACAATGGAAGCATAGATTAGACATTGTTGCACTGTAATCTAAATGTTTGATCTACTTTTAGCATCTTTGACTTTGACATTGGATATTTTTCAAATGTTATAACAAACTAAATATAATATTTTCTTGAGCATCTCATGCAAACACACAATAGCAAGATTAAATTATTTTTTAAAGGTCATGTATTCAAAAATATATAAAATTTATGCAAGTTTCATTTTCTTCAGTGACATTATCTTTAAAATATTTTTCATATTTATAAGTTTTCATAAGTTTTATTTACATTTTATTAAAACTTCAAAAAATGTAATCAAATAAATACTACTGCACATAATTATATTAAAACATAGATCATATAATTAACCAGTATAAAGAGATAGAGAAGATATTAAGTAAATAACTGAAAAATAACCAATGATTATGTGTCAGATTTATAAAATAAGTATCAAAATATAGTAAAAAAAACTAGGCAGTTTTCTAAAAACATTAAAGTTATTTAAGATGCACAGAAATTTTATAACAACTTTGGCGGTAGAGTTAAATTAGTTTTAAAACAAAAATTTGTAAAATATTTTTCCTTAAATATATAACTGCAATGTTAATTAAATTTTAATACTTACAAGGAATTTGAAAGTATTTCATCATTAGTAAAGAACTCCTGAGAACCTGAAAAATGATTTTTAGGAATAAATTAAATTCATATCTGAAAATACATTACGTAATTTAAAATTCTTGATATTTTGTGTAAAACAAGAAAGTAAAACAAATACAAAAAAAGTAGTAACACAAATTAATTTACAAAAAAGTAGTAAATATGACATTCCGCAAGAAATAAACAGCAATTCAATTATAATTGCTTCTAAAAACAATTTTAAATAAAATGCCAAAAGATCCATTTCATTAAAAATTCTTAAATAAGACAAGTATGGGTGCATTAAATTCTGATCAAAATAATTCTTTCACACATACAAATTATGTAAAAAATTCTAAAATCATAAGCAATTAGTACGAAATTTTCAAAAAAAAGTAGGCAAGTTCCAAATAACGTTAAGTGTTCCTTTCTATTAATACTTTTTCTTCCAACCAACACAAATTTATTTAGTTTTGAAATACAGAGAATATTTTAATAATATAGTTGAATTTTTATATAAATATTAGTTTTATTCCTTATAAATAAATATGTCAGCATTAAATGAAAAGGGAAGACTTTATGACAAGAAAATTATTTTAAAGAGGATAAATAGAATATTTATGAATTAATGTTATCTATCAATGAATAAGTTATTTCAAAGCATATTTCCAAATAAATAATATTAGTAAAATTATTATTATAGTAATAACTTTACTGAGAGTGATATTGCGAATTGTAATCAAGAACCTATGTTTACCATCCCACACCCCGATTGCCATTGCAATGTATTGCATTTGTAAAATAATAAATTTTTTAACAATAATATCTTCCATTTAAAAAATAAACAAAATAATACAAGAGGTTGACAAACAAATTTATTAAATAACACAAGTGTGAAATGTATTGACTTAAATTACTGATGAGAATACTGCTTGAAAATTAAGTTTTCACAAAATGGATTTTAGTCATAATTATTCAAAGTTCATATTTCCTATTTAAATAACATGATAAAAGATTTCGATTACCAGCCTCTTACAACCAATAAAAGAAAATCTAGTGGCCATAACAGAGTTAAAATTTTATTATCTGTGAATGGCTATTATCAACTAAACAAAAACTGCCATTAAGTTAAATTTTCATTCACTACTCAAATGACAGTCAAGTATTGACAAACTATCTAATCTTACATTTTAACTAATATTTAATTAAATATTTTAATTAATTAATTCATATCATCATCAATTAATGCAAACATAACATTTTGTTATTAAACTGAATTCTAACCCATAGTCATGTTTAAGACTTCCACAACATAACATTAACACATTCAATCATTAAAGAGAAACTATGCTTGTACTTATTTTGTATGGTTTGCATTTTACAAACCATGTTTACAAGACATACATCAAAGCATATCAGAAAAGTGAGTAAAACTTATTATTTATATCTAGTGAAAGCAATGAGTTAAAAAATATACAATAAAGAACAAACATTTTAGCAGTCAAATATTTCCAGCATTTGACAGAATAATCAATACTGCACGCAACCAACATCTATTGAACAGCATAATAATTTGCAATATTGATTACTACTATGGAGTTTTAAAAAAAAACGAACTGATCCATACTCTGCAAGTACAAGTCTATATCAACTTAAGAGCAAATTGCGCACGAGCAAGTTTAATGGTGAGAATTTTTTTATGTTAACATATAAAACAATTACCTAAATTAGATGAATTAATACTAGACACACGATGGGAACCTGATTCATTATTCCAAGAACTAGGGTACATGTAATTCTTTGGTTCTGGAAGAGGTGGCCTTGGAGGTGCTCCAGACCTGGTGGTTAAGGATTCAGTGCTACTACTAAGAGGCAAACCATCTAGATTGGAAAAACAGATCTTTTTTTGGGAAAAAAATCATGCATCATAAGAAGTTAAAAACTAATTTTATTGTGATAAATATGTAAATTTATAGTTTTTACAATGGGCGATTGTAAGGAAAAAGGAAACTAAAATGGAGGTACCCCAGACCATTAAAAGTAGGTGTAGGGCAATCTGATAGCAGCATTGCATTAAATTTATCATGTTAGATAATAAAAAAAGGTTGGATAGTATAAATATGCATGATACTGTAGAATCATTTTAAGTTCCAATTGGTGAAAAGTGTTTCTAAGGATGATTTTGCAGAATTAGTAGAAAAACATGAATGAGGATGAAATTAGCATTTCTGAAGACAAGGAGCAAAAGGAACTTTCAATGGATTTTCTAAAAAAAAAATAAGTCCATATACTGTAAGTTATGGATCAGTTTATACAAAATGGTTTAAATTTCAACAGCAGTTCAAAGGCAAACTAAAGTGTCACTGATATGATGTCATGCTATGAACAATTGCTAACAGAATGAAACAGGAGATGGCACAGATGGAAGGAAAAAAAAAAAAATCATATGAAGAGGAGCCTTTCTCTCTCATCACAAACATTACTTCTTTATTCAAACTTTTTTTTTTATTTCCATGAATGTTTTATGAATAAAAATCGAAATCAACAATAAATAAGTCTATAATTAATGTAATAAAGTTTTTAACAAATGCTACAAACTAAAACAAAACGTACATTTTCTTATTCTCTGTTCTGTTAGACTAGCCCCCATTATTTACATATTAAGATGTACCCATTTAATACTGTTTCCTTTAGCACTGGAACATACCAGTATCAAGCAGATAAGTTAACAAAAAATAGACAGATAATCATTTTTTGTGAGGCAAATTCTAAGACAGTTTAGTTTTATCAATGTTGCACTAGAAGCAACACGAGGGCTACTGGCGACGGACCTTGTAATTTTGAACCTCGATCAAGTGACAAGGACGACACCTGAGCTGGCACTCCCCTCTCCTAACTTTCACACCATGCCAATGGAAGGACTTTGCACCCTGACAGATTTAACATGCATCAGCCCTGGCTACATAGTGGATCTTAAGTGGCCAAGGCTTGAACCAAATTCTAAGGCAATGTGAATAATTTGCAAGAAAAATGTGCTCATTTTCAACTACAAACTGAATAGGCTTTACCCATAAAAACATGCTACAAAAATTAGTGCATATTAAGGATGTTTTGAAGGTGAAATAGTGGAACTGAAAGAAACATATATTACTTGAATAAAAACTCGTATTTTATTTCTGATATCTCTTTAAATATAAATTATTACTCAAAATACACTTTAAAGTAAAAGTTAATTATATAGTTACAAGCCTGATAGAGATAAAAATTAAAGACACATGCTGATCATGACTTTATTATAAATTATATAGAAAGTGTTACATGCAATTTATTATAATGAAAAAGTAATTTTTTCTAAAACCCATTTACATCACTAGATTATATCTAGGTGAATTGATGAAATAGGAAAATCCATAGACAAAAGTATAGAAAATTGAGCGCTAATTTTGAATTTCCTGCTATAGCAGTCCATGAAAATGCAGATGCATCTAACATCACTCTAAAGAAATGACTTCAATTATCTCTTTAAAAGACAACTTAATCAAAAGATGTATTTGAAACAATGAAAAATCTATTAAAACATCTTTCTTTGTGTGTTTGAAACAGAAATTAATGTAGTCTTAAAGCAAACTATATTTAATGCATTTTGACACATTAGTTAAACATGGTCCTGTGAACAACAAAAATATGCAGCATTGTTTTTTGATTTGATAGAAAATTTTGAGAACAGACTGAAAGATTTTCAGCAAAATCAGCTATCCTTTGATATATTCGTGACTCCCTTTTCAATAAACATAAGCACATGTGCCAATTTTCAAATGCAAAATATAGTATTACAACCTAACAATCAACTTAAAGAAAAAATTGATTATGTTTTTACTGCACTTCCAGAGAAAATATCCTTTGAATATCTTTCCAGAGAAAAATATCCTTTGTTTCACAATTATGCCACATTTATAACATCACAGTTTTAAGGTATATCTTGCAAGTAGCCAGAAACAATGCATCCTCCAATATGCCCCGGAAAGTAGAAAAGTTAAGAACCCCTAAATAAAATGCTTTAAGAAAATTTACCCCCTTCCATTTTTTTCATAATTTTTTATGATGAAATCTACATAACCCCATTCACATTTTTGTTAAGATGATTTATTTTTACATTACAGCAATGGCAGAATCAGCTTTAAATTTGAGAAAAAAGTGACAAATTGCACTAAGAGCTTGAAGCACTTATTTTAACTCTCTTGCTGCATTTACCACAATTTCAATGGACAACATAAAAGTAGCAAAATTTGCACAGCCCGCGATTTCCGTGGGGATGTATTTTTTCCATCTATTTAACTGTGTAACCTGCTCTTTTCCCATTTATGGTTTCATTTTGGCTTTTCTGCAATGTTTAACAGTGCATTCAGATCTGGGTTAACACATGGTGTTGTCCTTCTTTCTGCAAAATATACAAGCATGTTTTGTAACATTTTGCACACTCTTTCATGGCTCAATTATGTATGGAAGGAAGTGTTTTGCGAGTGATATAACCAACATTCCTGACAATATTTCCCCATGCGAATAACTGATCAACAATTTGATAGTCAAGCATCCCCTCCCAACCCCATCAAGAAAGAGCCTTGAAGACAGTGTGCTGTTTGTTGTTCAAAAACAACAAAAACTGGCAAAAAAATTCGCAAAGAAACACAAATTTGGTGGAAAGATAGCGAGATAGGACTTTGTCTCGAACCTTGTTTCGAAGTTTATCATACTTCATACTAATAAATGTTTTGTAAGTATTTTGCAAATTTTCATTAATGTACATGTTTTACCTTTGTATTTTATAAAATAAATCACTAAAATATACATAGATTTGAAATATGTAATAAAAAATATGCAATACTAGAACCGATTTTGATAAAAAAAAATCACGCAGCGAGAGGGTTAGTGAATAAATACTGCTTCATTAAATTTCTTTTACAGTTTACTTCTATAATTAACCTCTTGTGTGTGTCAATGCTATGCGAGCTCAATACCTACAAAAAATATTTAGCTGTTGGCAAGAAATACAGAGTTGACTTTAACAGAACTTAATGAAATGGACAAAGTTCTCTACATTGCAAGAAATAACAATATCTTATATCAGAGTGCAAATATTGTTCAAAATGAATAACGTGAGCTCTATTATGACATTTATATTCAGATACTTAAATTTCAGTCTTCATACTAGTATTACTAATATATACGATAAACTACAAAAAAAATTCTTTACAAATTTGAATATACACCTTTTGGAAGCTTATGTTGGGAAACTACTAAATTTTTTTACCATTAATTTTTTGATAAATTTTTTTTCTAATAGTAATATTCTATTATTCAACTGAATTACTATTACTTGTATTCTAAAATAACATTTAATTTTAACATTTAAAATTGTCAAGAACATAGCCGATATATCAGAATCGGTTACTCCTCTTCTAGCACAAATGACACTGTGTCACTATGAGCAAGTCCTTTTTTTAGTGCAGCTGCCTAATAAACATGAATTACATTTTAAAAATGAGTAAGCAATTTTCATGACACATTAAAAAAACATCAATGTTTGCTTAAGAGTGTTCTTACCTTTATATAAATCTATTTTCTCCCCATACAGATAAGGCAAAACCAATATATATATATGTCACATCCACGAGAAGCTGCAAACTACTCAACTTGTTAAATAGAATTTTTGTAAATATGTTGGTGCGTGGTTTTTTGTAGTTGGAATTAGACAAGCGAATAAAGTTTATTGCAATTTGTTTTTAGTGAGAATAATCCTTTTTTTGAGTTACTTTATTTGCCTAAATACCATAAATCACAATTTACGGGTCAAAGAATATGAGCATAAAGCCTTTAAAGGAAATTTAAATTAATAACACATCAATCAATAACTCCCGAGACTAACATTGAAAACAACATTTTTTTTGCAAAATTTTTTTTTATTCATCAACATAACACCTTTTGTTAATCACCTTTTAGGGTGAGACAATCGTTCCAACGCTTTTCCAAATCTTTTTTTTTTTACCCCCAAAAAATAAAAAAAAAAAAATTTTCTTTTTTCGCAAGAAATCTTTTTTGTTGCGAGTAAATAGCGATAAACAGCTTTCTGAATCATCGACTTGTTGCTGTTTTTGTTCCATCGAAAGCAATCGAAGCACCCACTTGGAAAAAACCTTTTTCATGCTCAATTTTTCATGAAGGATAGTAAATACACTTCCATATGATATCTGTGTCATCTCAGCAATCTCACGGAGCTTCACTTTACGATCTTTCATTATAATTTTTGTCACTTCACTCACATTTTCCGGTGTAACGGCTTCCACAGGTCTACCCGAGCGTTCCGCGTCATTTGTGTCGGTACGACCACGTTTAAGCTCAACAACCACCGACAAATCGTTGCTTTTGATGGACAAGAGTCCGGGTAACATTTTTCAATCCATTGTTTCGCTTGCACGGTGTTTTTACCCATTAAAAAACAATGTTTTATCAGAACACGAAACTCGTTTTTTTCCCATTTTTTAAACAAACTACAAAACGACTTTACTCCAACCTCGATAACTCAGCTGTTTCTGGTCCGATCGACTTAAAATTTTGACACGTTTCAAGCAAAGGTTAGTACTCTAGAAAGACCTGGTTACTGGTTTACTACGAGCACCATCTCTGGGTTAGTCTCGGGAGTTATTGATTGATGTGTTATATTGTTCTACTAAGTGCCGATGCAAATGCAACATGGCGTCCACGACAGGGCCTGTATAGTTTTGATTTGTGGACAAAAAGTCAAAGAAAGGCAAGTGAATTTTGAACTGGATTATTATTTTGATATTTAAAGTACTTTAAGTTAATTGAAATGGAGCATCTTAAGAAAAAAAGATAAGTAGATTACTCTTCATTTTTAGGTTTGTATGATTCCATTAACAATGACTTTTCTACGGCTGGCGATGATTTGGCTCATAATTTCGATTTATTGGCCGATTTTGAACTGTTGAGAAAGAAATACAATGAATTCTGCATCTTGAATGAAGGAATTCAAAATACAATGTTATTGGAAGCAGATGAAGACTCAACAGAATTGATAGCTGAAATTAAAGAATCAGATGATTTTAATAGAAAAGTTAAAAGAATTAATTTGATTTTTAAAACAAAGTGTAATGTTAGTGAGAGTGATGAAAGTGGTTCTACTCACAGTGTATCCAAGAGGAAATTCAAGTTGCCCTTATTAGAATTAAAGAAATTTGATGGAGAAATAAGTGACTGGCATCCATTTTGGGGTCAGTTCAGTAAAACTGACAGTGATCCAGATATCGACCATGCTGACAAACTCCAATATCTAATACAATGTATGAAACCTTCCACTAGAGCAAGAGAGTTGGTTGAGAGTTTTCCACCATCAAGGGAAAATTATTGCAAGGCAATGGATTCTTTAAAATCTCGTTTTGGAAGGGAAGAACTACTTGTGGAGTTTTATGTATTATTGAAAATAACAATATCTATGAATTCTAGAGATCAAAAAGTGAAACTTCCCACTTTGTATGATCGGATTGAAACTCAATTAAGAGCTCTCGGAAGTCTAGGTACGACGACTGAAAAGTATGCAGCAATGCTGATCCCTCTTGTGGAATCTTGTTTATCAGAAGAAATCTTCAGAACTTGGCAAGGAAACAATAATTCAAATAAGAAGGGGGAATCAAGGTTGGAAAATTTGATGCTGTTTTTGAAAAAGGAAGTTGAAGCAGAAGAGCAAATTAATCTGGCAATGAAAGGTTTCTCTGTTCAGCAAAATTGCAGTGCTAAGACTCACCCATTTAAAAGACATACACATACTGCAGCTGGACTTTTTGCAGGAAATCAGAATTTCGCTGTAACAACTTGCGTTTTTTGCTATGAAAAGAATCACGAAAGTAGAAATTGTAAACCTGCTTTAAATTTAGATTTATCAGAAAAAAACAGCAATATTATCAAAAAAGAGATGTTGTTACAGATGTTTGAAGATAGGTCATCAAGTGAAACAGTGCAGAAGCAAGATTAATTGTTCTCTGTGCCGAAGAAGACATTATAGTCCTAACAAAGGATTTGGAATTACCAGGTTCCAGTAAAATAGCTGATCAAACAGAAACATCCATGGAAAAGTTCAGTTTTTTAGCAAATCCAACATGTTCAGCTAATGTTCTTCTACAGACTTTGGTGGTATATCTCCATGGAAAGAACATTGGATTTCCAGTTAGAGCCTTAATTGACACAGGTAGCCAGAAATCATACATAAGCAAAGAAGCTGTTACAAAGATGAAATGTGAGCCTATTGGAACTGATGAAATGATCCACAATCTATTTGGTGGTGTTGAAAGTCATCAGAAGCATCATTTGTACAGAGTATATGTGAGTAGCTTCCAAAAAAAATTATCATTGTACTTTTGAAGCCTTTTTTGATCAAGAAAAAATATATGCTGATATCTCAAGAATGAGTGTTGCACCCTGGACAAAAGAGATTTAAAAAAAAAAAAAAAAAAAGGATATTCCTAAGCGACTAAGAAGCTTGTTTCCTGAATTCTTCATCTTCAGTACATTTGTTAATAGGTGCTGACATTGCTGGAAAACTTTTCAATGGGAAAATTATGAATCTGTCTTGTGGATTAGTCGCAATGGAAACCCGGATTAGATGGACTCTCATGGGTAAACAGAATAATGAAGAAAAGAATGACAGTTACATGACGGTTTTATCTTTACATGTAAACAATAGGAGTATAAGTGATCTTTGGAGCTTGGATACTATGGGAATATTAGATCCTGCTGATAAACAGAGTCAGACGGAACTGGAAAATGAAACTAAAGAATTATTTTTGAATTCCATTAAGCAAGATAAAGATGGAAGATATGTTGTTTCTCTACCTTGGTTGGAAGATCATCCTACATTGCCTTCCAACAAAAGTTTGTCTGAAAAAAGATTGAAAAATTCAGTGGACAGAATCAAGGCACTTAATATTCTTCAGGATTATGAAAATGTTTTTGAGGACTGGAGGAAAGAAGGTGTAATTTAAGAAATTAATATTGAATCTCTAGATAACTTGAACTGCCACTATCTTCCTCATCGACCTGTCTTAAAAGAGAACTCTACGACAAATATCAGACCAGTATTTGATGGTTCTGCAAAAATCAAAGGAAGCCCATCTTTAAATGACTGCCTAGTGAAAGGTCCAAACCTTGTAGAACTCATACCATCCATTTTAAACAGATTTCAAATGTGGAAATATGGTGTAATAGCCGATATCCGTAAGACCTTTTGCAAATTGGTTTGAATGATAATGACAAGAATTATCTGCGATTTCTTTGGTGGCAAGATGGAGACCCAAATAATGTCAAAATTTACAGACATTGTAGTGTAGTGTTTGGCATTAAAACGTCCATTTCTTTTGGGTGCCACTTTAAATTATCATTTAGCCAGAGTTTCTGACGACTATAAGTTGACAGCTCAACTACTAAAGAAGTCAATGTAGGTTGATAACTGTGTGGCCAGTGTTGCAAACAGGTCTGAACTGATAAAGTTTATTGAAGAATCAGAAGAAATCATGGCTCTAGGAAAATTTGATTTGCATGGCTAGCAACAAAACTCTTTTGATGCATCAAAGGGAGATAATGAATCACAAAATGCTTTTCCTGTTTTACAAGACATACCAGTTCTTGTTCTTATGTGGAACATTAGAAGAGACACTTTAATAGAGACTGGGATAAAGTGATTGCTGATGGGACTGTAAAGAGAATTGTGTGGAAATTTATACCCCCTGCTTCTCCTTGGTGGGGTGGATGGTGGGAGTGTCTAATTGCCTTGGTTAAAGATCTTCTACTGAAAAGAATCCTAGGAAAAGCCTGTTTGAAATATGAAGAATTTAATTCTCTACTATGTGAATGTGAAAGTATAGTCAACTCTAGACCTCTCACTTATGTTTCAGATGACAATGAGCTTGAGCCACTGACCCCTTCTATGTTTTTGCAAGAATTAAAAGAATGTGGTGTACCTGATCTTGACCATTTAGAATCTATCAGTCTTCAAAAAAGGTTTTTGTATAGAGCTAAACTTCGTGAAGACCTTCGTAAACGTTTCAGACAAGAATATTTGGGTCATTTAAGACAAAATATGAAGATAATAAGGAGAAGTCATGGTGTTACTGTAGGAGAGGTGGTTCTTGTTGAGAATAAAAATCTAAAAAGGCTTTGCTGGCCGCTAGGAAATATCACAAACTTTTCCTGGCAAGGATGGTATTGTACGCTTGGCAAAGGTGAGAACAGCTCGTGGTGAAATTTTACATACAATACAATGTTTGTATTCTCTGGAAATTTATGCTGTTTCTGGAGATTCTCTTCATCAAAAAGTTTATAGACAAACAGGAACAAGTGCCCAAGCTAAGAAAACGGACCAGACAAGTAGGATCACTCAAGCTATCCAAACTACCAGATTGGGACATAAAGTCAAGGCTGTCCAGAGACTGAATCTTTGATTTGAATTTTAGGATTTGAGTTTTCAGGTACAAACTCAAAAGGTGGGATTGTCACGTCTGCAAGAAGAAGCTGCAAACTACTCAACTTGTTAAATGGAGTTTTTGTAAATACATTGGTGTGCGGGTTTTTTTGTAGTTGGAATTTATGAAGACAAGCGAATAATAACGTTTATTGCAATTTGTTTTTAGTGAGAATAATCCTTTTTTTGAGTTACTTTATTTGCCTAAATACCATAAATCACATTTTATGGATCAAAGAATCTGAGCATCAAGCATTTAAAGGAAGTTTAAATTAATATATTGTTCTGCCAATGCAAATGCAACAATATATACAAAATTAAAATAACCGATTTCACACTAATTATTAAACTAAAGTTATTTTCATATATGTACTAGGAAATATACACACAGTCATTTCAAAATTGAGATTACTTAAAAATTAGACAACTGATACAGTACAAAGCAAAGAAAAATTATGATGATAGTAATTAAAGCAATTAATCAACTTATTAAGATAGAAAATAAATAATATTAATAAATAAAAACATGTTTTGACAGCATTGATAGGAGAAAAAATATTGAATAAGATTTGATGAAAACTGTATACATTAAAGATATATTAAAAAAAGATTCTGAAATATTATTTTAAAGATGATACCAGTTATTCATCATGTATATGCTATCCGTAAAAAACACTTGTAATACTTACTATTCCATATTGGATTATACAACACAAGTCCCGCCCTTGGTTTTTGATCAGAAGGTGAATTTGAATAAGGTACAGAATAGTCAGGAGAGGTAGGTATTGAAGGAAAATTATTAACATTTTGAGGATTGTTCCGCCCTCCATAAACTTCAATAGCTGAAGATCTATTTGAAGACAAATGACTAAGAGGTGGGGATTGATGGCCATCCTTACGCAAAGGTTGAGGTGGAGGTACATATGGAGGAGGTTGACGACGAATAGAGTCTGTGTCAGGAATACTCTTGAAAATCTAAATGAAAACAGTATCCTTTACAAGTTATGAAAACATTAAGAATAAGAAAAAATTAATTTAGCAGAGGATACTTAAATCCTTTATCACAAGTACAGATGCAAAAGGGGGAGAGGGGTACAAAATTAATAACTTTTGTAATTCTCAACAAAGCAGGACAAAAATGGTATCAATGTTCATGACTTAAAGGAACTAAATTATAATGTACATAGATTACTTTTAGTTTATATTAACATCGCACTAGAAGCAACATGAGAGCTATTGGTGATGGACCTCGTAATTTTGAACCACGGTCAAATGATGAGGATGACACCTGAGATGGCACCCCCTCTCCTAACATCCACACCACACCAACGGGAGGACTTTGGGCCCCAACGGATTTAACATGCATCAGCCCTGACTATACGGCAGGTCTTGGGCAGCCTCATGTACATAGATGAATTCCTTAACTTGCAAAATAAAATTTTAGTTCTCAAAAAGTTATTTTTTTCTCTGCAGAATTAAGGGGAGTATGTTCTAAATACATGCACACATTACAAATTTCAAGCAATTCTGAACATTAATTTCAAAGATATATAATAGGAGAAAAACTCAGATGGTCAAATACTAACAAGATAACTTAGAGCAAATGATCAATCTATAAAACATTAAAAAATGTATTATTATCTTTCAACACATTACTTAATCACTGCATGATAAGTAAATTAGAAAATTGTAAATTGGCATAGATAATAGGTTCAAAATGCTTTCAGAATTGGTCTATGACTTTTAAGGAAAATATGTACAGTATTTGTTTGGAAAGTGTCTTCAGCAGCTTTGTCACATTTTCCCATCACCTCTTATGAATGAACAAAATGATGTCCCTTCCATTAATTTTTCAATTGCAGAGAAAGATGAAAATCCAACAGTGCTAAGTCTTGAGAAAAGGGATGAGGTTCCAGAGTGGTAACGTTGCAGTCACCAATGTATTTTTTGACAATTAGGGAATATTGTGTTGAGGCACAGTTCTGCAACAAAAATCAATAATTTCTTGCCTATCTTTTATTGTTGTTGTCTCCTTGCACCTTACAGATCTCCAAATAAAATTCTTTATTGACAGTTGTTCACGTTGTTGTCTCAGCAAGCAATATGTCATATATTCTCAACACCATCTATGAGGGAAGAGAGGTACCCTCGACACAGATCTTTGATATTTCTGTGATCTACATGAAAACAATTTTGCCACTTGTACATTTTCATTATATCATTTTTGTATGGCTTTTTCAGTATCTCCAAAAACTCTGAAGGTGATTTCTCTCCATTGTTTGGAAGACATTTCAAAATCTGATGAATGAAAATCCTACTTTGTCAGAAACAATCAGCAGTTTTTGCCAAGAATAAGGGAAATGGTTTTGGGAGGCTCATTACCTTCCAGTACTGCTGACATGAAAAAAATCATCCCCTCAATGAACAATTGTTAGACTGTAGGCAAACATTTTCAGAACTTTTTAACTGTATTATAGATATGGCCCCATATCAAGAAAACATTTGTTAAATGCATATTTGTGATCTAGATGCAAGTAAGGAAGAAAAGGAAGAACAAAGCAACTATTGGTTGACAAGGAAGGTAAAAAATAAGGAAAGATTATTAGGTCATCCCAAGTAAAGCTACTGGATAATTTTAATTCAGTAGTTTTACGATACAAAAAATAAATATCTAATAAGTGTTACAATTCACTGTTTTTTTGTAACTGTATTTATCTTAACATATTTTTTATAAATACACTCACTTTTTTAGTTTTTGTATTTCTAGAATTATTAGTTATTTTCACTTTCAATATAAATTTTTTTTAGCAGAAATGTTATCAAATATTTATTTCATGTTTTCAAATTATATGATCCATTCATTTAATATCCAAAACTCAAAGTTTTAACCAGAATTTTACTAAATTTATAACTATTTACCTCATGAAAACGGGGAGAGGGATATAAAGCAGGCATAATGAGAAAATTCTTTAAGAAAGTAACTAAGTTATAACTAAGATGATTGATCAATCTATTAATAGCATAAAGTAGTTCCTTTAGAATCAATCACCATATATATCAGTTTTGTCCAGATAAGGAACTTAACTCTAAATTCCTTCCTTTATTACTGCTATGAGTACTACAAAAGTTAATTAGGATGTTTCATTTTTTTTTCTGACAATTGTGTTCTTGTGTTATACATATTGTTGACAACAATATGTATAATACAAGGGGAAAAAAAATCCCATTGATTCCAACAACTAAACTGTTCAATGAATTTTTGTTTTTAAATATGCTGCAATTATCAAATCTTTGAAATAATACAATTTTATAAAAAGTGTAAAAGTGAAGCCAAATTTCTAGATGGACTATCAATACTGCAATGCTTTTCATTCAACCTTTCTCATTATAAGAAATATATTTATCATCAAAGAACAGGAGATGTTTCCAAAATATTATATAAAATAAAATAATTTTTTCATGTTACTAGGGGTCACATAAAGATCCTGTAGAATGCATTCCTGCTCTTGATGTTACAAAACTCGGATATAATTAATTAGTACTTCCACAAAAATCTTTAAAGATGACACTATTCTGACAGCTAAAGATTCATAGATTTCATATTTCATGATTACACTTCATATTCCATTTGCAAACAGATTTCTGTAAAATGAAATAAAGAAAATTTGAAGGAAACCAGAAGAGAGATTTGATATGAAACTACTATGCAGATGTCTAAGAGATGAGTTGCTTAATTCTAAATTTTTGTAAATATCTTGTGAATAAATGTTTGTGATTAAACCTTTATGATGGAGATTTTTTTTTATTTTTATCCTATCAATACTTTTCTCTCCAAAGAGGTTAAATGATTTTTTAAAAGTTTAAAAAGCTATGTATTAAACAACTAACCGTTCAATTGAAAAGTCCCCGGCCTACCATAGTAAAACACATTTTTTTTGGCAAAATTAGTTTTTTTGTTCAACATAGTTCCCTTCAAGGGTGATACACTGATTATAGCAACCCTCCAACTTTTCAATACCATTTATGTATTACGATTTGTCCTTTGCTTCAAAATAGGCCTCAGTTTCGGCGATCACCTCTTCATTCGACGAAAATTTCTTCCCAGCGAGCATTCTTTTGAGATCTGAGAACAGGAAATAGTCGCTGGGGGCCAGATCTGGAGAATACGGGGGATGAGGAAGCAATTCGAAGCCCAATTAATGGATTTTTAATATTGTTTTGATTGACATGTGTCACGGTGGTTTGTCTTGGTGAAGCAGCACTTTCTTTTTCTTCAAATGCCGCCGTTTTTCGGCGATTTCGTCCTTCAAACGGTCCAATAACGCTATGTAATAGTCGCTGTTGATGGTCCTTCCTTTTTCAAGGTAGTCAATGAAAATTATTCCATGCGCATCCCAAAATACAGACGCATAACCTTGCCAGCCGACTGTTGCGTTTCCCCTCGCTTTGGAGCGGGTTCATCGTGTGCAGTCCACTCGGATGACTGTCGATTGGACTTTGGAGTGAAATGATGGAGCCATGATTCATCCACTGTCACATATCGAAGCAAAAACTCAGGTTTATTACGCTTGATCATCTTCAAACACTGCTCTGAATCATCAACTTGTCGTTGTTTTTAGTCAAAAGTGAGCTCGCGAGGCACCCACTTTGCACAGAGCTTTCTCATACCCAAATAATCATGAATGATATGATGTACACGTTCAGATGATATCTTTAGAATGTCTGCTATTTCATTCAATTTCAATTGACAGTAATTCAAAATCATTTTGTGGATTTTCTTAATGTTTTCATCGGTAACAACCTCTTTTGGGCGTCCACCGTCTTCGGTGCTCATTTCACCACGTCTAAACTTAGCATACCAATCCTTAATGGTTGATTTTCCTGGGGCAGTGTCCGGAAACTGGGCATCAAGCCAAGTTTTTGCTTCAACTGTATTTTTTCCCTTCAAAAAGCAATATTTTATCAACACGCGAAATTCCTTTTTATCCATTTTTTTCGCAATAACAAAAGTTGCTTCACTCAAAATGCTATAATTCACAAACTAATGATCTGACAGCTGTCAAATTTATACATGCATCTTTGGAGAGTTAGGGCTAACTAAAAAACACATGGATTTAATTCTAGTAGCGCCATCTATTTGTCAGGCCGGGGAATTTTCAATTCACCTGTTATATTTTGAAAGATAATTCTGACTGCTTTTTTTTAAAAAATTTAAATTTGCACTTACGTGAAAATTTAAATCATGATTCAAATATAAGAATAGTGAAATTAAATAAGTTCCCAAAATTAATATAATGATTGCATACATTACTTTTCCAGGTATTTTCACATTTAATTTTCAGCAAATATTAATGAGTTTGAAAAAGTAAGTTTTACTTATTTGTTGGAATTAATTTTTTAAAGGTAGAAAATTAAAAGATATTGGCAATTACATCTTGAAATTATAATTTTAAAAAACCCATATGAGTAATTAGAGAGAAATTTTTTCATCAGAATTCTGATATTTTAGTTTACTGCTTTTTTTTTTTTTAATCCAAAACATGATTTCATAACAAACATTTTTGTTTTAGAATTGCTAGGAGCTTTTTTTGTCATGCCAAACAGCATCTTTTTGCATCTTGAAATACATTTGGGCATATACTATCAATATTGAAAATGCAAAGATATTTCTGGAAATATATACATATAAACTCTAAGAATTCAGTTTTTTAAAAAATTCATTCAAATCTTTTAAAGAACCACCAAGAGAAAATATACATAAGATAAAAATTGAAATGAATCATAAAAAAATAAAACTCACCTTTTCAAAGTTTTCTATAAGGATTTCAACAACAACATTCCCAAATTTTATTTCCATTATTGCAGCAACAGTTTCTTCTTCAGGACGCAATAATGTAGGTCCAAAACATATTCCCAAATTAGAAACTGTCATTAAATTTTTATTAGACAACTTTGCTATCCTAGAAAAGCAGAGAAAATTTATTATCTTACAAAGCAAATGACCTTTCACATAAATCCATTTCAAAGTCGATAACAAAATGATGATATTGGAATAAATATAAATTAAAAGGGAATCAATGAACTTGAATGTAAAAGAATTCACCAAATAAGTAGTAAAATAATATTTATTTTATACATTTCCACAAAATAGGTAGCATTAACCAATTTATGAATTTGAAAAGCTTCAGTTTTCATGGTTATAAGTTCTGAGATATGTATTCACAAGAATAATGAGGCTGATCTTTTTCATACACATTTTTACAACACCACATTTGTAAAATTTCCCCTAATTTCATTTTATTCCTTTTACCCATTTTTTTTTTAATTAAACCCTTGCGAAAATTCTCCTTTCCTTTAATTTTGTTTTTAAAAGTTTGTATAACATGAAAAAGTTTAATGTACATTATTGAATTTCAGTTATAAAGTAACAAAAATTATCAAAGAAAACTGAGCAGTTCTTATATGATGAAAATATAAAAGATATACTAAGTTTTTGAAAACTGCAGTTCATCCTTTTTAACATTATCAAAATTACTGAAAGCTGTATGTATAATTTTTCATATAATTTCACAAGATATTTTAAGCAAAAAATATGAATTTTAGACATCTTAAGTTTCTAATATTTGATGCACTGCTAACTACATAAAATATTTTTATTACAGCATGGAAATATTTTAGTAAATGTTCTACCATTTGCAGATATCATTTCTAAAAAAACACAAAGACAATCTAATTTTTCAAATGCAATTTTTATTTAGTTTTACTCATTACTATTGATGGAAACAACACATTCATAAAACTTACTATTTTGCATTAAATTTATGTACCAGTACATTGTCAAAATTTTGCTTTTATGGTTTTTCATGAATGATAAATTGAAATCATGAAAAACCCATCTAGCAATAAAATCAGGTTTTTAAATGTAAATTTAAGAATATTATATGAAAATTGAATATCACAGCATTTAACACAAATTTTAAGAAAATTTAAATATCACCCAGGCACACATAACATCATTAAAAATATAACTATGTTAAAAAAAACTTACTTGCAAAGATGACTGATCAATATTTCCAACATAAGAAAATTTGCTTTAGGTAATGAATGCACTAAAACATGAATGTTATTTATTCGTAGTATTTTATTTTCTTGTTCTGGGGGGAAAAAAAAGTCAACATGAAAAATACTAAATGAAGTAATATGAGATCCAATATTATACACAAAGGCATTAACTTGAAGTAAGGTTTTAGAACATAATTATTTCTACCATCACAGTAATATAAACTTTGAAAAAAGGGAGAAGAAATAAAATAATATTTAAAAAATTACAATTGAGAAACAATTTGTTAACTCTTGAATTATGCGATACATTGCCAATAAAGGAATACTGAATATATAGATTACTCAACATTAGTAATGAACAATATGAAAAAGAAAGTTATTTTAAGAGCTTTTATTTATTTACTGGAGATGACTATTTGCACCCAATTCAGCCTACATTTATTTCACTAATGGCACAATTTCAAGTTAATCGTACAATAAATTAATATTAAAATAATTTTTTTAAAATAAATGGCATAAAATAAAAAGCAATTTTATAAAAATCCTTAAATAAGACAGCCCATTTATTATTAAGGACCAAGAAAATTCTTTCTCACTTGCAGCAGCAATGAATGCTCCATGTAATCGAAATGTAAGAAGAGGTTCTGGAAGGTTTCTAGAAGGAAGAAAATTGATTACAATAAAAAAAAAAGGCATTTTAAATTCATAACTATTAAGAAAAACATGTATCAAACTTATTTTTATTCATCCATAGGTATTTTGTAAGTAATAAAGACATTCAAAAAATTTCTAAAGCAATTTTCTGAACAGTATGAAATATATAATTAAAAACATTTATGTAATCATATATTAAATTGATTTGCATATATACAGAATCATCTAAATAACTGAATCAAATTATTTTACTTTTTAAAAATAGGACAAATGGTTTGATAAGCTTTAATTCCTTCAATATTACTAATATATGATTTAACACAAATGTTTATTTTAATACCTAAAAAAATTTTTCAGAGCACTGGTAACTGTTTTCAGTTCATATTCCTCTTCATCCAAAGACGGTAAATTGACTCCTTTATTTTCTATATATACATATAAAAGAAATTTCAAAATGATTCATAAATACATTAAAAAAACTGTTCAGAAGAATATGAAACACTTACCTAATGCAACTTGTGTTAGTTTAGCAACTTTTGAATTTACCCCTACAAGTCTGTATAAACCTTGATCTAACAGACCTTTGGATTCAATGAAATTTAAACACCACTGAACAAATGCAAAACCAGCTTCATCTAAAGAAACTTCAAAGAAAAAAAATTTAATTTAGTTAATTCTACATGATGGCAAGCAATATTTACTTTGTAATAATTTTAAAGAGAAATGCAGAAGCATTATTTAAACACTTTTAACTAAAAAAAAATCCAAGCAAATTGAACTTAATATATTCTATCAAAATGCACACACACCCATAGTAAAAAAATTATTTTGTGGATGTACGATGAATATCGTTCAACAAGGAGGATAATGGAGAATGATGCTTTATTCACAAATATTCAGGAAATGTAAAAGCACAAGTAGCAGGATTTGTACAAATTAACAGCACAATTAGCATTTGTACAAATTAGCAACACTAACAATTACTAGTAAACAGTAATAGCACTTTCAACATCATTCAGATCACAAGCTTACTACTCACACTGCAGAAAAAAACTCAAAAGTCAGCCTCTGCACTTCAAAGGCAGACTCTGAACAGATTTGCTCAAACTTTACACCTCTGTATATTTATACTTTTCTAGCTAGTTGCGAGGTCCAAGGGAAAATTCCAGCCTTTCCAAGAACCTTCATTTTGTTGCCTAGTCACTGAAATGGGCATCAAGGTCAAGAATCAATGTTTGACTGATCCCCATATTCAATATAAGTCTGTAAATGTCTCTTTTCATGTATTAGAGAAACATTGCAGGGAAGCATTATTGTAGATTCATAACAATATATAATACACACATATATACAAACATGCATACATATATCAATATAAGCATTGCTGGAGAAAGGAAATTAATAACAATATTAAATTAATACTTACATCCATCTTGCTTCATATTTTTTCCAGACAAACTGTGTGCCTGTGGAGCAAAAAATACAAATAAATGAATATGGTTATTTTTTTTAAAAAAAAAAAATACATAACTAATCTTGAGAGATATCAAGTAGCAAATAAAAATATGTAATTTAAATTATGACTCATATTAAATTGGTTGTTTGATTATCCAGTAAAAAAAAAAATTACAATTAATCACGATTATGTCTAATAAAAGTGATATATAAAACTGAAACGTATATTGTTTTGATCAAAACAATAACTCCCTATTAGAAGGAGAAAAAAACCTGAAATCAAATAATTTATGAGTATTTAAAGGGTTCTCATACTGAGGAATATAATTCTTCACTTTCAGTTTGATAAATGGAAAGTTCAATGATTTTATACAGAGAACAAACTTACACCAGATGAAAATTCTATTTTATATATAGAATGTAGAATATTTGGCACTCTGTTGACACAATAAATCATGTAAAACTATAGACTTTGCAAATGTTCAAAGATTAGTAAGTCTAAATATTTCAAAGGAGAAACACATTTTTAATAAAAAGAATTAAAATTCATAATGTTTACATGCTAATTATTTGTTACATAGGTTTCTTGTATCAAAATACATTTTTAGGTAAAATTTTCCGAAGGCTATTTTTTAGAACTTTTCATAAGTTATGAAATTTTAAAGAACTATTAAATATTTGAGAGATGGACACAGAAAAATAATCAATTATTCAAGCATGCAGCATAGGCAATTTTTTTTTTAAAAAAAAACTATCCTTTCTATTTTCACAAGATTCTAAAACATCTAATTTTTTACTTACATTGATTTCTCATGAACATTATAAAGCAGAAATTTATTAATTCTAATAAAGTATGTTGGTCACAATTATTTTATTTTCCATCCTTTTTGAGATCACAAGATATCTTGAAATAAGTAACATTTACAAACACAATAAATATATTTGAATAAAAATACATGCTCAACTTTAAAATTTCATTAATAATAAATTTCTTCAAACTAACATGCTCATATAAGAGAAAATTGGAAACAATAGATTAAAAATATCTAAAAATAATTAATTTCATATTTACTAATAGAATTAAAAACAAACTTTATCAAACAAACTACACATTTCTTAGACATGCAAATTAGTAAATAAATTTAAAAACAGGATACATAAAAGCAAAACCTGAAGGTATTTATATAAGCATGAGGCTACCTCTAAGCATTCTATAATACACACATAATGAAATGTATCATAATCTACAGGATCATGCATTCTCAAATAAAGGAAGACTCTGCAAGGATATTTGTATCTTACATAAACAGAGTCAAACTGAAGATATCAATCATAATTGTTTATCATGTACCTCATGTGTTACTCAGTAAATGCAAATAGCCAATCACTGAAATAAAAGATTAAGATGAAATAAAAATTTGACAAATGAAATTTGTACAAAATATAAAATTTTAAATGTTCCTTAAGCTTCAGATTATATGTTAAATAAAGGAAAATACTGTAATAAGTTTATCTATCAAAACAAATAAAACCTTTCTTTCAATTTCGACAAGAAAGGAGTGAATTTTTTTTATTTAAGATATAAAAAGTTGAAATTTTTAAAAATCTTCAACGAAAATAATTGTTTTAAAAGTGATTAATTACATGAAATTGGTAACAATATATTGAAAATATATTTTACATAGCAAAAGAAAGAAAGAAAGGAAAAAAAAAAAAAAAAAACAGTTCTTACATAATCTAACAAATGAAATTTATTTTTAAAGACCTCTACATGATCTTTAAAATCCTTAAACATGCAACTAGTAACAAGATAAAAATATACACTATAAATTATTAAGTATTAAAATAAAAAATATAACTAATTAAAACAGTGGTGGGAGTAGAGCACTTAACTGTAGATATCAAACTGTTTCACAGTATTTAAAATGCAGTGTTGATTTGACTCGCTTAGCATATTATATCAAGAGGAAGGGAGAACTGAAGAGGATAATTCCAGAATTATACTTATGTTATTTCCTTCACTGCCTTACAGTAACTTAATTTTTTTTAGTTAAATCAGAGATGTAACAAGTAGTTAAACTGTGTTTCAATTAATGGGTGACCTACCCATTAATGAATTTTAACGTACATATCAGAGAAGTGTGTAAAGCTGCAACAGGGAATGGGCAGAATCGCACGAAGCACTCACGGCATCAATTTTAATGTGCAACCACTTATCTATAAACAAGGAATTCAACTGTTCATTATGTATGGCTCAAGGGTTTGGGAAGTTTCTTTAAAGAAGAAATTAGTTCTAAACTTTTGAGATGGATCCAAAGACAAATGCTCTTTCGAGCTACTTCTGGATATCGAACTTTCAGTTATGAAGCTGTGTTTATAATTTCTGGTTTTCTGCCAATTTGCATTGTTATTTTAAATAACATTGTTCTCAGAGAAGAGCTTGCAGCCTCTTCCTCTTCAGGTTATGATTATGTTTTGGCTTCCCTCTGATCTACCCCACCCTTCAGAGAGAAATGCCATACAATTGACTGAATTTAGTTCAAACTCTGAGGAAGAATTCCCTATCATGGTTTTTACTGATGGCAGTAAAATTGATTGCAGGGTTGGTTTTGGTTTCGTTGTCTTTCGGAAAGGTATTGAAGTTTGGTACTTGCAATACAAAATCAGAGACGAGTGCACTGTTTTTGTAGCTGAACTTTTGTGCTTAAATTTCGCCACTAAGTGGATTGTTCAACAAAACTGTGTTGCCTCGAGCTATCTGATTTGTTCTGATTCACTCTCATCCTTGGGAACATTAAAAAACATCTCTTCCTCGAATGATATTGTTGTTGAAATTCGAAAGCATCTCAAACACCTCAAAGATCAGAGCATTACTGTTTGTTTCTTTTGTACGTGGACATTCTGTTATTTGTGGCAACGATAGGGCTGTCTTTCTGGCAAAGACTGCCGCAAAGTGGGAAATTGATCTTAAAGTTAATATTCCTCAATTGTGCTTTAAAAAGATTATGATGGAAAGTATCCTGAAATCATGGAACGAAATATATATTAAATCAAATACAATAAAGCATCACGTAAAGAATTTTTTCAGACGTCAATGCAAGAATGCCTTGCCGTCACTTCTTCACTAGCTTTAAAACTACGCAACTTCTTACAGGTCAAGGTAAGTTTAAAAAATATCTGAATAGATTCAATTTAAGTTCGAATACAATTTGCAACTGCAGTGCCAGAGGTGATGAGGACATTGAGCACATTCTATTTTTATGTTCAAAATTTGTCCCAGAGAAATATTCTTAAATTAGTTTTGAAAAAATTAAACATTAACTGGCCTCCAAATCTTAGTAATTTAATATCTAATAAAAGTTATTTTTATCAAATATATTGAAGATATTTATAATCCTTCTTAATTTTTGTTTGTACATTGTTTAGTCACGTTTTTCTTGTTGTTTTTCCTTACTGTAATATACTGTTTTATACTTCTGTAAGCCCTGTGTGACACTTAGTGGTACACAGGAACATTGTTTGTTGTTCAATAAAAAAAAAAAATTAATGGGTGAAATAATCATTTAACACAAGGTTAACTTAACGAAATTTGGTGAGATTTAGACTGGTTATAAATGAGAAATGAATTATTTTCTAAAATGACCCTCATAATGGAAATATTTCTTTTTGAAGATTTACAAACTACATTAATTTCAATTACATAATTTGATTTGCTCTGAATCATGAACAATGATGTATTTTGATCTTGCTATGATAAAAATCACATATGTCATTTAAGAGATTAAAAATACTTCATTTTTAAAAGTTTATTAATTATGGCACTAAGTCTGATCAAAAGAAATATAAATTACCAAAAGTATTTTCTGTAAAAAAAGGCATATTTTAAAACAGAAGAATTGACAGTTAACTATTTTGAGACATACAGGTAAGAAAATGTTTCATAAAATAAAATAAGGAATACTTAAAAATTTATCTAAATTTGTTTGATAGAACCCATTTAGAAATCTCATTACTAATACAAATTAGACTGCAATACAATTTAATTTACTTTATTTGCATCACAATTTTATCTTTCCACACAGTTTTTACAATCACCCTATCTTCAACCGACTTAATTACATATTTAGTAAGAACAAAACAAAACAAATTCAATGTTCTAATAAATATTTGGTATCACATTTGTCATGTCTTTTAAGGGAAAAAACATTCTACATAATATTGAAAGCTTACTGGTTCTTTGCCGTCCATTGCATCTAACCATAATCGCCTATCTTCATCAGACAATGCCTGAAATGTGTATGATGTCTGTTTATCCTCTGGTATAACATCAAAACAGAAACGTTTATCGATGGAGTCATATTGACGCCTGAAAGAAAAATGCCATATTTGCAGCAAAATATTTTTTTAATTTATGAGAAAGCTAATTTAGAAATAAATATATATTGTAATCTACAAGAAATAAATATTAAGTGGGGGGGGGGAACTGCATTAAAATGTGTACTTTTCATTTACAATTACTATTATCAATATCTTATATATATATATAATTCATAAAATAAATTATCATTCTCATTATAAAATGTACAGACTTGATCATCACAGGAACAAATAATTGATATCCAAGGGCTTCATGAAACATTCTCACAGAACACAACTGGGTTATACTTTGCTCTTCTAATATTATTAAGTAAGATAAACAGAAAACAGTTAAGGGCTAAAAGTGGTAAAATACATTCAAATTACAAAAGCTACCACAATAAGTCAAATGATGAGAGTCACTTCTATAACACACAAAAGCCTTATTATGTCAAGTTTTTCTATGAAGGAGAAAAAGAGAGTTAATAGTTTCATAATAATTCATAGGTTTATAATATACAAAATATTATATATATATATACATATACACAAGGGTAACTTTATAAGTCTACCTATTTTTTAAGAGTAAAGAGAAAACAATTTTACAGATGAACTTAAAAATAAGCCCCGGAAAACAAATATAAAATGATTCAGACACAATAAGGTTTATAAATAAAGTTTGGAATTAAAAGATTTATCTTAAGTCCTCCCATCTTTCCATTCTACAACTATTATTTTCAAACAAATTTGTGCCAGCATTTAGATTCCTGCATAGAGTTTATTGGTTCAAAACCATAATGCAACAGATTAAAAAAATATTTCAATGAAAAGTACTTAGCCCTACACAAAAAAGGGAAAAAAATGTTGAAGCACACATACCCAATACATTCCTTAACTGTAACAGTTTCTCCATTCATCTAAAAATGAAAATAAAAACTGTATATAAGTCCAATATTTTCATAGTGATGACTAATTAATATTTTTATCTTAAATTAGTAATAAGTTAAGTTAAATATTTACTATATATTCACAACTTACTATTTCTAATAATGATGAAAATTGAATTTCTTGGAAGAAAGAAAAGGAAAGCAACTTTATACTTTCCCATAGAATCAATTTATTTGAATTTAAACAATGTAATTTATATTTAAAATGTAAACTGTTCAGCAATTTGTCTTTTTTTTTAAGACTGTGAGGACAACAACAATTCATTATTTTGCTACTAGAGAGCTGAACCTGTCCAGCTGTTTTCAGAAAATCAGCTGCAGCATGCTAGTTTTAACGAAATTAAATTAATCCTATTGGAATAAATAATAAATGTTAAACTTATTTTATTTAAATGCACTTAATTAGTGTTAATTTTTAAAATGATTCTCATAATTTATATTTCAGTTTTTGTATTTTTACTGTTATATCTGTATTAACAATATATCTATGTTAACTGTAAACCAAACTGTAGTTTTGTTTAAAAAAGTTGTGTTCTAAAAAACCATTTTCACTTGCTGTACTGACTTGCTAAATGATGCACGCTTAATAAAGATCCAGTAAATGCAGGAAGTCTGGTGAAATTATTTGAAATCACGAAACATAATTAACACTAAATTATTTAAACTGAGTGCTAGTCAAAAGCACATAGCAAGGTAATGTAACATTAGTTGTATTACAATTTATCCTGAAAAACAGATAATTCATAGAAT
>BMAW01084327.1:50563-103142 GCA_019974015.1 Nephila pilipes | reverse complement strand
TTGTGTTGTCTGGTATTTTGTTTGTATATAGGGAGATAGTGATTTTTTTTTTTATATATTTTGAAATTTCTTTGTGTGTAAACAATACAGTATGGTATGTAAATATGATTCAGAAATGTCATAGGATTTTTTTATGTGTTTTTGGTATATGCAAAGAAATTTTGAATTAATCCATACTAACTGGTTTTGTTTCTTTAAGAAAATTATCTACAGAAGAGTTGTATGGGTAATATACAAATTGTAGAATTATCATTGAATTTTGTATGTACTTAAGTATATGTCAAACTCCTACCAAGGTTATCTGATTCTCGTAACTCAGTTATTGGTGAAGGAGTAATGTGAGGACAACAACAATTCATTATTTTGCCACTAGAGAGCTGAACCTGTAAAGCTGTTTTCAGAAAATCAGCTGCAGCATGCTAGTTTTAACGAAATTAAATTAATCCTATTGGAATAAATAATAAATGTTAAACTTATTTTATTTAAATGCACTTAATTAGTGTTAATTTTTAAAATGATTCTCATAATTTATATTTCAGTTTTTGTATTTTTACTGTTATATCTGTATTAACAATATATCTATGTTAACTGTAAACCAAACTGTAGTTTTGTTTAAAAAAGTTGTGTTCTAAAAAACCATTTTCACTTGCTGTACTGACTTGCTAAATGATGCACGCTTAATAAAGATCCAGTAAATGCAGAAAGTCTGGTGAAATTATTTGAAATCACGAAACATAATTAACACTAAATTATTTAAACTGAGTGCTAGTCAAAAGCACATAGCAAGGTAATGTAACATTAGTTGTATTACAATTTATCCTGAAAAACAGATAATTCATAGAATTTCTATTGAACACTGTTGCAACACATAATAGTTAATTTTTCCACATGATTATACCACTCTATAGAATATATATCAAGATACAAGGCTAAGAACCAATCAAAAGGTCTATTTTTTTAAAAAAATGATCACAAACCATATGGAATAAATTTGCTAAAGCAAATTCACAGTGATCCTGTAAAAAAAATCCAAACAGTTTCTAATTCACACATAAACTAATCCAAATAAAATAAGTTAATTATACTCTTTTTCTGATGCATGCACAAATATTTGTCCTCTCAATAATTTAGTAGTATTATCAAACATATTCTTCAAAAAGTAAATAAAATTACATTTTTTATATATAATTGAAACTTAATAAACCCCACTTAAAATACAGTTCATTGCACTAGAACTACACTAAATATATACTCCACCCCAATAATAAAGACAGAACGAAAAATTTTGCTACAATGGAATTTTTCATAACTTTTTAATAATAATAATAATAATAATAAACAGAGCAAACTTGTATGAGAATAAAATACTTAATATAGACAAATTAAAATATTTTCTTACTATTTTCCCTACTGTTTGAGAATATGGCATCAAGGAAAACTTTTTTTGGTACTTCTGATACTGGCAAAAATTCTTTGTCCATGTTGTTCCTAAAGCTTCTATTGAAGGAAAAAAATTGATTTATTAAATAATACAAGGCATAAATAAGTTTCCTAGATTAAGTTACATTTAGCATTTACATAAAAAAAAAAAAAAAAAAAACTAGATTTAAATGCAGGTACAAAAACTATATATCTATAATTTGATTTCATTCAGCCATTTATAACTATTTCCCCGTTCTGGGGAAATTTTTGGGGTCAAGGGTGTGATATCCGCATCCCATTGGATCTGAATATTTTTTAATATCTCTAACAATCTCATGACTGTGAGTATGAAGAACAGAACTGTCATTAGGGACCCTTCCCATCTCTGCCAAATTTTTCACACCAGATTTCACCACTTAATTTTGTCTTTGGAGGGGGAGGGGAAGAAATAGTGTAGGTTAGTGTTAGTAGAAATAGTGTTTTTAAATTTTGTTGTCAGAGGTCTTTGCTGCTGCAATTATCTAAATTTGAGAATATTTGCTCTAGAATTTCAATGAGAGTAGAGTCTAATTTCAATATTGAATGATCGGCATATGATTTGAGCATAATTTTAATTCCTTAAAAATTTGGATATCATTAGTAAATGGAATAAATTTGAATACAGCTAGACCAATACTACTTGCTTCCGATATATTTTGAGGATGAGATGTCTGTGGGTATTTGCGGAGTAATCACTCTCATATATGCAATATTATATAGGACACTACATAAAGTCTGATCAAAGTAGTTTGATCAAGAATTACTCCAATCTGTGTGAGGGGCATTTAGGTAGACAACAATGATAAAGTTATGGTCCGATTAAAATGTTTTTTTTTTTTTAAATCTTCCAATCGAAAATCTATTTCGGCCTCTACTTCATTGGGTATTTTCAGAAATTAAATGTATGTTCAAATAATATTATAAGGAAATGAATTTCTTCCCAAATCAGTCTGACCCTGAAAAAGTCATACTCTTTCTCAATTTCTGCATAAATCTATGATTTTACACTATTGTATTGATATGCAATACATTACTCTACAGATTTTTTTTTTAAAATTAACAACTCTAGGTCATTTACAGATAATTTTCCTACAAGATATTTCAACACCACGGAATCAAATATTGTAACATCAATATTATATGTCTATGTTCCAATACTTGCTACTACATGCATTTAATTTGACTATAATTTTCCATTTATATCAATAATAAAACTGGATTTTCTTGTTTCTTTCCAGAAAAAATAACTTAATGAACATATTTTAATAATTCATAGTCAAATACAAGAAATGTAGTTGAATTTGAGCTTGTAAATATATTTTGAAATATGTAAATATATTCAATGTTACTTAAGAGAGATGAAAACCATTAAAGGAAAATAAAATAGAAAACCTGAAACAAAAGCATTTGAAGAGTCTTAAGATCTATTACATCAGGAATGGCCAACAAATCGAACATGAAATGATTTTTGAATGTTCAGATCTGACAGGAGATGGTTTCAATACATAAACACAACTTAGTTGAACTCATAGAATCAAATGATTGTGGTTCCTTTGGTATCATAGTTGACACTGACGTTTTGCCATTATCACTCACTAGCAGTCAAGGGAAAACCTACATCACTTGTCATCCACTATCGGTCCAACATGTTATTTAATAGTATCATCAATGCATACTTTTTAAATTCTCCATGTAACAATACATTAAGTTGGCATTCCTGTGTTCTTTGTTTAGTATTAACCATAGAGGTAACATTACATTAGCATTTCTAGAAAAAAAAATGACGTTTTTTTTAAAAATCTAGCACTGGGGAAAAAAAAAATTTAAAATTTTTTTCCCAGGATTTCCTTCCTTCATGCTTTAAATTAAAATGATTAACTTGTATACTTAACATTTTAGATTTTACTATTAAAATGAGTAATACATTTAAAAAAAATTGAAATCCATTTTTATGGCAATTAGTTTAGTTTAGTTTTTATTAACGTCGCACTAGAAGCAACACGAGGGCTATTGGCAACGGACCTCGCAATTTTGAACCATGGTCAAGTGACGAGGACGACACCTGAGCTGGCACCCCCCTCTCCTAACATACACACCACGCCAATGGGAGGACTTTGGGGCCCGAACAGATTTAACGTGCATCAGCCCCAGCTACACGGTGGGTCTTCGGCGGCCAAGGATCGAACCCGCCACTGAACGAAAACCGCCGGCCGTAAGTCCACGACCTTGACCACTGGCTACCACGGCCCTCATTTTTATGGCAAATGGAAACTTGATTATTCTTATACAACAAAGCATAACAAATGCTGTCACTTAATATGCAATGCCTCTGTAGCTGTTACTAAAAACAGAGTAATCTGGAGAGGTCTATTTCAACTTTGCATAACAAAAAATATCAAATACATGATTCAAAGAATCATGAGAAAAATAAAACTTGTGATCTCAGGCTCAATTAAGAGCTTATAACAAAATAGTTTAAAATGCCAATGTCGAAATTGCATAAAATGACTACTGCATCATTTATAGTAAGCCATATTCAATTTCTGACAAGGAATTTATAAAGTAAATGTGTTTGAAAAGGTTCTCATTAAAAAAAAAATTAATCTGACAAGTCTGAATTTATTGACACAATAAGTGATTTACAATTATCTTGAAATACTGTCAATACAACAGACTGAGAATCTGAGTTAAAATATGAGAACAATATATCACAACATCAATAAATATTCTTGTTTTTCCGTTCAGTTTGACGAATTTATGTGTATACAAGTCCCAGCACAATTGCTTAGTTTTACTTATTAGTTTTGAAAAATTATACATACAAAACAAAAGAATTGTTAAGTGTGATTTCTTTGGAAAAAAAAAAGAATTAAGAGGCATAAATATATTTAACTCTTTTCAAAAACTCCTCACTTATTTGAAGCAACTACTTTCTAAATTAATTTTAAAAACAGAAGGAACAGCAACATAAATAGATTCATAACTTTGTTAAAATGAAGAATTCCTAAGTTTTGAGCTACCACCACATATTTTACCACCAAATGTTACAGCAAAAGAAATAATGGAATGTTTGAAATAGTTCATTTCATTTCAGGATATTTCTTCAAATAGTATATTTTCCAACTCCATAAAGATAAGTCAGAATTATCATTCATACCAATGTAAAAAGGCAGAAGTAAATTTCTGCAACAATTTCACGATTTATTAACAGAGAGAATAAAAATTTCTCGAAGAGCAACGTGATAGAGACAGTTCAGGTTAAGGGCACAAGAGCCAAATAAGGTGCAAATGTATTTTAGATGATAGAAAAATGGACAAGGGTAAGAATTGGTTGACAAAGAAAGATCGAAAATTGAGATGGGTCACTAAGATATCTTGGGGGTGTCAGCTCCATTTACCAAAAGAAAAAAAAATCACTTGGGTACCTTAAAGTCATGATTCCCATACTTGCTTAAAGAAGGTAAGTCTTAAAGGGAGTTCAAAGAGCAAAATCAAGAATATGCAATTTTAAAAGATGAAACTTTGTAACATGTGAGCTATTTATGAACCTTTTCTTAACTAACATCTGGGTTTCCTTTCTGACTTTACATTTAAGTTTCCCAACAAATGAAATGTGGTTATGCAAATTAGGTAAACTTTTGATGTGTAATGAATAGATGTACTGAAGTTGTATATAAAAGCAATAAAAAATGAATGTGAGGATAAAAAAAATGTGGTAATAGAAAGATAGCATGAAGGATTTGATAGGGCATGGGAGTTACTTGCATGTCCATGTGATCTAGAAGAAATAAAGACCTGATGCTTTCTGAACAAAGTTATCTCCATCGTGAATTAAGTTGCACTGTATTTGGATATAGAGTAACGTTTCTTATTTATAAGTCGTTAGTATCCAGTAAACTAGAAGATGCTCAAAAAAATTTGTGGCATATTAAATATTAGAAAAAATATAATAATAGAAACTAATTTATAACTCTATAAACTGATCTAGCCTTGCAAGCCAGATAACTAGATGATTTTTGGAAAAATGTCATTCGAGAAAAAATTCCAAGATCACCAAATGAGCAAATATTTCTACTCTAATATTTTGGGATCTACATACTGATGTGAATCAGCCTTTTCAAATTTAAAGTTCATAAAGACTAAACATTATTTCCTAGTTACTGATTCCCATATTGATGATTCATAATCATAGTCAGGATACACACCAAATTATGAACAATTTTTTGGAGACAAGTGGCTTGCTAATAAGATAAAAAAACAAAATTTTAATTGCCATGTTTTCAGTGGCTACTTTTCAATTAATATTATTAATAAAACATCCATTTAATACTCCCATCCCCATCGTTACTTAATACATGCAAGGCACAAGTTGGCTATCCCATGTTCTACATGCTGTAGTAAAACTAAGAACCATAACTATACTTGAAATATTTATAAGAGAGTGGAGTATGGCCCAAGGACAAAGACAATTGGTACTGATGCGAGAGAAGGTACATGCTACATAAACTAAGCAAGATTTTTTTTAAAAAAAGTATCCTTTAATTCTAAGATAATGTATTCGTTTTTCAATACCAAAACAATCAAGTTATATGCAAAAAAGAAAAACCCAACATTTAAACATGCACATGAAATAAAATTTATAAAAATGTTTATCTAAGTATTTTACATTAACAGATTAAGTTTCATTTGAATTAGTGTAATACTGGGAGTAACAAGAGGGTTATCGCTGACAAGCCTATTAAGCCAAGTGATTATATGAACACGAGGTGGCATCCAACTCAATATCCACAATACGCTAAAGAGAGGATTTTAAACCAGGTCAGTTTAAATATACACCAGCCCTCTTACATGATGGTATTTGGAAATATGAGATAGGAATCTGCTACCAATCAGTTACTTTAACAACCAGGTTATAGCAATTCTTGGAAATGATAGAGAGGCTTAGTAACTAATGTAGAAAAGATTTGCTAAAAAATTTGATGGATTGGTTTTATTAACATTGCACTAGAAGCAACATGAGGGCTAACATGACAGACATTTTGAACCTTGTTCAAGTGACCAGGTTGACACTTGATCTGGCACCTCCCACTCCAAACTATGCCAACAGGAAGACTTTGAGCCTCAACAGATTTAATGTGCATCAGCCATGGCTGGATGAAGGGAGGGGGGTCTATTAATGGCATTAGGGATTGAACCTACCATTCAACAAAAACCACTGGCAGCAACCATGGCCACTAAAAAATTAGAAAATGGCGATAAGAAATGGAAAAATATTGACTTGCAGAATTGAAAATAACATCACAACAAAATATTTAAGTAACAGAAATAATCATATTACATGAAAGTTTGGAGAACTTATCCGATTGGAATATTACATTAAACTTATATGAAGTTAATGACTAAAACACTACATTATAGATAACACAAACAAATAAATGAAGTAATTCAACTACAGTAGTAGGGAATAATAAAGAAATAGTAAAAAATAAAACTGCTAGATTCAGATTTTTAAAAAAATTGAGACATTTTCTTTTTAAAATCAAAACGAATTTCTTATTTCTTAATGATTCAATCAATACTTATTTCTAAAAATATATATGCTTAGATTTATTGAAAAATTACCATATAATTTCAAAATAAATTGCCTGTTTATGTATTGAAATAAAATAATCATAAACAAAACTTATAAAATTACTGGAGGAACATTGTCAATAAATGTAAATGAATATTTTAATATTTATAATTCTATAAATATTATAATAATAAAATTTCCTATTCTGGTAATAGAAAATAAGATTCTTTCACAACTTTCTAATGAAACATTACTATGAGGTAAACAACCAATATCACTGATATGAACACATTAAAACAATATAGGTAAAAAAAAAAAAGGCCTACCATGTAACAAAATAAAAATATTTTGTTCAGATAAAGAAATCAACAAATAAACAAAATGAATTAATTATATAAAACAGAATTTAGAATAAATGTTTGACTTACTCTTTTCCATTAGGAAGAGATAGCCCTGTCTGGTATACATTTTATTTAAAACACCTGGATCTTGAGCTTTCTATTTTTAATTATAACAAAACCCAAGATAATGAAAACCAAAAACAAAATAAAAATAAAACATCAAAACTAAAATAAAAAAAGAATACTATAAATTACAAAAAATATAAATTTTGTAACACAGGAAATGAAATTAATCTAAGCATATATCACAATTCAATTGTGAAGATGATACATATGCAATTTTTTAGTATAATTTAATGAAGACTGTATTAATATCTAAAGTTTTTCGATTTTGAAAGCTACAGGGTTATTTCCATAGAGTAGTAAAACAGCATCAGACTAGCGACCAACCAGAAGTTTAGGCACAAGACAATACAGCAGCAGAAATCACAGTTAACTTGAAAATGTTTCAATTTCTAAACACTTCACTTTGGCAGTATGAGTATAATATGTATGATCAAATTACAGACAAATATTTTAAAAGAGTTTTTTTTTTTTTTTTCTCACTTAGGTGCAAACTGAGCTTTAGAAAATTTAGACAATTTAGTTACTCAGATCAAAAGAGTAAATTTGTTTCCTTTTATAAAATACATTATTTTATATATATAATGGCATGGAAGATAAATTATTCAGATTTTTGGCCATATGTAGTTGGAGAGGGACAAAAAAAGTAGAATAGTTGAAATGTTAGATAATACAATGTTTAAACATGGAATTAAAAAGTTGTTTATAAATGGTTCCAAAATAAAAATTCTTAAAATGTAGCAGAAAAGTATGTATGTAATAAGGTATAAAATGATTATGGTTTTAAAGCAAATAAAATTAATTTATAACACAACTCATTTATAAAAAAAATCAAAATAAAAATATATATTTATACACAATTCAGTCTAATTGTATAAAATTAGTGAATTTGGGGTCATCACCAAATGATCATATTAATATAATCATCATTCAATCATGTTTATCCAAAAGAAAAAACTTATTGATTATTAATTAATCTTTAAAATAATGACAAATGAATGCATTTTATCTAAGAAGTATAAGTGAAACTATCCATCCAATTAAATTCTTCTTTTAGTAATTGTTTTGTCTTTTAAAGCTTACCTCTGAATTTAGTTTAGATCCATACAATTAAAATTGAAAGCAAGATTAATCAGTTGTTTCTTATAATAGTAAAATAAATGGAATTTTTTTTTTGGAAAAATATCCATGTAAATATTAAAATTTAATTTATTTGAGAAACTTGAATTTCTCCACAAGCAGTTTAGCAGATAATAAACATGTGCCATAAATTATCCTCCTATAGCAAAAGATAATAAAGAAAAAAAAATCTTAAAATTTTGCAAATTCATATTTCCACTAAGTAGTCTCTTACAAGCCATTGCTCAGCCAAATATGATACAACTTTTTTTTTAAAAAAAATATTTTGCTCTCAAGGATTTTCATAAAATCCTTGTTCACAATTTAAATACTACAAAATGATTTCCATTCTTATGCAACTTTCAGAGACTATAGCTATTAATTTATAACAAATTATATTACAGTTCTTAGAATGTTCTCCCCCCCATACTGTTTTGCCAACAGCATCTCTGTTTTTACAAGATTTTCAATATTTTACACTTATTCGAAATTCTTTGAAAGACAAGAAATTTGATGGTGAATGTACAATTAAGTTATAGCACGATCTTACAATGATAAATTAGATTTTAAAAAAATATATCGAAAGGCTTTGTATCACAAGAAATTTCACTCATTTTTCAATTAATATTGTTTCTAAAATTGCCATTTATGAGGGGAATATTTTAAAGGACATGGAGGTTGAGCTATCTATTTTTGAAAATATTTTTTTTTAGATCAACAAGAAGTACACCAATTTCATAAGAACAATTGCAATGTGATAATGACAAAAAATATCTTAAGGGAACATTAATGAAAATCATGGATAAATTAGACATATTCTTTCTCAAGTAATTTCCTTATCCCTCATAAATTATTTACTTTGATACATTATTTTGTTACATTTGGTAACAGCCTGCAGAAGTGATAAATAACTATAAATTTAGGGAAGCAATAGTAGATGGTCCATAAAATTTTAATGATTAATTAGGTCCATGAAACAATCCTCTATGAATTTTGAAGAGAATTAAAAATCTAGTCTGGATGATGAGTTGCTGAACAACTCACAGAAGTTAACTTCTGTATGTACCTGATTGTATAACAAAAGCTGCACTTTAATAATACTTTACTTCGAACATGTATTTTATATGTATTAATCACATCAGTAGATTTCATACAGTGGTATATGCACACTGGTAGGGATACATGAAGGTTTCTAAAGGGTACATTAGCAATTTCAAAATAAAAAAAAAAAAAAAAATTGATAATGAATATTTATTACATATAATATCGCATAATAAACAAAATCTTATGTTAGGAATACATTTGATCATCATTATCAACTATAAGAGGTTGGAGATAAACAAAAAAAAAAAAAAAAAAAAGAAAAGAAAAGGGCCAAAATGTTTTAACTGCAAACACATTATAAGGAAAATTAAACATACTATAAATCTATTATTAGATTTAAAACACACACCTCTAATGTTTTCTTCTTTAGCTGCTCAGCTTCATTGTCTGTGGCAGTAAAATTTTCTCTAGTCTAATGAAGGAAAAAAAAATTTTTTTTTTTTCATGGTGTTTGATATATTTAATTCAATTGTATCAAGAAAACTAATCTATTAGAATAGAAAATTTGATTCAGAATGTATGAGTAACTTTACTAAAATATGAATTCTGCAGGATTAGAATAAAAAACATGTAAAGTAATTATTTTTTAAAGATATTTATGATGTGAATATAATATTCCGTTTTATTCACACTCTTATTTAATGCATTTTATCACAGGCTAATAATATTTCTTTCCCCCTTTTACTATGTTTTGTATCTTTTTTTCCTCCTTCAAAGAATTTCTTAATAGCAATACTAATAGTCAATGGACTCAGCTTATATAATGTATATGTAACAAGGAAAGTCATAATAAATTCTGTGCTGGAAATTATTTTAAAGGCACAGCATATTAAATATTAATGTAAAGTAACCAGAATATTTTTATAACTTTTGATAAAACAGAAATATTCTCAATATCATGATAATTGAGGAAAACAGATTACATTTCTTTTAAAGGAATATACATGAATTTTTATAAGACTATTTTTAAAACATTGTTTCAGGATTTTACCATTGAGTGTTAGTGGAATTAAAGCACAAGAGCCAGATGTGGCCATGCTGCACCAAACAAGGTGCAACTGTGAAACAAGAGGAAAGAAAATTAAAAATGATTGACAAGAAGGAACATCAAAAATGGAGCAAGATATTAGGGTATCCTAGGGGCACCATATTTACCATAGACAGTAAACCCCATGGGAAAGAGAAAGATCACTAGGGTGCTAAGGGTCATGATGCCATTACCTACCTAAAGAAAGTATGCCCCTCAGGCCTTCATTACTGGAAAGAAGTAATTTATACAAGCTTAAGCTTACTGGGAACTTCCAGGATCAAATGTGTAAAACACAAAATTATAAACAATAATAAGTGAATCCTTAAATTCAAACTTGAAGGTAGTATAGCAAATAGATGCTATATTTCATATTGTTTATGGAGAAAAAAAAAATCCATCATAATATAAAAGAAACTATGAAAAAGATAAAGAGCATTGAAAAATTATTCAGAAGAACAACTCACAAGAACATTTTGCAAATTTATGTTAAAGCTAAGATTTTAACTGTGAACCATCCAAGACCAATACATGAACAAATAGTTTGTTGGCAATACTCGAAATATTTTTAGAGATAAAATCAGCAATTCAAATGCATTAATTGATATTAAAGAACAAAAATTTTTGGCTGAAGTAGAACTCAAAACTTCAATTACAAGTATAGCAGGCTTGAAGTAAATAAAAATTAGGCCTAGAAAAACTATGCAGTCCAAATGTAACTTCACTTAATGCCTAAAGAGTATTTGCTTTTATTATTAAAGAAAAATATCAAAATTTGCTACGAATATGAAAATTCTCTGGTCCAAAGAATTAGTTCTTTCTTGACATAAGACATTGAAGCATGAACTAAAGTTATTTGACTCAACAATGAATCAATCATAAAATATAAAATTGGATGAGCCTTAGAAACAATTCTCCCAACATCAGCTGAAGCTGAGAGGGCATTTTCTGCTGCTGGGTAGTTCATAACAAAGCAAAAGGGTGAGTGATAAAAGCATATATTGTTCATGTTTTCCTAAATCACACTTTAAAAAGGAATAATTGTATTTTACTTGTATTTTTGAGCTCTATAAGTAAAGGAGTACAACTCTGAATTTATGGATATCCTTATTTTGTATAAATATTAATGATACCAATTAAAAATAACTAATTTTTAATGTTTTTAATTTCTGAGGAATTCCCATGAATAACATAACACATCGATCAATAACTCCTGAGTCTAACATTGAAAACAACATTTTTTTGCAAATTTTTTTTTTATTCATCAACATAACACCTTTTGTTAATCACCTTTTAGGGTGATACAATCGTTCCAACGCTTTTCCAAATCTTTTTTTTTTTTTTTCCCCCTCTTTCCAATTTTTTTTTTTTGCAAGAAATCTTTTTTGTTGCGAGTAAATAGCGATAAACAGCTTTCTGAATCATCGACTCGTTGCTGTTTTTGTTCCATTGAAAGCAATCGCGGCACCCACTTGGAAAAAACCTTTTTCACTTCACTTCAAAAAACCTTTTTCCTGGTCCGATCGACTTAAAATTTTGACACATTTCAAGCAAAGGTTAGAATTCTAGAAAGACCTGGTTACTGGTTTACTACGAGCGCCATCTCTGGGTTAGTCTCGGGAGTTATTGATCAATGTGTTATGTTCCTTAAAATATGGATCAATAAACAATAATCAGGACTTTTCATATTTTTAGAATAGCATGAGTTTTCTGTAAAAACAAAAATCCTAGATTATTTTTTTAGAACAAAATATTTGTATAGACCCCTCCTCTCACATGCAATTAAAGTTATTAAAAATTTACCCTCTGTAATCTTCTCTGCAAATCTGTCATAAATGGCTTGAACTCATTTGCAACTTCGTAACCTAGAAATGGAACAGTGATATCTTAAGAATTGAAGGGGGAAAAAAAGGATTAAACACATAACAAAACAAAGTTTTAAAAGTTACTTTACTCCAGTAAAACGAAGTAATTACAAGCCTTAAAATGTAAAATTTGTATTATTTTGAAAAAAAAATTCAGTTAAAGGTTTCATTTTGTTACAATTTAAGATGTTTATTATTTTTTCTTTCTGAGAAGAAATTAAGTGCATGCTCAAAGTTATGAATAAATTATATTAAGATTTTCTGACAAAATAAAATGGGTAAAATACACCATGATTATAATTAAACTATTTGGACCTGTACATATTTCTTTCTGGTAGAGGAGTGTCAAAGAAACTTGGTATATATGTTATATAGATCAAATGGAAAAAGAAATCTGCAATAAAATATTCAAATTTTGACCATGAAGAGAAAAGATGTGGCTGAGGAACAAACACATTTATTTAATCATAGTATATGTTTAATGTGCATTCCATATGCTACATGTTTAAAGTGGGTTATAGTGTGTTCCAACAGTAGTGAGAGGAGTTTCTTGATCAACTGCAGCAACATGATGCTCATTTTCATTTCAAGCACAGTCTGTTGTAGGCTTCTTCCATAGTCACAATCTTTCAGAAATTCCCCCAAACCAGAAGTCAGAGGAATTCAAGTCTAGAGAATGAAGATCCAAGGTTCCATTGTTAACAGCTATTCTGGCCATAAAATTTCTAGCATATTGAGTGCATTTGCCTCAGGTCTGTAGGGTTCAGCACAATGTGAATCTTGTATAGTTACCATTTTACAATTAATCAAAGAGCCTTTCATAGTTACTATATACCAAGAAAGAGCCAAGTCGTGATATCGCTCATATGCTTGTCAAATAATAATTGGAACTGGACTCTTTTGATCACAGCAAGAGCGGATTCCTCCAGTTTTATTTGAGCTGTTTCTGCATACCCTGCTCCTTAATCTCTTTGAATTTAGTAATCAACTTTTTCAAAATCTGTCTTGATATTGGCCCTTTTCATAAGCCTATCAAGAGTTAATATTCTCACAATGCAGTTCATTAATATATGACAATATTTAGAGAAAAAAAAATAATATTACAGATGACTGCAGTTTGAGTGAAAACCAAACTATCCAACAAAAGATAAAGATGTGGCTTTCAAAATGAGTACTTGTTTTCATTAAATAAAATAGAAAATGGCTTTAATTAATATAAATACTTTGTTTGTAAAACACCAAAAAATATACTTTTGTATTCACATCTTTTCTCAATGCTGAATGAGTATTTAGAGAGTACTCCTAAAGTCAATAACTATAGAAAATTTAGGATTTTCAAAGCAAGAAACAAAAATGTACCAAAAATATTTAAAAGAACAATGTTTCAGAGATTATACAAAATAGTGGTTTATAATGGCTTTCTGGAAAAAATAATTGCCAATGCAAAATAAAGAAATGATTACAGTTAAAGCATTTTCAAAACTGACTAATAATAATGAAAAACATAAAGTTAACTTCATAAAATATTTTTCCAGGGAGAGGGAGGAAGAGATGTGATAAAAATTGATTTTATTTTCAAGAGAAATTGCCATCTGTAAGAATATTTTATTCATCAATGGGACACTTTTTTAATGAACACTTCATTTGTCTGGATTTTAAGCTCAATATGAAAAACAGAACAAATTTATATTCAACAGTAATTATTAAAATTAACTAAGTGACTGGTTTTACTATAATGATAATGAGTCATCTAAGAATAAGTCAGAGAACAAAATGAAATATTAGCAACAATTATGAAAAAATAAAAAATAATGCAATGTTTTACTACACAATAATCAGTTATGTGTGTGTTCTCTATTGTAAAGCACATTTCACTACAAAACGAACTTTACTAATCCTTAAATTAGCATATAAATACACAGAAAAATTCTGATGCATTAATTCTAAAACAATTTAAAATGGCAAAAAAGAAGGTCTTAATGCTTATACTTACCTTGATGATAGAATGTCATTAGTCCAACCATAAAACTCAATATCTGGAATAATAAAATTTTAATTAGCAAATAACATTCAGATTAAAACAAAATATTATTCTCAAAAAAAATATGACAAAACATGTAATACATCAGAAAGATGCAATTTGATATAATTTAAAGTACAAAACTAGATATTATTACTTGAAAGCACATGCTGATGAAGAAAAAAAGTATTAAAATGTTTATTATTAAAATTACATATTAGTATGATGAAACCAATTTTGTTATATTTATGGTATAGACAAAACTTATAATACACCCCCATTTGCATAGAACTAATAAAATTCTTGTACACTTCTTTACTAAATTTTTTTTTCATCTATAAAGTAATTATATATTACACTAAAACACCATACTGAAATGAGTTTTGCCTCCTCATTATACAGATACTTATCTATTTTCTTGAAAAGAATTTTGAGAAATAAAGCTCTACATAAGCAAATGAAATGTTCCAACTTTATTCAACTGATAAACTTTAATAACATAATCTTTTGTTTTTTGGGGGGAAAAAACAAATTTTAAGACATGATGCATCTTTTTGCCAAACAATTATATACAATACTTAAAATAATTATATCTAAATTCCAAATATAAGAAAATTATTTAATATTAAAAACTTACAGTTTCAACAAATTCAAATTTCTTTTTTTCTTGAATTTTCGTTAATAAAGATGCATATTCTAAAGATGCTTGAAAAAAGTGACGTTGCTCCATTTCAAGAGATGCATCTGCCTAAAACAGATTCATACAAATTAGCTATAAGCGAAATCCATTTTAATAGTACAGAATTTTTTTTTTTTGTTAATATGAGTGAACCACATATAACATATCGATCAATAACTCCCGAGACTAACCCAGAGATGGCGCTCGAAGTAAACCAGTAACCAGGTCTTTCTAGAGTACTAACCTTTGCTTGAAACGTGTCAAAATTTTAAGTCGATCGGACCAGGAAAAAGGTTTTTTGAAGTGAAGTGAAAAAGGTTTTTTCCAAGTGGGTGCCGCGATTGCTTTCAATGGAACAAAAACAGCAACGAGTCGATGATTCAGAAAGCTGTTTATCGCTATTTACTCGCAACAAAAAAGATTGGGGAAAAAGGAAAAGAAAAGAAAAATTTTTGGGGAAAGATTTGGAAAAGCGTTGGAACGATTGTATCACCCTAAAAGGTGATTAACAAAAGGTGTTATGTTGATGAATAAAAAAAATTTTGCAAAAAAAAATGTTGTTTTCAATGTTAGACTCGGAAGTTATTGATCGATGTGTTATATATCATGGACAAATCTTTTAATCATGCTACACTGCATTTTTTCTCATACTTAGACAACAGTTGAGAATGAGATAAATTAGTCATTAAATTCTGCATTACAAAGTAACTTGTCTCTTACAATGAAGAAAAAAACTCTACAAATTCAGATTAGATGAACATCTTTTGAAGCAAAATTCCAAACTTTTCCCCAACTGTTGCCAATTTTCACAATCTTAGTATTAAATTTAATTGTTACCTGAAATAAAGCATGATTTTATGTAAAAAAAACCATTTATGTACTAACAATTGTTTATTTGGGAGAATTCCTAGCTGCATATTTACAAAAAGTTTATAAGACACAAGAAATATATCTCACAAATTCAAACCATTTTTGCATAAGATTAAGCAACAATTGACCTGGCAAGCCATCTCTAAACTTAATGGTCACTTCTCCACAGCCAGGAAAAAAAGTAACACCTCTGATTCATATTTCTCTTTTTTTACGAATTGAAACCTATGTTTAAGATGGGGGAAAAAAAATAAAACAGCCTGAACAATTAATGAATCTAATTGCCAATTAAATATTGGTTGCAGTATAGATTTTATTGACTGCAGGGGCAAATTTGTGCAACATGCATTAATAGTTTATTAAGTTACAAAAATTTATTTTTCCTGAAGTGCTTAAGTCATTTAACTGAGATAAAAATATATACATCAAAAACGTCATTGAGGGAAATATTTTACACAATGATTATGTTTCCACAAATCAAAGTAAACAAAAGAATTTCAAATGGTTTAATATAGAGACAATGTTTAGAATTTAACAAATAACATACTTGGTGCTAAAACAGCAATCATAACTTGAACATGTTGGTGAAGAGTCAGATGAATATGGGTGACAATAAATGAAGAAAATACTATCAACTCTCAGACAAATTAGAATAACTTGAAGTCCATTGAGGAATTAAATAGAGTTAAAGCAAAATTCAGCTATGCTAAATTATGCATAGCTATAAATCAGTATGTTAAAAAAACAAAACATAATATTGCTAAAGGTAAAATTAATAATTAAAACTGTACATTTTATAAAGAAGAAAAAACTTTACATATTGGTTAAATGCAAAAATTCTAAAAAATCAGTGATGTGTTTAAAATATGTCAAATTAAGCAAATTGACATGCTTTCAGCACATCATTGTCAATGCCACAGGTAAAAAAGTGCAGAATTATCATTCAAAATATTTTTCCTTCCTTTCCCAGTTTTAATTTGAATTAAAATGAGGAAATGTTCCATTGAAGAAAATCTTTGGAACTAGATAGATGAAACAGTACAGTATTTAAACATTTCCATTCTAAAATGTAACACATACAAAGGTAGTCGATAGATGGAAACCTAGACTGTTTAAAGCCTATGACACAAAATTGTGATTAACCAAACCTCTAGCAATTAAAATCTGCAGAGGATTCGGAATATATCAGGAAAATACTTGGTTGTGTAACTTTTATCAGCTGTTTTATGGAAAACACATGTGTGCCTTTATCATTTACATGACTTGTGAAGCATCTTGCGGTTGGAACCTGAAGAATAACTTTTTAAAATTCTTACTAGGATTGACACTGACTGGCAAGTCCAAGGAAGTCTTCACAAGAAAAGAATGGGCAGCACCATATAATTCAACTAGTAAATCACCAGTATATAACTTTAAAAACCGATTTTGGTGTACCTCCAATTCATTATCTAGCAGAGAGAAAGTAAAGTAAATGTGCAGATGCAACAACTTTGACAAAAGAAAACGAATATTTATACAGTCAGAATTTATAGATGGACCCATAAGAGAGTTCAAAGTATTCAACTTTGTATTCCTCCCCCCCTACCCATTTTATAAAGTTCAACAACAACAAAGAAGGGGACTACAGTCTTCTGATCTCCAACATATTTGTCAGCCTTTGGCACTTACCCCAGAGTAATCTAGATAGAGTGATTACAGTAAAAAGGCAACAATTTGTTGGTTAACCTCTGATAGATTGGCCATATCAATGTCACATTAGAAGCAACACGAGGGCTATAGGTGTCAGACCTAGTAATTTTGAAACTTGATCAAGTGACGAAGACGACATCCTAATTGGCAACTCCCTCTTCAGACTTTCACACTACATCAATGGGAGGACATTGAGCCTTGACAGATTTAACATGCAACAGCCTCAGCTACATGGCAGGCCTTTAGTGGGATCTAGACTCAAACCCATGACTCGAAGAAAACTGCCAGCAACAAGTCCGAGACCATGATCACAAGGCTGCCAAAGTCAAATGGTTAACCTTTGAAGCACCTTTAGATGTAGAACCAAACCTGCAGTTATGTCTCGTCAGGGATTCTAAAGAAATCTAATAGTCATATCACCAACCTATTGACAAGAGGAAGTTCATTTCTGCTACCTAATCACAAAAAAGCATGGTACTAAAGAAATACAAGTTTTTTAAGACATTTTAAAATCTTTTGAGAAGCAACAAATAGTAAACATGAGGGTCAGAAATCTACACATGACTAGTTGAAACAAAAACCACTAAAACTTTAAGCATAAAGAAAGTGTAAAAAAGGAAAGTGTATTGAAAATACAATTGCAGTATTAACATAATAAAAGGATATAAAAAAGAAATTGAAAATGGAAACAAAAGCAAAAAAAGGTACAATAAAATAATTTTAATCAATATTTATACAAGAAAATACTGCAATGGGTGATAAAATATGTCTGTTATCTGACAGGGGGGGGGGGGAATAAAGAAAAAGATGTAGTGATGAATAATGAATTTTATGGTGCAAGAGTCAAACTAGGCTATGCTGTGCCGAACATTTGTTAAAATCAATTACAACTATATTTTAAAACATGAAATAAACTTAAAATACAGTGTAAAAGGCCCATTTGTTTATAAAGATGAATAGAAAGAACAATCTATAAGTCATCCAAAAAGTATGTTACATTATTCAATTCCTAAGGGAAATCAAGCTTCTTTACACAATATAGAAACACAAAATTAGTACTATATCTAATAAGTGTAACAATGCAGACAATATTTTGTTAAACTTCTAGATTACTAAGAACAGTATTATTTCTTGAAATGATTTCTCAAAAAGAAAACTTTGAAGTTTAATGGCATGGCCATATATCAATCTCAATACTTTAACTACTTTATTATATTCATCTTTTCTTTCACTTCAGAAATTAGAAGCTGAGATCAATATAATTTTTTGGTCTCAAAACTAATTTTGTTTAAAATGCTGTCAGCAAATAACTTTTATCAATTATAAAAGAAGTATTTATACACACTTTAAGAAAAGTATATAAAAATAATAAACTTACTTCTAAAAGATGGTTTTCACTTTTTTTCATAGAAAGATTTAAATGCCGTTCTAGGGATGTACAAAATTTTGCTGTTTCTTTTTCAAATTTCTTTTTACCTTCCTGCAAGAAAAACATCACTGAAAAATTGAATTGAAAAGTATTCTATATAATAGAATATTGAGGAAAACTGGTCAGAAAGTTTTTCTGACCAGTTAAAAACAATCCCAAATTCAAGCTTGTACCACAAATCAATTTACAGAGCAGATATTAATAACAGTTAAATAATTACCTTGGCAGCTCCAATATTTTCCTTCCTAAAATTTTCTATTGGCACAATTAATGTTTCTTCAGCTCTGTCAAGCTAAAATAAAATAAAAAAACACATAATAAAAAGTTATTAAATAAAAAAATTCAATAAAATGCATGGAAATAGGTTTAAGTCATTAAATATTTCACTGGAAAAATTTTGTCTCACATTTTTTAAAGCAGAAATGAAAGGACACATGAGAAATGGTATAAATTTTTTAGTGCGTAAGTGAAAGCTGAGGTTTATGGCATAAGAGCCAAATATGACTATGCTGCATGAAGCAATGTGTATCCGTGATCTAGATTGAAAAAATTAGAAGAAAGGTAATTGGTTGATAAGAATAAGGGTCAAAAATAGAGAAAGATTGCTAGGGCATCCCAGGGATATATCACCTGTGTTTACCACAGACAGTAAACCCTATAAGAAAGAAAAGATCACAAAGGTATCTTGAGATCATGATGCTCATAATTACCTAAAGAAGGTAAGGTAAACCCTTCAGGGCTAAATTTTTTAAGAATATAAACTTTTAAAACATTTTGAAGGTTTTGAAATATTGATAAAGCTATATTTTCTAGATGGTACAGTATGTATAATACTTACAATTTTAAAAAAGTGAAAAGTTAGAACAATGTTTAAAAAAAAGTTATCTGATGTAGTTCAAATGTTTAATGGAATTTGATTGAAATAACAAAGTCTTGAAAATAAATAAAAGAAAAGTTACAGTAAAAATGTGCCTGTAAGGCATGTGATAGTAAGAGCAGGATCCTTGTGCTGCTTTGGATGTCTTAAAAACTCAAAGCTGGTTGTCAAGACAGAATTAGAAAAGAGACTCAAGATCTATCATTCCCATTTAAAAGGTGATTGTGCCAGCTTTAGCAACTTCTTTACTTTGCAACACAAGACTTCTGGAATAAATTATCCTATTATTTTGAAAATATAAATTGTTTATTTTTCTACACACTCATAACATCTACCCAATTTTTTGCATTCCTTTTAAGGTGCGTCTATTTTTGTCTTACATTGTATATTATCTGGAATATTTGACAATCCAATATGGCTTGAATTTTTTTTTTTTTTTTCAAATAGGAAATAACTTTTGGCAATAACTATAAATTATTTGTGTGGAAGAGTATAAAAGTGATATAATGGTTGAGGAATACACTTTTCCCAAAAAAGAAAAAATGTGCAAAATAGTAATGCTTAATTTTTTCAATGAATTCACACTTTTGCTAGGTTAAATTCATACATGATTTAAAATATAGCTACCTATTATTCAAACTTACAGGAAGAGTAAAAGAAATGATTACCTTGCAAATAACTTCAGGAAATTACAAATCCTTTAAGCAACTAAAAACATGCTATTTTGAAAGAACAATTGCTAAAACACACAAGTATAGACACAAGAGTAAAGCATAAAGCCTTTCAACAGAACAAACCCTTTTTTACAATTATTTTTCTTGGTACCTCTCTATACTATATCTTAATTTTATTTTAAAGTAACAATATACCAGAACAAAACAACTTTTCAGTAATACTTGAGCTAGTACCTAACTTATTTAATTTCATACCATGCTATTTAAGACTTTTTGGGTTTTAAGTATAGCAATTTCTAAATCTGATTCCAGACCTTCACCAAATGTTGTCATATGTCTCTCAACTGTTAAGCCACAACTCTGACTATAGAGGCTACTATCACAACCCATACGCGTACTGACTTTCAAAACTTTTCATAACAATGTTCACAATGCATATCTCTTTAACACCTAAATCGTCATGTCCATATCTCACATGGGCAGCCAATTTGAACAAATTTTTTGTTCATATCTCATACAGGTTATGCTTTTGAAGTAAAAAGCCAAAGGAATTCCAATTTTTATCACATCTATCATTTTAATTTACATCACTGCTTCATAAATGGTAGCACAATGCTTGTAATTAGATTACACTACAATAATATATACATTTAGAATATTTTTTCTATTAAAACATGTTGTGAAAGGATTTGATTTTAATGTTTATTGTTTTTTACATTAAATTTTTGTAAAATAAATAGCTCAATAGGCCACTCATTTTTGAAAATTTTACTACCTACAATGAAAAAAGAATTAGGAGAGATACGAGGCATTATTGTAAATATTGCAATGTAGACTATGACAATGCTTTGAACTTTATCATAAGCAGAAGAATTATTAATTTAAAAAAAATACAGTTATTATGAATATTGAATAAAAGTAAGTAAGCAGGAAAAATATTTGAAGTCCTTTTAAAGTACAGATGTGTCAACAAAAATTAAAAATCTGGATAAAATATTTACCATTCTGTCTCTTTCATCTTCAATTACACAAAGTAGTCTTCCAAATTCCTTTAATGAACCAGCTGAAAAATATATACTTTATATATACACACACTCTTTAATATATACATTATGTATATTCCACATTTTTCTGGTCAATGTATTATACAGTATTAAATTATCTGTAATGACAAGGAAAATAAAATATATTCAAAACATTAAACATTTCTAAGGAAATCCATCAAATGATCCAGATTTTCATTGTACTATGCTTTACATTCAATTAAACACTAAAATTGTATCGAGTGAAGACTTCTTCAAATACATCTATTTTGATTCTTCTCCCCTACCCCTCATAAATATTTGCTTAAGTAAGAAAAAGCTGTATGACAATGGAATGCACAGACAAATATTTTACATGCATGGGGGAGGGGAAAGAAAGTATGACAACCAATTATCTCTTATTAATTCTTATTCAGAAAAACACATTTTATTTTTTGTCATTTTACAAAAACAGACTTTACATTGCTTCAACAATCCCTATTTCAATACTTTAAGAGATTTATAAATTAATTTTAGACAAAATAAAATTATCCAAACCAACAAAATAGCACTTTTATAAGTTTATGATAACACTTAACACTTAGGAAAAGCATTTTGCATTTTTATATATTATCATTTGTAAATTATTTTCACTAGTGAGATGAATTAAACTAGGATAATTTTCGGGGATATCAACTAATTACTAGATGATAATTCAAATAAAATAATTTTATTTCACAAGTAAATGTGAAAACGAAATATATGGTAACCGATTTTATTGGTACCCATTTTTAAAAAGAAATAACACAGCTTGGACATATAAGCATGGAAAATTCTAATATGCAAGATAAACAATGAGACAAAACAACACATTACAGAAACTAATAAATTTATTGTAAAACAAACATTTATTATCCAAAGCATACCTATAATAATTTCATCATCAGTTTGGCTGGATCCAATACAATCCAACTGAAAATTCATCAATGTAGATGCTAAGCTTCTTTGTACTTTTGACAATGCTAAAATAAAAGATATTAAATTACTCAGAGTTAATATCAGCGAAAAAAAATATAACAGAAAAATATTTTATTATTTCAATAAAACAAATTTTATTGCTTATTAATGTAAAACTTGAAAGTAACACTAAGAGAGAGTGTGCAAGTTATAGTGGGGTTTAATGGTGCAAGAACAACACAAAGAACAATAGCCCCCCACACCCATAATTTTGAGTGAAAGCTTTGTGCAATTGTGGGTTTATGGCGCAAAAGAACCAAATCTGGCTATGCTGAGCCAAACATTAATTGAAAAGACCACAACTTATTTTCTCCTTAAAAACCCAGTTAAAAAAAGATAAAAAACACAGTTTGATGAAAAAAAAAGTGTAAAATCATAAAGATAAAATTTTAAACACAATACAAAAATCAAATTTAGAGTAAAAAAAGTGAACAAGTTACAGAGGATTCCCCCCTCCACACCAAATCAGACAATTTAAAAATAGATGAATTTAAAAAAGTATAATGATTAAATACAGGAAAGTCAATATGATATTGAATGGTGTATGGGACATAATGGGAACAACACTCAAGAGCACTTGCACCAAACAAAAAAAAGGTCCATAAGTGAAGCGAGTATGATCAATGTAATGGCCAAGGTGAGTCAACTTGACATCAGCTCTTCGCATTAAAACATCAGACTATGTACCAATTATGGGTTTCAATAAGTGTAGTTTGTAGCTGATTTGGACAATCCATGTTTCCTACTATGCCAAGTGAATAGATTTAAAAATGAAAAGTGTGATATCTTGTAACAGGACCACTAGCTGCACAGGATTTACATATCCCTTTCAATTCATCAATGAATATTAGAATAAAATCTTCATAATGACAATGAAGGAATATAAAGAGGTATTTTGAAAACAATTGGTGAATTTATAATACAGTGCAAAAGGGTAAAGATATTTAAACGTTAGACTATTTCAAGAAGAAAATTTTAAAAAAAGTTTTTGTTGAATACCCACACCAGGAAGGTTGAGTTCCTCAATGAAATTAATCATTCTTTTGGAGAACAGATGGAGGTATGATATGCAAGCATCACACAATCTTTGCAAAGATGTATTTACGTACAAGTTTTCGTAATGGGCGAAATGGAACAAATGATAATACTTGAGAAACAGTTTCTTATTGATCGCAAAGTTAAAAGTAACTTGTTGCACTCAATAGAGGCAGCACAAGTGACATGCTAAAAGTGCAACAGCAGATTCTCAAAGAAATGTGGTGGTCGGGTAAAGTTTTCATGAGGTAGAATAGCAGGCACATCAATGAACTAAATATTTGTAGATGATCCAAGACAGGATGACCAACTGATACACTTGGCTCATAATTTTGAACCATAGTCAAGTAAAAAGGATGACACCTAAGCTGGAAAATCATTGTTATTACGAAAAAAGAATATTTAAGGCAGTTTTTTTTATTTAAATCTCAGAATGCTTTTGCTTATAATCAATAACAATGCAATTCATTTAGAGTTCATTCTAGGTTTAATAAACAAACATTTCAAATGCAGAAAGGGATGAATGTTAATGAAAAAGATAACTACATTTAAGAAGAAATAAAACAAGAGTGTGAGTGAATGATGAAGTTTAATGGCTCAAAAGCCAGATATGGTTATATTTTGCCAAACAAGGAGTAGCTGTGATATATAAAATTGAAAAATAGAAAAGGTAAAAATAAGTTGACAAGAAGGAAGGTCGAAATTAGAGAAGGTTGTTGGCTGATTGGTTTTATTAAGGTTGCACAAGAAGCAATATGAGAACTATTGGCGACAGACCTCACAATTTTGAACCTTGTTGAAGTGACGAGTCCAGCACCTGAGTTGGCTCTCCCCTTTCCAAACTTCCACACGACATCAAGGGCCATGACATATTTAATGTACATCAGCCCTGGCTGCACAGTGGGTCTTTTAGTGGCATCATGGCTTAAACCTACAGCTTGACGAAAATCGCCAGCCGAGAGTCCGTCACCATAACTACTAGGCTAAAGGCGGCCAAAAATATTAAAGAAATGGCATTTTGAATTTTATTAATCTTAAAAATTGAGAAAATTGTTTAACTTTTAAAGATGTATATTTTTCATTTTTTTTATGGTTATAGGTGTAATGACATGCTATAAGCAGTACACAGAAAGCAGCATTTTCCTCAAATTTTACAACTAAAATTTAGGTCAGTAACCAAATACTCCATTTATTTGCAGTTTTTTTTCTAAAGCACTGGCATATAAATTCATAGCACTTTTTTTAGCATAAAGTACACTGTGGCTTTAAAAATTTTCTGTCTAGATAAATAGATTATGATCATTACTATTAAAATACTATACTTTCCTTTTAGAATCATTGACATATAGCTTTTTACCTCTTTGCAACCAGATCTCAAGAATTAATAGCAATATCTTTCTTTTCATGAAATTCTGTAAATGTTTATCAGTACTGCATAATAAAATAAATTATGATTTTAAAACCGAAAATTGAGCACTTATGTAAACAGGATAACTATAGAATGTACAACAGTGACATGAATTAGAAGTGCCACAGAGAGAAAAATAAAAGTTACTACTTAACATGATATGGAAGTGCTATTACAGGAAAATGTCATTAATAATATCAAAATAATACCCTCAATAAGAAAATTCTTAAAATTATTTCCTAAAAAATTGCATTAAGTGGAACATGTATGGGTATTGAGAAACAGCAATACATACATATATATATTGTAAACAAAAATAACTTAAGAAACTTCAAAATAATTTGGGTCTTTCTTTTGAAAAATTACATCCTATCTTTGTCAAAATTTAAAATGAATTCTGTTTAAAATATGAGTACGTACAAAAAGTTATTTATTTTACTAAAACAGAAGAACAGGGATAATATTCTATGAAATCAATTATAAAAATAAAATTACAATATTGAAATAAACATTCCTATTTTGATGAAAATAATTCAAAAGGAATTCTTGAAGTATATTAAAAATGACTTTTAAATTGATGCCTAAATTTTACCAAAAAATTTTAAGCGTTGAAGGAACAATGAAAACATTTTTATAATCCTAATTTTTAAAAAATAATCTTAAAAATGAAAATTATATATATAACTATTTTCACGAATTTAAAATAATTCACTTCCACAAGTAACAAAAATAGATATAAGACCTATTGCTTTTATGTCATTTTCTGCCAAATCAAATTATATTTATGTTATTACAGCTTATATTATGATAAAATTAATCCATATGTTGATTACACCACATCAAAATAAGTTACAAAAATCTATAGTCCTCTACAAGAATGAAATGCATCATAGGATTTTAGAATGAGTATGAATTTTAATAATTACATTAAGCTTGATGTTTTGATTAATTGTTGCCTCAGATCTCTTAAAATTCCATCTGGAGCTTTTTAAAATAAATCTTAATGAAATACACAATCAAAATAAAAATTGTAATTTATTACACGAAACTTCTCAGAAACATAAAAATCCTAGTTTAACGTGGTACATGAGATGATTTTCAAAACTGCTTCAATGTGGGGGTCCAGAAGAAAGGTAACCAGAAAGAAGATTACCAGTTTGGCAATTTATCATCAAAAAATTTTCATCTCCAAGCAGCATGCTAAAATAGGATTCATCCTTCAGAAACTTAAACAAGATCTACTTAGCATTTATAATAAAACATTATAGCTTGCCTTAAAATGGCATAATAGAAATCTGCAGATCACTAAATGAAATAATATGAAAAAAATTTGACTAACCTCTTTTGCAGGTGAATCCGAAAAATATTTTAAGAACTTAATCATAATTGTTTTAACAAATTCAGATACATTTATTTCCTCAAATATTTCAGGTCCCTCTACTTTCTAGTTATCATCAAACACGTTGAATAAATATCTTTCTTAAAAATTACCTTTCTTCTAGCAATGCCTTTCATATGAGAAAACACATAAAAAATATCAGAGGAAAAAATGCATATCAAATTAAGACACATCATTATCATAATTGGCAAAAGTTTAAAAAACCAATAAAAATGATGTTTAGCCCACACACTTTTTACAATTTTAAAAATCGCCCTCTTCATGACTGCTACCAATTAAGGAAATTCACTATCTTTGGGTTTCAATTAAAAAAGATTATTTTAAAGGAAAATTTACAAAAATTTAGTTTGAAAGCAAACCAGATTTTATGAAAGTGAATACATTGGAAGTAAGCTATCATATTGGGTAAAGTTTCTATATTGACCAGCTACAATCAAGAATTAAGATTCTAGTATTAACTTGCATCTGGTTGAAAAAACACATCATTAAAAAAAAAAACATTTTCTCCACAGAAAAATAAATTTAGGAGGACATAAGCTCATTTTTTGACATAAAAAGTTTAAATAATACACACACACAATATTTGACTTTACGTAAGCACTATGCACACAAAAACTAGATAAAATCTAAAGATGTGTGAACCAGATTATCCCATAAAATCTATTAAAAGTGAACACTCTTCACATATAATCTTTTAATATAATTCTGTAAGAAATCTACAAAACTGAGACTAAGTATGTTAACCTTCGTAAACAAAAAACAGCTCCCATTAACTTATGACAAGAGTTGAACACGATTTAAAATTTTAGATTTAACATAAAACAATCAAAATCATACGACTATAACAATGAATTCATCAAGATAATCTAAACAATCTGTAATATTCTGCTAAAACCTATCAATATGTAACTGATAAAGACAAGACTGTTATAAATGTTTTATTGACAACTTGATCCATTATATAAATGCATACTCTTAATTCATTAAGTAAAGCTAAGCTATTTAAATGATTTTTTTCAAATATACAAATGAACTATTTTAAATCAGTATATAAAAACATGGTAGATATAAAAGTTTTAACTTTAAAAGATGACGAATAAAAATTCATAACAATTAAGTAAACTAACTAATTAAATTAATTTCTATCAAATGATTATCAATGAAATCATAGCTCAGTTGAGATTGTAAATAAAGGGTTAAACTTAAGACAATATTTTTCTGATATTTATATACATAAACACAAATATAAAGCTTTCATAAAGTTATTAAATAGGAATTGAAATAATCTCAAATTTTTAATAGAACATGGGATATTTTGGGGGAAATTATTAAAATGTTGAATGTCAAGTAATCCAAAAATTAAAACTATCATATGTTTTCAATTAAAAAGTAAGATATTGGTATAAAAATTGCACACACACACAAAAGCTAGAATGAATTCTATTTTGAAAACTATAATAAATTGCACTCAAACAAAAAATTATTAATAACAGTTATAAAGCCTTGTTAGTGATATTTTTGTAATATTTTAAAACAGGATATGTAACCATATTAAAGCAGATTTTTGAATTTAAGTTTTTATATTCTTAAGTTTAGATCCATGTTTTCATGTCCGCATTTCGTTTGTTAATTAAAACTCACAAAAAGTTTCTGGAAGAGGTAAATAAAAGTTGTGGGGAATTGAGACACTAGTAAAAAAAAAAAATCCTTGGCCAAGAAACTAATAGGAAACCTCGCAAAATATCATTAACATTTATTTTAAAATAACTTTTCATGAGAGAAGATACTTATTCAATAATAAATAATAACGTTACTAAGCAAAAGAAAAAAAAACAATGTCATATAAGAACTTAATATAATGGAAAGTTCCGATTTGATGATCACATCATTAACTATCAATATGTTTCCAATTTCGAAGCAATATCTTAAACGTTCTAAAAAGGATTTTTTAAAATATAATATAAGTACAGGATATAATTTCAGTTAATATTCTGATATGTTTTACTACATTTTTTTTAAAAATTCAAATTTTTAAGCACGTCATTTCCAGATTTGATAGTTTGTCTTCGGATCAGTAATACAATATAATTAAGTAACTAATTAACAGCAGTCGTAACATACAATATATATATTCAACATCAAATTAAACTTACTTTTTGCTGCAGCCAAAAGATCTTTGACCTCCTTGATTAGACCTTTGATGGCTTGACTTGTTCGTTCCAATTCTTTTTCGTGAGCGCGAAGATTCTCTCGGTAATGAGGAGTATCCGTCAAACAGTCCGTATATTCTAATGGTAATAGACCCATGGTGAAAATGATATGTAAAATAAAATCATGAGATATTAAACATAAACAATGACATACAAGACACTGTCAAGACAGGAAATCGCTCGTTTGAATGACGGCAACGCACTACCTGTAAAAAGTTTTGTCAACAACTTTAAAACATAATTGCCAGATTCGAAAGTTTGACATATGACAGCAGAACTTTCAAACTTCCATACCTATTTTTTTTATTACAAATATTGTGAAATAGAAACTTGCTAAAACAAAAACAAATAGCATTAGATAAAACATTTTTCACAAGAATGTCAAAAATTCACTTAAAGGAACAAAATTATTGCTTAGGTTATCAAATGGAGATCAACAAAACAGATTTAAAGTGCATATTTAGAAAGTTTAAGATTGTGTTGACATTTACTGCATTTGAAAAATATCTAACAATAACCTTTAGAATGTCAAGGACTGAATTTGCTTAGTTTCACTCTAAATATATTTACCAAGTAATTAGAGATATTTCGAAATCGAACGAAGAGTCCAAAAACAAACAAATAAAATGTATGTATATATATATATATATATACATACATGAGGATTTTTTTAAGATATTGGGTTCACATTAGCATGAATGCACAAATAAAGATTAATCAGCAAGGATATTTCAGAGGCAATAAACAGCCAAAATGGGCTTATTGAAATTATACTTTCGAAATATGTGGTGGTTAGAGATTCTAATAAGAAAATTTTCAATTTAGTTAATTAATAGATTTCAACTCTTTAGAATCAAATAGTGCTATTTAATTAAAATTTGAAGATCTCAGAACAATGCCTCAGATAGGAAAAATGTAAATTGAAATCTACAGTAGAAGTTTAAAGAATATGCAGTTTATTTAATTTGTTTCTCTATATCACTTTTCGTTTCAAATAATCATTATCAACTTAAAATGGGCAGCTCCACCGCAATACTAGTAAAAACGAAACATAATACGTAATAATTTCCTTCGAGTTTATTCCTAGACCTATTTTTTGAATGCATCTAAATTCATCAGATAATAGTATTTGAAGAGCATGAACGAAAATATAAAGCTGTGACTTAATTTTAGCCAATACAAAAACAGAGCTAACTACAGTTATTAATTACATTTGTCTTAATAAGAGGTTACTTAAGAATAATAAATTTTGTTTTTTTTATAACTTGGCATGCATTTAAAAGACACTTAAAACAATCTGAAGTTTAATTTTGTGAAGTGAATTCTTATATATTTACTTAGTATTCTGAATACTACTTAAATTAATTTTTTTCCCGAATAAACAGTCCTAATGAAAACATTTTGATCCTCTTTTGAGTTCGTTTGGTTATTAATTAACATTGCCTTCAAGCTACAAGAGTACAACTAGTGAATGACCTCATAAATGAGCCAAGATCATTTAATGAAGACGGCATGTATCTGAATTATTTCATCTTTCATTCTATCTCATACGAGAACTTTGATACTCAGTTGAATTCATAATTAACAACAGAGTAACCTTTATTAATCCACAGTAGAATCAAAACGACTCGGAAGTTGCTGGCTGTGTAGTTCGCTATGTTAACTACGGGGCTACATGCTATTAATGTTTTTTTTAATTCATCAATAAAGCTTATGATTTCAGTATTCTTAAGTATAGTATTGATTTTATTCCCGACATTTGTTAATTGTATTACAAAATCTACATTTTGTAAGCTGTTAAAGAATTTGTGTGTGAGCCATCTTAGACTCACGTAGAAAATTAAGAAAAGTCTTAAGTTTGGAGTTCTTCCTTTATTTACATATTAAAACAGTATCAGTTTATATTTTTGTATAAGTAGAGAACACGAGTTCAGAGCTCGATTACGGAAGATATTGTTACATAAAATAGTAAAAGTTGTAGAAAGCACTTTAAAATTGGTGTCTGGAAATTCACCATTTGATGTGTTAAGATACAACCTGTAAGTTAGCATTATAGTTTAAAGTTTTAATCCATCATAAATAAATTCTGTAGAATGTTTAATTCTGACTAATTCTACAGAATTAGAATGTTGTCAAAATTTACAAGAGAGAGTGCAATACATATTATATTCTTAAGTTATATATTTCAAAATATGTAGAGCGATTGTGTATGGTCATGAGTCCGTAACCGCGTTGTTTCCCTCTACTCGTTAATTCGAGTCCAGATTCAACTGCAATTCTGTTATTCGCATCATAAAATGCCGGGACTCAACCCTCACGTTGGAATGTTGTAGAAATGTAAGGAAAGGGATACTAACTTAGGAGTCGCCTTTGACAGCGGCTCGAAATTACGACGTCCATCTCCTATAGCCCCCATGTTGCTTTTAAAGGAGACATGAATTAACGATTAACTACCAAAATATGCTGAAGATACCAGGGTGATCTCGAAGCAAAATCATTATTAGAAAATGGAGGCTACAGATTCTACTTTAGGTGTTTTTAACTGGTACCATGATGGGTGAAGGCATTTGAACTGTTCTCACGATGCATATTGCTTGTAGAAATCTTTGAGTCAAAGCAATAGCTAATGAAAAGTTACCGGAGATGATATTCTTTCATATTTATTAAATTGAATGATTACACTAGTATTCAAAAGTTAAGCATAATTTGTGAAATGCAAGTAAATATTGGTGAATTTTTTCGAAATAACCTCTGGAAAATTATTTGCTAGGGGTAAAATTTTATCTTTGTGCAAAACATTTCAATCAACGCTTTCATGCGTAAAATACCTGCGCACGTTGAATGTGGATAAACCGGATCATTCGACATAAGCAGTTCAGACAGTTTTTGAACAATTCATGGGCAAATGAACGTTGTTAACGACTAAACAGAACGAATTATGATACAAAGACGAACACATGTTTCGAAAGGAAATCTTTGGAATGCTCAAATCCAAACGATCACAAACCGGAGAGGCTTGAATTCTGATTGTGCCTCATTGTATGATCTCATGATTATGACAGATATTTCAAAGCTTGGGAAATATTAATCGATGACCAGCACCAGGTCAGCCAAGTGTCACCATCACTTGTCAAGACAAATATTTAATAATGATTATGAGATATCAGAGTGACAGTTGTGCCAGAGAACTGAGTTCAGCGCTCACAGTCGACACAGGAGTACGAGTTTCCAGATAAACTGTTAACATGTTGGTATCTGTGATAGACGAATAGCAGTTTGCATTCCTTTCAATCTAGGTATAAACGCGCTTGTTTTAACTAGAGCTTGGAAAACCAGTACCGGAGTTTAGGACAATGGATCAATGGGATGTTCAGTGATGAATCTCGCTTTAGCCTGAACACTTATTCTCATCGGCTAACGATATGGCGAAAACGTGGAACTCGTTTCCACCTGGGAAACATCAAACATTGTTTTACGTCAAAGGGAATCAGGATGTGAGCAGGCATCATGCTGGATGACCGAACAGACATCTATATCTTTGTGAGACGGGATCTGTGACTGCTAAAAGATGTGGAGATGAAATTTTTAAGCTTTATGTTCAACTGTTGCGAGATTCTATCGGTCCTAACTTCATTTTTGTGGATGATAACTCGCTTTGTCACTGTGCGAGCCTGATTGTCGACTTCCTAGATACGTAGATATTCAACATAGGCCGTGACCTATTCACTGAACTGATCTGAATCCTATCGAGGATGTGTGGAACATATTCAGCATACAACTTGCATAACTTCCAAAATCTCCAGGCTGAGAGAGTTCTTCTTGATGTTTGGAACTCTTTGAGCCCTTAACTCATTCACAATGCCCGAGCATGTATGGGATATTATTGTATAGTTTGTCTGGCTGTCAGAGGTGACCACGCCCCTTATTAAACTGCAGAATCGCTTTTTATTTCCTTTGTTTTTCATAAAAATGTGAATTCCTCTCATGCCCAGTTTTCATTCAAATTATATTTTTGGATTGTAAAAGTGATTACTATCATTTTATCGTATTATTTCCTTATTTTATAACGTTTTACAATCGAATAGCACGTTTTACACTATTCAGGCTTGAACTTCCTTCATTATTTACATAATTGCCAATTATATTTAACTTTTGGACATCGGTGTATTTAATAGGGGATGAAAGCTCAGTTGCTCCATATACCATAAAATGATTCAATCAATCAATCCGAACTTTTATCCACATCAGGTTGAGTTCTCAATAATATTTTTGATTTCTTTCTTGTAGTATTTTATGAAGGTCCGTTAAAAGTCGTCAAAAAAAAAAAAAAAAAAACAAAACAGACAATTGCTATTAATTTATTTGTCTATGTTTAAATAAGATGTAACCCGAATATTCAAATCATTCTATTCAGCTGAATGTACACTGGTGTTCAAAATTAAGAGAAATTTCCGATTCGGTCTATTATCTTTAGAACTACTGGTCAAACTTTAACGAAATTTGGTGTGTACATAGGGTTCATATAATACAAAAAAAAAAAAAAAAAAAAAAAAAAAAAAACATACAACAGTTATAATACACATGCTTGATCATGCATAACACTCGTCGGTGTCGCAAGGTATGAAACAGCAGTTGCAGAATAGAACAAAAAAATTGGTTAATAGAGAGTATGGTCCTATTTTACAGATATATAGGTTTCACACCGTGATTATGTGCTGGAAATAAGAAAGTTTATGAGTTCCTGTGGCAATTTGTCCCACTCATTTCAGCAACGCCGTTTTCAAGTCTCGGGTGGTTCTCGGAGGGGGCTTGCGAATTACAATTGCCCTCCCCAGAGAGTCCCAGGCAAGCTCTGTAGGATTAAGGTCTGGAGATCTGGCTGGCCAATCCATCCGGGAAATATCCTCTCTATCCAGAAATTCGTCGACCAGATGAGCTTTATGTGACGTCGAGTTGTCATCCATTAAAAGGAAATCAGGACCGACTGCACCCCTGAAAAGGCGAACATAATACTCCAAGATATCATCCCTATTCCTCTCAACAGTCGCAGTGCTTTTTTCAAAGACATGGAGGTATTTCAGGATTGGAGGGAGACAATAGACATGCTTCCATGGGCCTAATTCAAAAAAAAAAAAAAAAAAAAAAATCTCTAAAATCGGCTATTTATTAGAATGTTTTGGTTTTTAAATACATTATTTAAAATGTATTAAACTTAATATAACAGGTCAATTGAAAAGTCCCCGGCCTGACACATAGATGACGCTACTAGAATTAAATCCATATGTTTTTTAGTTAGCCCTAATCCTCAAAAGATGCGTATATAAATTTGACAGCTGTCGGATTATTAGTTTGTGAATTATAGCATTTTGAGTGAAGCAACTTTTGTTATTGTGAAAAAAATGGATAAAAAAGAATTTCGCGTGTTGTTAAAATATTGCTTTTTGAAGGGAAAAAATACATTTGAAGCAAAAACTTGGCTTGATGCCGAGTTTCCGGACACTGCCCCAGGAAAATCAACCATCAAGGATTGGTATGCTAAGTTTAGACGTGGTGAAAGGAGCACCGAAGACGGTGGACCCCCAAAAGAGGTTGTTACCGACGAAAACATTAAAAAAATCCACAAAATGATTTTGAATGACCGTAAATTGAAATTGAATGAAATAGCACACACTCTAAAGATATCAACTGAACGTGTACATCCTATCATTCACGAATATTTGGGTATGAGAAAGCTCTGTGCAAAGTGGGTGCCGCGCGAGCTCACTTTTGACCAAAAACAACGACGAGTGGATGATTGGAAGCAGTGTTTGAAGATGATCAAGCGTAATAAACCCGGGTTTTTGCTTCGATATGTGACAGTGGATGAATCATGGCTCCATCATTTCACTCCGAAGTCCAATCGACAGTCATCCGAGTGGACTGCACATGATGAACCTGCTCCAAGGCGTGGGAAAACGCAACAGTCGGCTGGCAAGGTTATAGCGTCTGTATTTTGGGATGCTCATGGAATAATTTTTCATTGACTATCTTGAAAAAGGAAGGACCATCAACAGCGACTATTACATAGCGTTATTGGACCGTTTGAAGGACGAAATCGCCGAAAAACGGCGGCATTTGAAAAAAAAGAAAGTGCTGCTTCACCAAGACAGTGCACCGTGTCACAAGTCAGTGAAAACGATGGCAAAAATCCATGAATTGGGCTTCGAATTGCTTCCTCATCCACCGTATTCTCCAGATCTGGCCCCCAGCGACTATTTCCTGTTCTCAGATCTCAAAAGAATGCTCGCTGGGAAGAAATTTTCGTCGAATCAAGAGGTGATCGCCGAAACTGAGGCGTATTTTGAAGCAAAGGACAAATCGTACTGCAAAAATGGTATGGAAAAATTGGAGGATCGCTATAATCAGTGTATGACCCTTGAAGGGAATTATGTTGAATAAAAAAAAAACTAATTTTGCCAAAAAAATGTGTTTTACTATGGTAGGCCGGGGACTTTTGAATTGACCTGTTATATGAAAGAAAAATACAATTATACAAAAACTATACGTTTTATGCATAACATTATTACATAAAATCATACCTTTTAAGAAAATACAAAATATACACATTTGATACCTAAAATTATTGGTGCAATGATATACATTCACATATGGAATATTAAGATATAAAAAATCAATCTTATTTTGTTGTGTGGTATTTTACAAAACATTCCTCAATGCATAGTCCAATGTCATATGTCTTGCACTCATATTTTGTAAATTTTTGACGTTGAATGAAGACACATCTTCTTCGTCCTTTTTTTCCTTTGGTGTCTAAGTACAGATTTGGAGAATGCTGTCCGAAGAAACGTAATTGATGTTTGACGTTCGAACTAGGAGTGTTTATGTTTCTATATTCCATATATTTTTTCATAACCTGATTGATCAAATCAGATCTAAATTTTAGCAATGAAACTTTTTCGCCTTTGCTTATTTCATACAATATTTTTGCATTAAATACAGTCACATCCAAACATCTAAAAAACAGCTCGTGGTACCATTTTACACTTTTTTGGAAAGCTGGGTAATACTGCAAGACTGAGTCGCCTTTGTCGATCCCTCCCATGTTTTTATTGCAATTAATGACGTATTCTGTTTTATGAATATCTTTCCCAGTCTTTGTCTTTTTTGCCTGTTGGTACATTATTACCATGAAATGTCGCTAGCATAATTATATCTTCTTTTTTTAAAATTTTTTTGAATGTAGTGATGTTGGCTAATCCTTTCTGAACTGATACAATTCCATCTTTTTCATAAGAGCTGGCGAAATGTTATGATACCTTTCCGGTTTTTCTTCACAGTCCTGCAAATGTTGGTTTTTTCTTCTTGGAGATATCCTGCTAACTGAGGGGAGGCAAAAAATCGATCAAGAAATAAATTGTACCCATTATTTGCTAAATCCGAGTCTATTGTTTCAACTATACGTTCTCCATATAAGTCACTACTTTCAGAAAGTACAGTATCTTTTCTTGTATAAATGCAGCAATTCCATAAATAACCTGTGCTCCATACACAATGTTTATGAATTTTTATTCCACATCGTGCACGTTTTGATGGAATGTACCATATAGAACCTAGTTTACACTTACAAACAAAAAGGATTTTATCGATGGAAATATTGCGAGACGGGATATGCAAACTTTTGAATTGGTTTATTAGTAAATTCAAAAATGGCTTTATTTTAAAGAGCTTTTTAGCTTCAGAATCGGACAAGAAATGAAAAAATCACAAAATCTTCGAAGCGATTATGGAGCATGACACTATTGAAAAATGGTGTAGCAAGCATAGCATTAGTTGAGAAACACATTTTAATTGTAGGTTTTCTTAATGATGCCATGAGCATCACTATTCTCAGAAAAATCCACTTGATATAACTTTAGAAATAGGTTAGCTGGTGGAGTACTTGAAGTACTCGGCTCATTAATTTTCTTATCAAAATCAAGGAGCGCAAACAGATTCGTTTCTTTCACAACAATATCCATTATTTCATTTCATTATCAAAAAATGAACTGAAAAAATCATTCTCTTTTTCTATAGTAACAGAGCTATCTACATTCAACCCTGGTTTCTTTGTAGACGTAAGTAAATGTAAAGATTTTAAGCATTCGCTCCAGTCATCAGCCAGTTGCTGATTGCTTGATTCGTCTTCTTTAATCTCATAAATATCTGTACCTGATGTTTCAGTCTCATCATCTAAAACACTAAAGAGTGCAGATTTATCATTATTTTCGATTACTTCCCTGTCAGATTCATTCATTAATTTGAGAATCTCAAACTAAGTTATGACCATCACTACAAAAAGAAAAAGAAAAAGATTCAATGAAACAAACAGTTACGAGCCTTTGCTACTAAAAATCCTTACTAAAGACCCTACTTCCCATAAGCATCTATAAGTTCCCATTCTAACTTCTAAAAAGCAAAGAAGCAAAAAAAAAAAAAAAAAAAAAAGCAAACCAAAAGCAAACGAGCCCTTTAAATCTTGCCATCACATTTAATGAGTCACGACACAACATATGCTTTTTGTTCATATAAACAATTTCTCTCCTCCTGACAACCATAAGTGAAATCCAAGCCCATATCACCAAGGCCAACACTCAAAATGTTCCATTTATATAGATTTCAAGGTGTTGTAATGCCTATAGTATTATTTAAAAATTCAAATAAAACGTTCTCATAGAGCGTAACTGTACTGATACGTTTGTCTTTAGCAGGCATTCTCAGAGTGTAACAAAAATGATACTTTGGACAGAGGAGAGTAAACGCTAGCGTATCACATGCGATACGCTGATAGTGAACGGGTAAAAAATTATAATCCTTGCCTGTTCTTTCATTTAATTTTCGTCTCCATAAATGAAGTTTTTTTATGTCATTTTTTATATGACCTGGAATTTTTTCCATTGACTTCAAAAGGTGCACGTTTTCCCCCTTCAAAGATAAATTTATAGAATTCAGCTATTCAAAATGTTGTATAAGTATGTTAGTTTTATTAAAAAATCTGCATTGATAACATATTGGGCACCTTTGTATCCATCTTCAAAGGGAAATTTTTTTTTCTGCCTTAGTTCAAATATACAACAAAAAGACGAATGTTCGGCTCCCATATCCTCACACAGTGTTTTGAAAAACCTTGTTTTTAATGGATGAGTTTATATATAATGAACTATATACACTGCATGTTCTAACTTCTGATTCAGTGCAGGACTCAGATGCTTTGACTTAAGTTTATCCTTGTTAATAATGCAATGGATCCACAGTGCCTCAGGGGCTTTGCTTCAAATAAGTGCCTGTAATCTTCAGTAGTAGACAGACATGGAACGAGCTCCTTCAGTACGGACACCAACACACTTAGTTCAATTTAAATTATTTTTAGATATGTGTAAAAATATAGTCCCGAACCTTAGTTTCCCCAGTGATATTTTTACTAAAGAGAAGGTCTTCTGCAATGTTATTACTATCTATGAACCTGAATCCTGTTTAATGTCTTTTCGACCGTCTTGAAAATGCTTCATCCACTCAAAAGCACGTGCACGCGATAAACCTTCACTGCCATACACTTCTTTCAATAAATTATAAATTTTAGTAGCGGGTTTTCCAACTTTCATGTAAAATTTCACAATTCGATGTTCAGTTATTATTTTTAGGCAAAACAAAACAAAAACAAAAAAAACTTCCAATGCAAATCAAGGCTATGGGTATACGGATTTGCTTACAGAAGCGAGAGGCACTACATTCGAAAGAGAAGATTTCACGTTAAACAACTGTCGTTCGCTGGCGTTTGGCGCATACGTACTTCTGAATCAGCCTCAGTCTCGTTATTTAATATGCATACATACACACACATATGTATTTATTCATTTACGACTATGACATTTTTTGCATATTATTTTGTATACTAAATTAGTATGCACTACTACAATATACATTTTCACGAAATATATGTATGAATAAATCTTTGGATTCAGCATTTTTAAGCAGGGATCACAGATATTGCTCCTTAAGAATAGTTATTTGTGTACTAACAGAAAGAATGAGTAATTGCTTGGGAATAAAAAAGCAAAAAATAAAGACACCAGTATCCAGTCTAAATGGATTAATGCAGAACATAAAATGGAAATTAAACACAATTATTTCAAACGAAGATAGCAGTTTTGCTGAACCAGTAGATTTCTTGGTTGTATACAAAATAACTGAATTTACACCCTCTTCGTGTTTAGATATTTCTAATGTGGGAATTCCATAGTTTTTAACTTTAGCTGACAAATCGTTTTATGAAGCAAAAGAAGTACACGCTTTAATTAGTGCTGATATATTTTTTAAAGTTTTAAAACACAATACGTATAAAGTAAATGATGAGTTATTTTTCAAGGAAAGAGAATTTGGGTGGATTGCGTGTGGTAAACTTGGAGAAAGACAAATTGATAACAAGGACAGTGTTTTTTGTTAAATAATTACTCTATTCAAGATACTTCAAAATTATTAACTTTACTTTTTTTTATGGAAGGTTCTTTTTTGAAGCTGGTTGGTTTTATTAACGTCACACTAGAAGTAGCACAAGGGCTTTTGGTGACGGACATTGTAATTTTGAACCTCGGTTTAGTGACGAGAACGCTATCTGAGTTGGTACCCCATTCTTCTAACTTCCACACCACGCCAACGGGAGAAATTTGAGCCTCGACAGATTTAAAGAGCATCAGCCCCTCTACTCGGTAGGGTCTTTTGTGGCATCAATACTCGAACCCATGACTCAACGAAAACCGCCATGCACGAGCCCGTGACCATGACCACTAGACACTATTTAGAATACACCGGTGGAAAACACACACGGTGTATTCAGAAGTCTATTGGCAATGGGTCTCGTAATTTTGAACCTCGGTTTAGTGACGAGGCCGACAACTGAACTAGCACCTCCATCTCCTAACTTCCACACCATGCCAATAGGAGGACTTTGTGCCTTGACAGATTTAACGTGCATCAGCCCTGGCTACACGGTGGGTTCATCAAGACTCGAAATTAAGACTCGACGAAAGCCGCCGGCCGTGAATCCGCTACCATGACCACTAGGCTATCGCAACCACTCTTTTGAAGCTATTTGTTAAAAATAATTTTTTTATTATCAAGTATGCCTTGGTATCCCAAGGGGTACACATACTACAGTAGAAAAATTTTAAGATTAACAAGATTTTCGAAACACAATATACAAATATATTTCAACAATTGACTAGTATAAAGATTTTTTAAAATTTTTTAAAAATATTATTTAAATGTACGGTGGGGGAGGGGATTACCAAATTAATGCATGAATTCAAAAGACTATGAATTGATCTATTGGTAATAAAATTTGTAAAAAAAAAAAAAAAAAATTCGCTTCTTCCACTTCTGCATAATTCTTTTTGATTATGTCTAAGATACATTGAGCGTAGGAAGCACAACAAGAGCAATAATAAAAAATTATAGTGCTACATAATGAGGAATTAATACTGTATTATATTACTATTTTTTTTTCTCATTCTTTTGGCAGTTTTCAAAGTTTTAATGCGCCTGGGCTGGCTTTCTAAACACTGTTTTGCGCATTCCTTTATTTTGGAGATTGTGATGTCATACATTAATTTGGTTTTCTATTAAGCGTCATTTAGTTATTGCTTGTGGCCGCGGTTGCCTAGTGGTCATGGTTTCGGATTCGTGACCGGAGGTTTTCGTTCAATCGTGGGTTCGAGCCTCAGCCGGTAAAGATCCGCCGTGTAGCCGGGGCAGATGCACGTTAAATCTATCGGGGCCCAAAGTCCTCCCGTTGGTGTGGTGTGGTGTGGAAACTAGGAGATAGGGTGCCAGCTCAGGTATCGTCCTCGTTACTTGACCGTGGTTCAAAATTACGAGGTCCGTGTAGCCCTCGTGTTGCCTCTAGTGCGACGCGACGTTAATAAAAAACTAAACTATAAAATTAGTTATTGTTTCTTTGCAATTGCATGCATTTTGATTTACTCGTAATATGGTGATAAACTCTAATTATATTAGAATACAATTATATTAACATGCATATATTAAACATTAGCATCTATTATATATATTATCATTTCTTAAAACATTAGCATTAGCACTGACATAGTGTGGATTTTACTTATTAATATGTGATAAGTGTGTTTCTTTGTGATAAGTGATTTCATGATCTTAAAAAAAATGTAAATCAGATCACTTTTTCCTCGAATGTATTTGAGCTTCATTAAAAATTTCTTGGTTTGTCATAGGATTGGAATAATTTCTCAAAAACGACTTGATGAAATTATTAGATACAAAGAATAAAAAGATTTTATATTTGGAGAACAGATATTAGAAAAGTTTATTTTTAAACTGAACCTATAACGCAAGGGAAGCAACTATCATTATCAGATCATTATGAATACATAAAGTCCTTTTTTAACCCTTTCACAATCGGAGGGAGAAAAAAAGGAAGTGCTTCTCAGGCGGCTTCTTACCGCGGAGTGTCTCGCTTTGCCCAGAAGAATTTAGATATTAAGCCTAATTCGCTAAAAATATTCCACTAAAATCGGTTATTCATTAGAATATTTTGTTTCTTACGTATATTATTTAAAATACATTAAACTTAATATACAAGAAAGAAAAAAAGATTTAATCGAAAATTGTATGTTTTATACATAAAATTACATAAAACTATTACATAAAAATCATATCTTTTAAGAAAATACAAAATATACTTACATTTGTTACATAAATTTCATGGTGTAATGATGTACCATTACAAGGAATATTAAGTTATAAAAAAATGAATCTTATTTTGCTGTATGGTATTTTTATATAAGAAAAAAGCATTTTTCAATGCATAGTCTAACGTCACATATTACACACATATTTTGTCAACTTTTGTCGCTTCACTCAAGATTTTGAGCAAAGGGCACATCTTCTTTGTCCTTTTTTCATTTAATGGCTATGTACAGATTTGGATAATTTTTGCTAACATTACTGTCAGATTCATTTATTATTTCGCAAATCTCAGTCTCAGATAAATTCTTTCTCATCATGACAGTCGCTACAAATAAAAACCAACCGAAGGAAACGAACAGCTGAGAGCTTCTGCTACCAAAAGCCCTAACCCCCATAAACATCCATAAATTCTCTTTCGAACTTCTAAGAAGCAAAAAAAAAAAAAAAAAAAAAGAAGAAAGAAAGTTGAAAGCATGTGCACCCTTTAAATCATGTCCTTACATTTAAAAAGCCGGGCTGTAACACGTATTTTTAACAATTACCCCCCTCTTGATAGCCAGAAGTGAAATCCAAGCTCATATCACCAAGGTCAACACTCCAAATAACCTATCTATATAGATTTCTCGGTATTGTAACGCCATATAGTAACATTAAAAAAATCAAATAAAACGTTCTCATCAAGCATATCTCTATTGATACGTTGGTCTGCAGCAGGCATTCTCGGAGAATATCTAATGTGATACGCTAAGCACAGGAGAGCAAACGCGAGCGTATCGCATGTGATACGCTGGGAGTGAGGTTAGTTTTGGTTTTTTATTAATGTCGTACTAGAAGCAACACGAGGGCTATTGGCGACGGACCTCGTAATTTTGAACCTCGGTCAGGTGACGAGGACGACACCTGAGCTGGCACCCCCTCTCCTAAGCTCCACACCACACCAACGGGAGGACTATGCTGGGAGTGAAAGGGTTAAAGAAAGAAACATGTTTTTGTAGGAGAGCTTAGGTCACTATTTTTAATGTAGAAAATAATAATAAGAAAACCCGATTTATTTACATTTATACTAAATTAAAATCATTGTGTTATAATAAATTATTATTAATTTCATATGAATGAAGGCAAGTATTTTACACATTTTTTCAAAAGTATCCACATATTTTTTAAAAATTTGTCATTTAAGATGTTTGAAATGACTAATCAACCAAATAACTCTGTAACTTTAAAATATTATAAAATAAAGTTTTAAATGAGAATAATATTTATATTTTGGGGTTATTTATTTATTTATTTTTGCTTATATCATTCTCTAATTAATCTTATTGTCCTTTTTTGTGTTTAACTTTTCAAATTCGAATAATGTTTAAGTTTAATATGTATTGAATTTTGAATTACATACTAGATATTATTATCATCAAATTACTAGTTTTTAGTAATAGTTAATTTTTTAATAGTTCATTTTATTACCAGCTGCAAAATTTTTTCTCCGAAATTTTTACAGGTTTGTCCTTTCTCCAGGAGTTTTGGATGAACATTCAGGAGAAAGGAGTTTTCCTGAACTAAAATTGGAATGAAATATTATAAACTATGCCCGCATTAGCCCAAACATTTTGTTGTATTTTTTACATCTGAATTTTCTTCTAACACAGAAAATAATTAATTTTTTCGAAGTTTTTCTTATTCCCGTAATTCCTGAGGTTCTCCTATGAAACAATTTTCGAAGTAAACTAATAAACCGTTATATATATATATATATATATATATATATATATATATATATATATATGTATACACATATATATACAATAAATATATAATGATATATATAGTATGCATACACATATATATACAAAATATATATATATATAATATGTATACATATTAATATACAAATAATATATATATATATATATGTATACACATATATATACAAATAATATATATATATAATAATATATATATATATATATATATACACATATATATATACGAATAATACATATATTGGGAATTTTTTTTAAAAAAATTCCAATGTCTTTTTATATATCTTTTTAGAAGGAAAAAAAAAACTATACTTATAATTGTTAAACCTTTTTGATTATTGTATACATATGTTAAATAAATAAAAAAATTATGCTGAAGTTACACATTTTATTGTTGCATTGGGGGAGGAGAGTAAAATAGTTTTGTACGATGGAGCTAATCACGGGTAGACACTGGAGGTATCATATTAAGAATAAATCTCAAGGAAACCGAAATTTATGAAGTGAATACAATTTTAAGAGGAAGGGGGGGATAAAATGTTATAAGCATTGAATTATTTCGTTTAAAAATGTCTCTAATTCCGATTAAAATTTCTTGGATGTGACATTAATAATGTTCTAGTTCTTCTCAAGTACTAAATATTTCTTTAAAAAAAGTGGTTTTTAAAACTGAAAGAGCTCAACAGTCTAGTTTTTAATCTATAATTAATTTTTTCGTTCCTGGCTTTCTTTGAGCTTTTTTTTTTCTCCGTTCGTTAAATACATATTTTAATAATCCTAATATAAATTTTAATAATGTTCAAAATCTGCGCATTATTTAAAAATTAAATTTCTTTTTGTGTTATTTGTTGGCACCATGAACAAGTAGCTAAAAAAACTATTTTATGACATTTTCAGTGTACTAATAATTGACACAATAATTGATTTGAAGATTGTAATTGCCCATAGTTTGATTATCAGTATCTAATTATTAATGGATTAATTTTATTAAATTTTGCATAATTCATTATATTTGTTGCATTAGCTTAGAATTAAAATTATTTACATACATTTTAATGGCTATAGTTTCAAATTATATTTAAAATGAATATAAATTAATATTTAAAACTATGCGAGGTTTGCAAATAATTGCTCTTGTTATGAGAAATTTGAGAAGAAAAAATAAAATATTAAGAGAGTACATATATGGTATTTGATTTCTTTTTTTTTTTAGTTAAAAAATAAATATCTGATTCAAAAGAGTTCAATTCTAACTTATTTTTAATTCACAGTATCTTCAATTTTTTCTATCATTGGTTGAATTTTTAATATGGACAAAATGAATTTTAAAGACAGATAGCATTGCTTTCTTTTAATACGATGAAATATCTTCAAAACATTTTTTATGAAACCCTTATCCCTAACCTCTGAGCATTTTTAATGCCAAACGAATAATACTAAAAACGTGTTTGTTTTTAAAACCCAAAAATCACACAGCGAATGATTAAATACACTTATAGGGGACAGGGGACCGTAAAACGAGACGGAGCGCAAATCTCTTCATATGAATACCCCCTCTTTCGTTTGCTTTTGAAAACCTTTTTCTTCATTTTTTTTAAAGGAGGGGAAAAAAAACGGGTAGAAGCAGACGAAAAAGGAATTCTCAAGCAAAACATCATCTTCGTGATCGCCATGAAAAATGTCATTATTATCATGATAAGGATTCCCGAGACACGTATATTTTACTACGAGAAGGGGATAAATGTTATTTATGCGTATTTTTATCAATTGAACTGGCAGCGTCGCCTTCTTTTCTCTGAACAGACTACAATTCAACGAGGAGTCATTCCTTTAACGACAATATTTCGGCTGTTGTAGTATTTGCACTGTATATCAGGTTTCGGAGAAATTCTCTGGTTATCTACAAGAACTCTAGCGCTGAAATTTATCTCTGATAAGGAGAAAGGGAAAATGTTTCTGTTTACTAAGTGTATGGTTTCTGTTATATCGTTACTGATCTATTTACATTAAGTGATTTCGAAAATGCGTTCTGAAATAGAGTTAGCTGTATTTTTTTTAATATAATTTTATTTATTTGAGTAAAATAGTACAGATAGGGCGCAATCAGATGATTATTATAGAAGGTATAACCACTTTTAGTATTTAATAATAATTCATATATAACTTATAATATTTGACTTTATTTAAAAAGCAATAAAAAAGTAATTAATGCGATGATTTATGCTTATAATAAAATAAAAACATTTAATATTTAGCGAAGTTATCAACATGTGAAATAATTGCAATATTTATTTAAAGCCTTAGATATTTTGTGAAACTTTGTCCTTAAAACTTCTCTTTGAGACTTCCAGAATTAGATCTTGTACACTTCTGTTAAATAGAAGTGACACTTTTTTTCTTTCTTTCTCATATCTTTCGATTGTAAATTCATATTTTTTACATTTTTGAGCCAAGTTATTTCTTCAAATTTTACTGTTTTCATGAAAGGCTTTTCAGGAAATCTCGAATTTATACTTTACAATTAGTGTTCGTTCTGTGCAGATATTATTTTCGAAACATTATGAGTTCAAAAATTTTGTGTTTTACGCTATTTCCCCACTTAGCTTTTCGAAGTCAGTGTATTTGAATTATGAAAAATATTTGTATATAAGTTATTGGCATTCATAATGTAAAAAAAAAAATGTGTTATATGTTAAGTATTTTTTACATTATTTATGATAATTTTTAAATTTTAAAAACAAGTTGATTTTGGTAATCTAATGTATTGTAAAAGTATATCAATGCACACATTTTAAAGATAAACATTTGAAAAAAAATTACAGTGTCGCAAAATTTAAGACTTAATTTTTTTTCTCTATTTTTCATATTCCCCTTGTTTTTTGCAGCCCTAGCCTAATGGTCATAGTACTGAACTTGTGGCTGGCGTTGCTTTCATTAAGTAGTGGATTCGAGCCCTGATACCACTACAGATTCGAAGTGTAGTGGGGCTGATGCACGTTATATCTGTCGTGGCTCTAAGTCCTTTTATTGGCTGGGTATGGTGTGGGAGTTTGAAGAGGGAAGGATCAGATTAGGTGTTGTCCTCGTCCCTTGACCAAAGCACAAAATTACGAAGTCTGTCACCAATAACTCTCGTGTTGCTTTTAAGTGCGACGTTCATCCACAATCAATCAATCAAAAAAAGTTTGATTAACACTGAAAAGCAAAACTTAATTTTCAAAGTTGAGAAGTGTTTCACTGAATTTTGTTTGCATTGCGTAGGCTCATTTATTTCTTACACTGGGAATCTCCTCTTCGACTAGTTTAGATTAATTATTTTTAAGGAAGAAGAGGAACATTTCTCATAAAACTTTTGAAATCTTTATTACGATAATAATTAAGCTATATATTATAAACTGAGATATTACTGAGATATATTAATATTATAGAACTAAATACACTTATGATACTAATTTACTGAATAACATTTATATAATAATGCATGGTTAGTTTAATCATAAGTTAATTGATTAATTTTATGTGTTAATTTTCGCAATTTAACTGCATTGATTAAATATATATGTCAAGAATCAATTCAATTAAACATTACATAGATTCCAATCCGTTCGTGTCTGATTCCATTAAAAGCAGTCATGTGGAATATTGAGGGTTGTTGCACTCTAAATTGAAATTGATTTCGAAAGCCTTTCTTGGTATAGAAGTTTGGTGTTTGAGGCACTAAATCACATGCCAGTTATCATTGTGTTGCTTTACAAGGGCAAAAATGCCAATGAAACAATTCTGTATACAATAATTGATTGAATTAAATTTATACAATTAAATACGTTGATTTAGCTGTAACATTATGGGCATGGGTTTCCCATGTATAGTAGCGCAATATATATTTATAGTTACTATAATATACAACTAAAACTACCTTTGAAAAATTCCTAACTAATTCTTTGTATTATTATAGAGGTTCTATTGTGAAAAAAAATGAATCGTTAATATAAGTAGTTAATTGAAATTCTTTTGATTCTAAGTATTTCTTATCCACAACATCTGAGTCTTTTTATAGAGATGGAATTGTTTTCTACATTATAGTGAATGCGGACTCAATTAGAAATGCTAGTTTATTCAATAAAAAAAAGTGAAAATGACCCTAAAATTTTTGAGTTAAGAAGTTGTATCTTTTGGATCCCATCCCTTTAAATCTCGACTGTTTGTTGTTCTACCTCTTAGGAGTTACTGAAAGTTACTGGCTTTGAATTTTTTGAAAATTTAACGTATTATTAATAAAATTTTGTTAATGCGTAAAATTAGGTACTACGCTTCAATGAAAGGGGAAGTAACATAAATGATTTATCTAGTCAATTCATCCGTTGAGCGAACAGTTTTTATCTAAAAAAATTCCAGTATAAAAAATCAATTTAAAAGAATACAAAAATCAAATGAAAGTTATTTTGAATTCAAAACTATGTAGACAAAATAAAAATTATGAGCTATTGGAAATTTTAGTAAATGACAATAATGAGCAACAATAAAATAATTACATATTAAAATGATACAAAAATTAATTAAGAATTAAATTATTAGTTTTAACTTTCATGTATGTATTGCTTTCTATTACATTTCATCTTTTTTACAGTACTGACATACCTTTGGGTTAGCTACTCTATTATTTTGTTATATTGGTTTTGTTCATTATTTATAAATTATAATACGATTATTATATGTAAACAAAACTATACTAAAATACAAATTATAATAAGTAAAACCTTATTTAAAATTCTACTAGAACTAAAAAAAATCCCAAATGCTACTGAATTAATTGAAAAAAAAAATCACCATATTATCAAATTAACCTCAAAACAAAATTAAAAATATTATCCTAAGTTAAATATAAATAAAAAAATTTTTTTTAATGAAAATAAGACAAAATTTAGCAGAAATATATGTATATATATATATATATATATATATATATATATATATATATATATATATATAGCTTTAATGCAATACAAATATAAGCCAATAATTAAAAATTACAGCCAATTTAATTCCAAACAAACTTAAACAGCATAGCAAATATCAAGAGAAAAGTATTATAGTAAAACAAAATCGGAAATAATATAATTTAATACTGTCCCTCACTTTGGAGAGGGAAATGTACGTTTAAACTAATTTCACGGATCCAACCCTTATATCTTCAGTAATTACATTATCATTAATGGTATAGACTAAGAAATTGAAAAAAAACCCACCCCCAAAACAAACAGAAATTTACCAATAGAAAAATGAAAGGAAAAAAAAAGAAAACTAATACATTTCAACCAAAGGAAATAAAATTAAACTTAAAAAATATATACCATTAATGCACGGTTATAAAAAGCAATTTTTAAAACTAAGAAAGTTAAACTTTTACTAATATAATAAAGTTATTCACTCTCAATCTAACATAGCACTACACGACTATTCTAAAACCACCAAAAATAAAGATGAATTGACTGACTATATATAAATAAATATTAGCTGAAAAATAATTCTAAATCCAAAATTAAAAAATCATACCAAATAAACATTACACGAGTACCATTCCCCCACTGTTCATGTGGAACCAGTTACCCCGCGTAAATAAAAGGACTACTGTATAATTATAATTTTATTTATTTATACAAGGCTCACGTGTCAGTTACGCATAGATTCCAAGGAGTTCTTAAAGCATTGCGAGTTGAAAACCCTTATTTTGCGATGAATGTATCCCTTATATTTTATGCTATCTATTTTTCTCCCTGAGGAAAACTTTGAATTGATTCCATGCATGCTTCTATTTACTCGGAGTTACGTACTCAAGGATGCAACCAAGCGATATCGTATTTGCTCTGTTATAAAAAATAAAGCCTTTTAAATATATTAACAGGAAATAGAACTTTTATACATTAGTAGCATAGTCGGTTTCAGTCGAAAGGTATGAAATTCAATTCACACTGAGATAGTTTTTTGATTAAGGAAACCAAATAGAGAATTGAGTAAATATTGAATGAATAGCAGATGGGAAGAAACGATAGTGTGATGGAAACTAGAAGATATTGTTGTTCAAAGAGCCGAAGCAAAAGGGAGATAGAATTCCTTGGATTAGAAAAAATCTATTTATAAATTGAGTTACGGTTTTCTCTCCCTCCCCTTTATATAAGATATATGACGGAAAACAGTTATTTTACTCTGAAAAAATAACTAGAAATATGGTTCTATAAGTAATGATTTAAAGTTACAAACGGATATTCAGAATTATAAAATGCTCCGTCATAGATTAGTTTTAACTGTTTTTTTTTCATTCATCAAATCTTATCTTATCATACGACCGCAAAAGAGAGCAAATAAGAGGATTGAAGATAAGTGTTGAGAGGTAACATTCTATGGATAATAATTTGATAGGCAGGGATTATGAGTATGAAAAATATTTCTCCTGCCTCAATCATTTCAATAAGAAGGAAATAGAAAAATTGAGCACTTTCCATCCAAAATTTTATCAGGAGAGTTAAGTTCCGTTAACAGAGAGCAGAAAGATTTTTATAATAATTAAAATATAGTGACAATAGAAACTTGTGACCTCGGAAGCCTAGTGGTCATGGTTTCCGACTTGTAGCTGGCGGTTTTCGTTGAGTCGCGGGTTCGAGCCTTGGCCACTAAAGACCCGCCATGTAGCCGGGGCTGATGCACATTAAATCTGTCGTGGTCAAAAGTTCTTCCATTGGCGTGGTATGGAAGTTAGGAGAGGGGGTTCTAAGCTCAAGTGTCGTCCTCGTCACTTGACCGAGGCTCAAAATTACGAGGTCCGTCGCCAATATCTCTCATAGCCCTCCTTCTCAGCTATTGAGCAGTGCGGACGTTTTATTTGCTTTCTCCTTCCTTCGGTAATCTCTTGTGTTTCTTGCCGGGGCCTCTGCTAGAGTTTCTGGCTTGGCTTCTCAAGTCATTGCGTGCTCATATTCGAGCTCCTGCTTGCCGTTTTCCATCACCGACTTTATTTATTTCTCTGTGAGTGTTGGTTAATACATCTTCTGCATTATTTGGATTTACTTTCACTGCAACTACCTGCTGGATTTCCTGAGTAAGTGTTAAATTTCTTATAAAATTACTTATGGATAAAGCTGTCAGTGTTGGTGATGTCCTTGCATCTCTGTAACTGAAACATGGAGAATATTCTTGAGAGTTTTCCGGAAATCAGCTTTCTTCTGGAACTTGTTCCAACTGACCCGAATACTGACGAATACAAGTTTGTTTATGATAAATTAATTAATTTTGGAACATTCTTGCGCAATTGTGGAGATAAAAAAATAAAGACTAACAGATCAGAAATATTCAGCTACATCACCTCTTTTTTCAAGGTTTTCAATGAAATTTTACAAAAAGATAGAAGTAATCGTGAAACCTATGTTTCGCAGCCGGAAGAGGAAAATAGCTACAAAATTAATCTGAATGAATATTCCAGCCGGATTATTGAACTTGAAAGGAATAATGCTGAACTGAATGGATGTCTTACAGAAGCCCGAAGAAGTTTTGATGCTCTCACTTATAATATTAAAGAACAAATTATTGATAATATTCAAGGCCTACAGGAAACTAATAGACAACTTTATACCAATACTCAAATTCTCAAGGAAGCTTCTGAAACGGTACTCAAATCCATGAAACCTACATATGCACAGATATTGGCAACCCCTACTTCTACCTCAGATTCCTTCCGTCAACAACCTAAACCTCAAAGAGTTGTAATTGTACGCCCCCCATCTGATGAAAATTTTACCTCTGTTAAAAATAAAGTTACCTCAGAACTCATCAAAAAGAACTTATCAATCAAAATAACTCACATAAACAAAATTAGTCGCGGTGGCTTGGCTATCAATCTGGTGAATGAGAACGATGTACAGCTGCTAGAATCTGAACTTAGAAAAATTGATTCTTTAAGAAATTACGATATAAGGAGACCTAAGGCTAGATACCCGCAATTCATTTTAATTGGAGTGGATGCATCTTATAATGCCGAATCATTAAAAGAAACTTTAATTCAGAAAAATGAAGTTTTTAATAATGAAAATTTAAAAATTAATTTTCCAATTAAAACAAAAAGAGGTAATAATTGGGTTATTACAGTTGATCCGAAATCATACCCCAATATGAAAAATTTCTCGCATCTTTACCTTCATTTCGAACGAATAAGAATTGAACTATTTATAAATGTGATGCAGTGTATGAAATGCGGGGCGTTTGGACATACCAAGAACCATTGTGTAAAAGATCAGATTTGTTTCCGATGCGGATCTACAGACTCGCATGACAGAACTGAGTGTACAGCTAAATGCATTAACTGTTGTGGCAATAATCTGCGTTTTGGATCTAGCTACGAGGTTAATCACGGGTGTAGGGACAAGAATTGTCCCATACTCAAAAACCAAAAAACTTTTATTTTTAGTCATACCGATTTCGGCTTGTAATATATTTTCATGTGTTCTCATACTGACCTCGGTCATTAGTTATTTTGCTTTTTGCATCCCTGGCTGATCGAATCAATATTTTGCAACTAAACGCTAATCACTCGCGTGCTGCGCATCTCCAGGCTTTTGTGGTCGCTTCGGAACTCGGATCCGATCTTCTGCTAATCCAAGACCCTTATCTTAATTTTAAAACCCCTTTAAACTCCCCTCCTGGATCAATTCAATATTTCTCATTCAAAAATAAATGTCTCACTGTTTGTTTTAATAAATTAATTTACCTCGAATTTTTTAACAAAACCGATCATACAATAGGTGTCTTACTTAAATTTAAAAAACTTTCTATTTTAGTTATAAATTTATATTTCCCTCCTCACGATGATTTCGATACCATGTTAAAAGAACTTTCTATTTATAAAGTTTCAAATCATAGTTGTCTCCTGACCGGGGACTTCAATGCGAGGTCCCCCATCTGGGGATATGATTTTACTGATACCCGAGGGGACTCTCTGATTGATTTCGCGTTACAACATAATTTAAATTTCTTAAATATTCCAGAATTGGGTCCTACTTTCGTGGCTCACTCAGGTAAAGGTAACCCAGATATATCCTTGATATCCAACAGCATTATTTATTTGGTGGATAGGTGGG
>BMAW01084327.1:6931-50163 GCA_019974015.1 Nephila pilipes | reverse complement strand
CCTAAGGCTAGATACCCGCAATTCATTTTAATTGGAGTGGATGCATCTTATAATGCCGAATCATTAAAAGAAACTTTAATTCAGAAAAATGAAGTTTTTAATAATGAAAATTTAAAAATTAATTTTCCAATTAAAACAAAAAGAGGTAATAATTGGGTTATTACAGTTGATCCGAAATCATACCCCAATATGAAAAATTTCTCGCATCTTTACCTTCATTTCGAACGAATAAGAATTGAACTATTTATAAATGTGATGCAGTGTATGAAATGCGGGGCGTTTGGACATACCAAGAACCATTGTGTAAAAGATCAGATTTGTTTCCGATGCGGATCTACAGACTCGCATGACAGAACTGAGTGTACAGCTAAATGCATTAACTGTTGTGGCAATAATCTGCGTTTTGGATCTAGCTACGAGGTTAATCACGGGTGTAGGGACAAGAATTGTCCCATACTCAAAAACCAAAAAACTTTTATTTTTAGTCATACCGATTTCGGCTTGTAATATATTTTCATGTGTTCTCATACTGACCTCGGTCATTAGTTATTTTGCTTTTTGCATCCCTGGCTGATCGAATCAATATTTTGCAACTAAACGCTAATCACTCGCGTGCTGCGCATCTCCAGGCTTTTGTGGGCGCTTCGGAACTCGGATCCGATCTTCTGCTAATCCAAGACCCTTATCTTAATTTTAAAACCCCTTTAAACTCCCCTCCTGGATCAATTCAATATTTCTCATTCAAAAATAAATGTCTCACTGTTTGTTTTAATAAATTAATTTACCTCGAATTTTTTAACAAAACCGATCATACAATAGGTGTCTTACTTAAATTTAAAAAACTTTCTATTTTAGTTATAAATTTATATTTCCCTCCTCACGATGATTTCGATACCATGTTAAAAGAACTTTCTATTTATAAAGTTTCAAATCATAGTTGTCTCCTGACCGGGGACTTCAATGCGAGGTCCCCCATCTGGGGATATGATTTTACTGATACCCGAGGGGACTCTCTGATTGATTTCGCGTTACAACATAATTTAAATTTCTTAAATATTCCAGAATTGGGTCCTACTTTCGTGGCTCACTCAGGTAAAGGTAACCCAGATATATCCTTGATATCCAACAGCATTATTTATTTGGTGGATAGGTGGGAGGTTTCGGACCTGGAGTCTCTGAGCGATCACCGGTTTGTGAGTGTTCAACTGCGATGTGATTTAAATAAATCCGAATTTTATTTAAAAACTAAATACGGTATCAATAAATTTTTCAAAAAATTTAAGAATTCATATCCCAAACTTATTCAAACTGTTGAATCAATTCGGAATTCAGATCAGCTAGAGGAGTTCACTAATTTATTGATTTCAACCGTCCGGTCATCCGCTTTCATATCTTTTCGTAAACGACGGGTTCTTGCTACTCCTGTTTTCTCCTGGTGGAACAGCAATTTAAAAATTTTTAGAAATAAATTAAACGCTCTTAAAAGGAAATTAATATATTTAGTTAAAAATAATTTTCCACCTGTAGAAATTGAAAATTTACAATTAAAATATAAAAAAGAAAGATCTTTATATAAAGGCAAAATTCTTAATGCTAAAAATGAGGCCTGGGAGCACTTCTGCACCACCAATAGTGAAAACTTTGGCCTGAAGTTCAGGGTGGCCTTTGGCAAGTCCTTGAACTCTCGGCCCCTTGAGGTCATGGTTCCTAGCTCCTCTGATAATTCCCAAAAGCAAAAATATGAATTCCTTATACATTCTCTTTTCCCGGGCTCCGGGGAGACTTTTGATTTGAGTTTTGAGGAGTCTGCCCCCCCTCCGAAGGTTTCCACTGAAGAGATATCTTTGGTTTTTAAAAATCTTAGTGGTGGGAAAGCTCCCGGCCTTGATTTCTTGGACTATGGAATTTGGAAGCATATTTTTTCTAATTTCCCTAATCTTTTAACAAAATTTATAAATTTATGTGTGCAATTTTCCTATTTTCCAAATATTTTAAAAGACGCTAAACTGAAACTCCTCCTTAAATCTGGTAAGGACCCGTCATCCGTTAAATCGTACAGACCGATCTGTTTGTTACCAACCTTGGGGAAAATTGTTGAGCGGGTTTTTGTCAATAGATTAAATTTCTGGATTCATCGAAACAATATTCTTCATCCACTCCAATTTGGTTTCAAAGAAAATTCTGGCTGTGATGACGCCATTTTCCACTTGATTTCGTATATCAAATGCAAAAGATCTACCGAACACGTTGCTGTTACTTTTATTGATATTCAGGGTGCGTTTGACAACATAGATTGGTCTGTTCTTTTTAAAACCTTAAGGAATCTTCATTTCCCAATCTGTTTTCAAAAGTTTATATACTCTTATTTAATAAATAGACATATTATTTTTTCTAATAATAATTTTACAATAAAGCATTTAATTACCAAAGGCTGTCCTCAGGGTTCGGTACTTGCACCCGCTCTGTGGAACTTATATTTTAATTCTATTTTGAATATAAATTACGAAAACTTTTTAGTTCAAGCTTTCGCGGATGACCTGGCGGTTATTTCCACAGGAAATTCGAGAAGAGACCTAGAGTATAATTCTAATATTTTAATCGATCTTATTGCTGAACACCTGGAACGGCTAAGGCTGGAAATCTCCATTGAGAAAACCGCCTCGGTTGTGTTTAGAAGCCCGTCAATCCACAACAAGGGAGTTCGTGGTGGCAGCGTCTTTAGTCGAGACCCAATTTTTAAACTGAAGAATTCCTTCATAAAAATTTGTAAATTTTATAAATATTTAGGAATTCTAATTGACTGCCGGCTCTCCTGGAGTCCCCACATTAATTATCTTAAAGAAAAAATTTATAATCTCTCACTAAATTTTAATAGAGTATCCTTCAATGATTTTAATTTCAAAAATTATAAACTGTGGTACTTATGCGTTATAGAACCTATTATTGTCTATGGTGCGGGGGTTTGGGGTGGTGACCTAAACTCCTCGCAAATTACTAAGCTAAACTCTATTCAGAGAATTTACCTTTTAAAAATTACCAAGGCCTATAGGACCTCTTCCACTTCTGCTTTGCAGGTGATTGCTGGCGTTCCCCCTATTCATCTGACCATAAAATTTCATTTTCTTAAGTATCAAATTTGGAGGCGGCATAATCCAAACTTTTTTCACCTAATTAATAATATTCCATTTGATTCAAATACCTCATTGAGAACTGTTCGTCCTGAAAAACGAATTCTTTTTCTTAACAAATTTTCGGGACCCTCCGAGTGGGAGATTTACACCGACGGATCAAGGATCGGGTCCGAAACTGGGTTCGCCGTGTGTGTCTTCCACCGGGGTGTTCTAAACAGAGTCTACATGTTCAAACTGAATTTTTATAATTCAGTTTTTCAGGCCGAGCTTTCAGCAATCGGATTTGCCGTTTTGTGGGCCGTCTCTCATAACTTTAAAGTTTCTGTTTACTCCGACAGTTTATCCTCTATATTGCTACTGCAGAGTACTAGAAATAAATCGGCTTTTATCAATACCATTAGAGAAAAATTAACAACTTATTCTGATTTTTACAACTTACACTGGGTTCGGGCCCACGTCGGAGATTATTGTAACGAAATTGCCGATTTCTTTGCAAAGCTCGCTATCACTTATGGTGAGAAAATGATTGTCCCTGCCCCTCAGTCTCATATAGTTATGACCTTAAAAAATAAGCTTCTTTCTGACTGGGAGGTCTGGTGGTCAACTTGTAATACTGGTATTCGGGTTCAGTCATATATTCCTAGACCAAATTTGAGTTTTTATACAAATTCTAGTTTTATTACCCGCTTCTTAACCGGTCATGGTCCCTTCATTTCTTATTTAAATCGTTTTAATTTAAAAAGTACAAATTTATGTCTCTGTGGCTCTGTTGGAGATGCTGACCACTACGTTTTCTCTTGCCCTTTTACCAGAGAGTTTCATTTAAAATGTCCTGTTATTGAAGCGAAACCTATTTGGCTGAGGTCCGTGTGTGAAAATCCCTACTTACATTCTAAGCTTAAATCCTGTATACTTACGGCTCGTAAAATTACCCAACAAATTTATTAATTTTTTCAAACTTTTATTATATTTCTCAATATTTTTATCATCCCTTACCATGTAGCTATAATTGTATGTCTTGTATATATGTTCCCACCTTTGCCTAATACTTAATTTTTGTTTACGAGTTTGTGGACGTTTTTGTATTGTGCTATTTAACCTGTTGTGTATCTTATTTCTGTGAGAAAATTTCAACTGTTTCTTGTGTTTCTGTCATGTATATTTTTTGTTGTGCAAATACCTTGTACATTTTGTTTAACCTTTATTTCAAAATTATGTAAATCTTATATTATTTTGTCAATAAATGCTGAGTGCGGGGGTGATTGTTTCCCGGGGGTCCGGTTTGCAGCTCTAAACCCTTTGGGTGAGCTCGGTCCCCTTGGGTACTCTGCCAATATCTCTCGTGTTGCTTCTAGTGCGACGTTATTAAAAACTAAATTAAACTTAGACAATAGAAACTTATATATATTTCACTGTGCTTCGTTTCGTTAAACATTTATAACTCACCACTGTAAAAAAGATATCACAATAGTGTGAAATTTTGAAGAGAAAACAATGAACAAAATTCGAAAAGGGTAATCCAATAACGACAGAAGTAAATGACTCAGCAAGATTTCTATAATTTTCCATTATTGGCTTTATTTTGTTGAGAAATTTTCATAATAAACATGCCATATTGTATAGGAATCTGAATTACTTATAAATTTATTTCATTATATATTATTCGTACACACACGTAACACAGACGATACTCGTATTCTATATTTTTACAAATCTACAATTCAGACCATAACAATTGTTACGTTTACGGTATGCAACAAACGTCAAGTTTTAATGAAATACTCAATTTAGTGGGGAATGCAAATCGTTAGCAATTAAGAATATTTGAACAACGCATCTAGAGTCTTTTAAAAAAAGAAGAAAATCTATACTGCGGGTTTCTATGTCAAAACTTGTCTTCGACCGTTAGTTATTTGTAAAAATCGTGTTATGTCTCGTGTAAGAAGGAATTCTTACCAGCACGTGTTTGAATTTGACAGCGGCAAGATCGTAGATGATCGCGTTTCATTCCTTGAAATTGGTGATCGCGTTTCATTCCTTGAAATTGGTGATCGCGTTGATCGTGATCCCATGACTATCATGCGATTATAGAATCGACAGGTCCTGGAAGAACATACAGAATTCCATGTAGGATTTCAATGACCCCGTCGCCTAACGTCCGAGAGAAAAGGCATGTTCTCGAAGCCTTTGTGGGATCCTACAACCGCATCCAGTACCCCGTAGTCAGGAACTTGGTTCATTTACTGGATGATAAATATCTGCACGGACAGTGCGACGATGTCTACAGCACTGTAGACTGTTAGTGTGGCAACCGTTGTTGCGCCTTCTTTGAGTGGCCGTGGTCATGATCGCGAGCTCACGGACGGCGTTGTTTCCTTTGAACCGTGAGTTCAAGTCCTGATACCACTCTAGACCCACCGTGTAGGAGTGTCTGATGTACTTTAAATCTGTCGAGGCTCCATGTCCTTCCACTGCTGTGGCTTGGTGCGGAAGTTTGAAGAGGGAGGTGCTTGCTCAGATGTCATCCTCGTCACTTGACCAAGGCTAAAGATTTAAAGACTTGTCACCAATAGATCTTGAGTTATTTCTAAGCTCAACGTTGATAAATAATCAATTTCTCATTAATGCTGAAGCAAAGACAAGTGGGCCTACACTGGAACGTGGAACGACGACCATCGACACAGGAGTGGCATCACATCATCTTTTCACTACGAACCTTGATTCTGTGTACGATGTCATGATGGACATTTCCTAGTTTAGAAGCATAAAGAGAATTCTTGGCACTGAAAGCCGTATATTTCGGAGAACACCAGTAATTTTATTTATACTTTCCTCTTATTACACTGTTTTATGTATTATAAATATCATTCTGCTTTTTTACTTTCCTTTCTGCTGTGGAATGTTTAAAGGACAGCACTGTATATTAATACATTTATCGTAACTATAAGTTTCAGTTAAACATGTTAAAAGCTATAGATAACTTTTAAAATTGAAAAATTTGTTAAACAGAGTGTTTCGAAAGTCACGAGCAAGAAATTAAAGGGTTATAGAAAATATTCAAACAAGCAATTTTCACCATGCAATGCAAGGTGGAGAGCAAGCGGTGAACCGCTAGATGGTGCTGTAATAGAAATCGTAAAGCGTGAGTTTTCATATACATCGTCATTTTTACAGGGGATTTCAGGAGGGATGGTGGTGTACAGCAATCAGGAAGAGGCGGACATGCGTTTTGAATATGGTCTTGCGAATTGGAATGCTCTGGAAGCCGAAAGACTGTACATGCAGCGTTTCCTGAGCGTTTTCACCGCATGCTTGCATTGTGTGGGGAGGATTGCTTGTTTAAACATTTTCTATCACCCCTTAATTTTTTTGCCTATGAGTTTCGAAACGCCCTGTATTCATCTTTTGTGCTTTTTTCTTTCTAATGGCTCTGACTATAACGATTAAATTTAACTGCCTGAATATCTCATTGAAAAAAATGTATGTACACTGCTGGTTATCCAAAATGCAACACCAAGGACAAAACAAATTTATATAAATTTATTAGAGAGATAGCACACAGTACAAATATGAAAAGATTGAAAATAAAGCCTTCTGTGAGGTGAGGAAGAAGATGAAATCAGTACAGAGCGTTGCTGCGACGGCTGGCATTAATTGCTTATATACACCTCGGCATTGAATGAAAGAGGCTTTGGTTGTCATGTTGGGTAAAGGTAGACCATGCTATTTCCACACGTTACCAAATATGATCTAGTATAGCAGTGGGTGGTGTATGTCGGGCAGTGTTTGATAGGCAATAGATCAGGAGAACAGGCTATCCAAGACAGCAAATGCAATCTGGTAGGCGAAGAAGAATTCTTGAACACTGCTTGCCGTGTATAGTCTCGCATTGTCTTGTTGGAAAATGTCCACAGACGAGTTTTGGAGGTAAGGGATGACAACAGGCACCTAAACCTCAGAGATATGGATGGTCATTATATCGCCAATATGTACAAGGGGTGTATAGAAGTGGAATCCAATATCAACTCCAAACCCTAATACCCCGGGCATAGGAACAGTATGATGATGCATAAGACAACTGCTAATAAAACTACCTCTCTCGATGGCGTCTCTAAACTCTCAATCAACCATAGTAGTTTTGTAACCAGAAGAGTGATTTGCCTGTATAGAGAACGTCATGCCACTCTCCTGTCATCTCCACCGCTCATTGCATCGTTGCAAAAGCAAACGCATTTGGTTTTGAGACAAAAATAATCGCAGCAATGGATACCTTGCGGATACTCCACCATGCTGCAAACGACGTCGAATGGTACGTGTGGACACCGATTGAGCAACAAACCGTAATAGTTATGATATGGTTCATGATGTGGCAGAGCTATCCATCTTTAGCATGCGCAGACTACGCCTGGAATCCTGGTAAGTGGTGAGACGAGGCTTGTGTAATTGATGAAATCAATTAATCGCTCTCTCCTGCATCAATCGCTTACAGTCTCTGTTACTTGGTTACGTACAACACGATCATCGACTTCATAGGAACGATAATCAGCATTCTCTATTGGCAACTATCCCTTCTCGGTGGAACTCAGAAAGGTGCTCGAATGACGCTCGTATTATTCTTCGATGCATAATGAAGTCGCTTAGGCAAAGCAACCGCGTGAATAAGAAATTCTAGTACTTCAAAATAGCATTATACTCCCTTTATAAAGCGTTTGTTTATCGCACTATAGGTGTCCATGATGTACATCTACGTTGAAATGATAATCATTCGTTATTGCCGTCGCGATACACGCAAGGTAAAAATACTTCACGACTTGGATGCTTCCTTCATGTTGTTGCATTTTGAGTAGCTATTCATGTAGAATGATAAGAATCTTTGAATTCCGCAATAAAACATTTGGGAGATTGTCCAAGATACATTTTTAACGATCATTTATTGTAATACAATGTATAAATAAAATATTTGCTGCGTGTTTTCACAAAGCTTTCTAAATTCTTTGGTTAAAATATGCTCCTTACCAGCAAGTAGTTTTGAAATAAACCACATTTAATTCTGTAGCTAAGAAAAATACTTGCTCAGATGAAAAAGAACTCTAATTAGAAGTCTGTGGTAGAAGTGGTAGCAAAAATCAATAGACTTTTTTTTGTTGGAGTGCAGTTATTTTTTAAAAAAAATAACAAGTTGCATTAATAGTTATTATGAGATATTTTTTGCGAAAAATAGTAGTTAGGATTGATTTGCAATAAAAAAACCAAGACTAAGAACCATAAGTCATTGACAAAGATCAGTTTTTAATCGCACTTAAGATTTATGTTTATTAGCCATCTTATATTTTTGAATGTAATATTTAAGCACGAGAAAAATTTGTATTATTGCATTTATGTGATCATAATAAAATAAATTAACCACGCACACCTATCCAGAGATTTAATCATTATTTGATTTACATCATGCTAAAGTCATATTAAGAACAGTTGTGCCCAATAAATATCCCAAAGATATATTTATCCTTTATATAAAGACATTATGTACAAAAGGGAGGGAGAGAGAGGATTACACTAATCAATTGAATTTATACTAACCAGGAGTACATAGTAAAATTAAAGTTACGTTTGAACTTTTTTAAAATTCAAAATAAGTTAAGAAGATATGATGGGTATCGCTCATCTGAAATAAGGTTGTGCGCGTGCTTATATATTTGCGTATATTCAGGAACAATGAAAATAGAGCAGCAAGAAGGAAATGAGTTATAATCGTGAAACTTCGCAAAGTAGTAGACTGATGTCCGACATGAAAATGATTCAAGTTTGGTGCCGATGCGCATGACTGAAAACCCTACAGAAGTTCTGTAATCAGAAAGTGAGTCTTATATAAATTAGCGCATAGTAGAAGATTCAGAAAAGCAATGATCATATTTCAACTCAAGATCTTAATAAGCGAAAAATGCCAGGTAGACGTATAAGAAGACATTTCACACAGTTAAGAGAGTTTGAGAAGGGTCTGATCCTCAGCATGAAAACCGCAGGTTGGTCGACGCATCGTATTACTCTCCATGTCGATCGTTCACGTATGTGCCGTCAGAGCATGTTGGCAGCAAGGGATACCAAATGGTATCTATTTGCTGAGAATCGGGTTTGAAGCGACCAGATGACGATGAGGCGAAAGGATCGAAACATTCAGTGGCAAGCACTCGTGGATCCCACAGTGATTCGTTCCCTGGAACAATCAGTTGTAAGGCTTCCAGTTGTTTCACAAACAATTTCCAGATTCCTTACCCAAGCACCCTTTTCGTGTAGTGCCTTTAACACCGAAACATCGACGCCTCCTTCTACAATGGTGCCAAGACAGAACAACGTGGAATGCCACAAATATAGGAAAACGGGGTGTTTAGGGATTAATCCCGGTTTATTTTGGGAACAGATGATAACCGCGTATGGGTGTAGAGGCCCCCTAGTGAGCGGTACAGTTCCACCCAGGCTGTAGTGTCTCACTGTCCACACAGCAGGCGTAATGGCCAAATCATATGATAGCCCGGTGCACTCTAATTGTAGTACATGGAATCTTAACGGGCCAGGTTATATTGATAACATTCTTCGTCCCCACGTAGGACCTTTCTGTAATGGTCTTCCAGGTGCAATTTTTCAGCAAAATAATGCTCGTCCGCATACAGCTGGAGTAGCTCAAGACTTTCTACGTCATTTTCAGATTCTTCCATGGCCGACCCGCTCCCCGGACTTGTCCCCAATGGAACATTTGTGGCACCAGCTGAAATTCCAGGTGCCACTGTATCACTCTGTACATAATGGGGAGATTACTGTTTAAGATTTGTGGACGCCTCTGCTTCAGAACAACATCCGATGTCTAATCAACTCAATGCCGGATCGTGTTATGGCATGTATTACAGCAGGAGGCTGTCCGACGATCTATAGAAGTAGCACTATAATTATATAATTACACACACTGTATTTGTTTAATTACCTTGATTTTTTTGGATCAAATGAACCTCTCATCTGTATCATTATGTGTATTAAATTTCATTTAAATCCGAAGTTCCCTTTTTGATGTGCTGTTCTCGATGTTCCTGAGTAAATAATTCATAATTTTTTAATAAATTTATAACTCACATAATTAGATAAGCTGATATCTTTCAAATATTGTTAAAGTACCAATATTAAAAAAAGTACTAATTCTGTTAATACAATATCTTTCTCTGAAATCGGATTCAAAATTGTTCAATGTGCTCCCGTGACTGAAATATTTTCATAATGAATATTTCGAGCTGTGATTCAGAGAGGAGCAAGTAAAAACTAATTCAACTATCGAAAATTCGATTTAATTTTTGGACATTTTAAAATTGTATTTGTACTGAGCGTCTCAAAATGAGCAATTAGCAGCCATCGGGAACAAAAATTAAACGATAATAACTCATTACGACCTATTTTCTTTTAAATGTCTCATAATCAATCCTTTATTTTTGCTCAGATGCAAAGACCTATAAAAAGACTATCTGAAGGTACAAAATATGTGCATGTCTAACGGTTTTTTAATACCAAGATTGGTTTTCAATCATGACCATAAGTTTTTAGTTTCGATTCACGCGTCGGATTTAAAACAGGACTTTCCCTTTACGGCTGGGATAAATCTTCCCTAATTTTTAAGAAAAATTCTTTATTCCATTTTTTTTTCTTTTTCTTTTAGAGTGGTAAGAATGGCTTAGAATCACAGTTTTTTATACGGTGTTTTTCGCTTTTAATTTTATTTGCTTGAAGTATTTGCCGTTAATTGATTTTAGTTGAACTATAATTGGTCAAGAAACCGTTGCGGGGAAAAGAGGAATAGATAGAACGAGAAGAGAAAGAAAATGCTATATTTAAGAAATAACTTTTGCGACATGATTATATAATTGATTACATACCAAAACAGTGCAGACATTCTTTATTTTAAAAATATTTAAGCCATGCCTGAAGGACTGAGATTGGAAAAAAATATATCGAATAAACGGGGAAAAAATAGTGTTTTTTAAATAAATTTATACGGTTGATAAAATTTGTATCTGTATCTCAATCAAAATAGTTTAATTAATTTATTGTTGCGTTAATGAAGGAAAGGAATGTGATTTTTTTAAAAAAAGAAGAAACTGTAAAAGTTTTTTTTTTCAATGCTTGACGTGAATGTTACGCTTTTCATTCAATGAGCTGAGAATAATAATTAGGAATGTTTCTGCTTCGATAAGTAATTACAATCAGTGAATAGTTTTGAATAAATTCGTGTTTTCTGAATATTTTAATAGCTATTGAAATAAATTTTACAGTTGAAAACTTTTGAAAGACTTGCTAAATCTTCACAATAAAAATATATACGAAGTAAACATTTATTTTAACATTCTTTATTCCTCTTTGAGATACAATTACATAAATTATTAAATTATCATCACTGTGAATTCTGTTTATTTCTTGTCTCATTGTGAATGTCCGTTCAGGGCATAAAGGAAAAAATTTCAATAAACGAAGGGTATTTAAAAAAGTATTATATATATATATATATATATATATATATATATATATATTAACAAAGAAAAGAACAAGAGGGATAGCAAATCATTTTATATTTATGATATTTACAGACTTTTAAATCAAATTCCGTGTTTAGTATATAAACAAAATAGGATTTTAATTTTAGAGGCAAAAAAGTCATTTAAATAGAGAAGCTTAGAAATTTTTTGGAAGAAAGAAATTTGAAAGGTCTGACCTAGTTCTGAGATGTTATCAAGTTTAAACTGAGTAATGCTTTATATATAGTAATATACGAAGTATTTTAAAAATACATGTATATTTAGTATATTTTATGTTGAGAATCCTTTGCTCAAATTGGGTAATATACATTCAAGTATTTATTGTCTTTCATTGTTTTAAATTGAAGACTTTTTTTTACATTTATAGAAAGTTTCAACCTTCTGTGGATATAAAATTGGAAAAGGAAGTCGTTTATCAATTCAGAAAGTGTAAGCGGACTACATTAGTTAAATTACGATCTCTTTACAGCCATGAGCAATAAGTTGCAATCAACAGACATCATAACTGTAACCCAAGGCCAATGGATAGCGAAGACTTTAATTTTTTTTTTGCTCTTTATATGCTAATTTGCGATATTTATTTTGAGATTAAAGGATGTTTTCACTCGGTGTTGAAAATTTGGAAGCACAGACTGAGATCACATTTTTAGTCTTTAAAATAAGTGAGTAAAATAAACATTTATAGAAAATCGTGTGATTATAATTCATAAATCCACTTAGGATGTCGTGTCTCTAAATTTTGAAACATTTTATAAATGTTTAAAGGTTTTAATTTTGACATGTACATATTTAAGACCATATTTAACAATTCGTTATTTGAGATGAAATATGGAATGTATTTCATTCTGAAAATAATAGATTGATTCAAACGCATTGCAGATGCATCCGCAAGGGTAGAGAAATTGCAGACGACTTTGCTTCTGTCGAGTTGTGGGGTAAATATTTGATTCCATTTAAGATCGTTTGTGTAGTGGGGCTGATGGACATCAAATTTATCCGGGCTTGAAGTTCCTTGATTGGGGTACCAATCCAGGTATAATCCTCTCCACTTGATTGTGGTTCAAATTTACGATGCCACCTCCAATAGCTCTCTTATTGCTTCTTAGTGCAGCGTTAATAAACAACTAATCAGTTTCATAGCAGATCTGTGGTCTTCAGTGAAATTGAATAAGAAACTCGTAATTTTCCTTTTCTGATTACTCAAACAGTCAGTCTACCATTATTTTTAATAAAGGTATTATGTGATTGTGCAATTCACTGAAGAGAGATTTATTGATTGGTTTTATTAACGTCTCTCTAGAAACAACACAAGGGCAATGGGTGACGGACCTCGTAATTTTGAACCTCGGTCAAGTGACGAGGATGACACCTAAGCTGGCGCTCTCTCTCTTAACTTCCACACCACGCAAACTGGAGGACTTTGGAGACCGATAGATTTGACGTGCATCAGCTCCGTCTACAAGAAGGTCTTTCGTGGTGTCAAGGCTCGAACCCCCGGCTGAGCGAAAACCGTCGGATGCTTTAAACTTTAAACGCTTCAGACTTGCGAACTTCCTACCATGCTTACAAATCTCCAGCGATCCCCTCCCGTTTAACCATAAGCATACATAAAAAAATATGTTGTTTAATTTATAATTTAATTTAAAAATAAATAAATAAATATAAACTTAAATTCAAATTTATTTAAGTTTTTAATAAAAGCTTCTTTTGTTAAACTAAAATGAAGTACTCGTAATATTTACTATCCATGGTTAAAAAATTATTTAATCTTAAATTGAAATAAAATAAAATAACTTCTCTTTTAATAGTTTTCTAAATAAATATCGTCTTTAGTCTAATAAAATAGCAAAATACAGTATTATATTGTTTTTGCAATGTACACACTTGTCACAAAATAGCAATAACCGACTATATTAGAAAAGTGTTTTTTCACTAACAGTAGTTAGAGCCCAATCTTATTCACCAGTGTGGTGTAGAATGTTACGTATTATGTGTTTGCGCTTATAATTTGATTCTGGAATATTTGTATGTTGATATTTCAATGCGACAATGATAAATAATGCGCTTAGTGGTACATTTTCAACGTGTAAATATGATTTACTGCTCATCTGAGCCAGAATAACTTTTATATAACTGCGCAGCACAAAAAAAAAATATTTATATAAAATTAGTGAAAAACGTTTTATTAAATTTATGTAAATAAATTAAATTTTCGCAACCCCATCACTTCATTCTACGACCACATTGCGACTTCCATTAAGTCTCCAACACTACCACAAAATTTGCAAGATGTATATGCCAAAGTTCAATCTCCTTGGGAGGAATTGAGTCAAGGCACCTTAAAGAGCATCTACGACTCCACTTCACGACTTGCGGCAGAATGAATGAGAAATAATAGCGGCCCAACGTCCAGTTTAAAGTTGTAATGGTTTCGTATTTTGACTTATAAACTTTATCATATCCACGATAAGTTTTTAGTCATTTCTTGTAGGTAGGGAGTACCCACTGTCAAATAAAATTTCATTCTGACTATTCTTTCCAGATGCAACTTTTTTTTGACGAGAAATATATGTTATTAAGGTATTATTATTTGTATGAGGGCTTATTTAAAATATGGTCCTTTTGCCCTCCCGAGGTCTGAGGTATATTTATTTTTGTTATTTGTTTGAGACTGTCATGTTATTCCTTGTCATTATCGTCTTTATTTCTCGATTTTTCTTATACGTAATCTGATTTAATAATTAGAATATACTTTGAATTTAAATTCATTAGCTTAGTGATTAAGTTTTTGCTTCTGGGATTCTTAGTTAATATTCATACTTGTTTTATATTAACTCAACAATAAATCTCTTGTACTTTACATATAACTATTGAAATTACATACCTGATCATCCAGAGATAATTGATTGATTAATTATTGATTATTTTCAAATAACTCGAGGGCTGTTAGCGACGGACCTCGAAATTTTGAGCCTCGGTCAAGTAAGAAAGACGAAACCTAAGCTGGAACCTTCTTCTTTAAATTTCCTTATCAAAACATTGAAATAATTTGGAGTCTCGAAAGATTTGACGTGGATGACGAGTCTTTAGCGACTCGACGGAAACAACGCCGACCGCGAGTTGGCGACCGTGATCACTAGTATAGTGTGGAAATCAGAATTGAGATATACTTGCTCAGGTGCTGTTTGTCATTTGACGATGTCATCCGTCAATATCCATCACGATCAACCACTGAGGATCTCTCTAGAGGAACTGAATTCTAACTTATCATCTGAGCAAATTCAAAGAAGAGAGAGTAGAAGTAGTATAATTGTAGTATTGGTCTCTCGAAAAGTGTCTGAAATGCAAAGACCTTTCTCTCTGACAATGGAATAGTAATTTATAATTTGTTCAATTACAAATATCCTTTACGTATAAAAATATCCATATTCACCATAGTTTGAATTAATCTTTGATAGAAAATTTTTTCAAAAATATAGAAAAATCATGACACATATTCAAGTTCTAAGATAACAAGAAATAATTTCGAACATATTCAAGAAAGTTTTATAACATTAATTCTTTTTATATTTAAATTTACATGTTTCTTTTCATTTCATGAGAAATAGGTACAATACACTAACTCAAAACAAAACTTTTGTGGAATAAAAGTACTGGAAATTTTTACATTTTAAAAGCATCACATTTTAACATTTAATGAAAGAACATTTTACTATATTGTGTATCTCGTTACTGTAAAGCTATATTTATGATATTTTCTCACATTTATCTGAAGTGGGTGCTCGAATAACTTATCTTAATTTCTAAAATTCAATAAATTTTATATTATTCATATTTGGAACGTTCCGTAATTTATCATTAAACAATAGATAAAATTATAAATAGAATTCTTGCAAGGGAAGCGGCATTAGTATATCGATAATTAGTCTTCTTTAAAAACAATAAAATGGAAGATAAGATAATGTTCTGATGACTTTAGGTCGACTTGGTAATTAAAATACAAAAACTTATAAATGAAATTTATGACCGATATCAGAAATGAGGGGAATGAAATAAAAAATAATACTAAAATTGTACACTAAAGGAATGAATATGCCTTATTATATCACAAACTATGCTTTTTATAGATTAAATTTTTGGAAATTATGCAGCAAAATAATACAAATCTTATAAATTTCATAATTTTGTAGCTTTCATTCGCTTGTGAATATGCAAATGTACTTTTAAATAGCAACGACAAGAGAAAGTTTTTTTGCAAATTTCACAAAAATAAGGCGTTATGTCTGTACATGTAAGCACACGTATTTTCACTATATATATAACTTTGAGAAAATATCATCTTACAAATTTTACAAACATATGACTATTCGTTTGTATGAATACGCAAATGCCTACTTAACTGAATACTTTGAGTGAATGCATTGTTGCAAATTTCACAAACATATGGTTTTTCGTTACTATGAACACGCAAGTGAACTTTTAAATTGCTACTTCTAGAAAAAGATTTATTACAAATTTCACAAACATACGGTTTTTTGTTAGTATGAATACTTAAATGAGCCTTTAAATTGCCACTTTCAGAAAAAGATTTATTACAAATTTCACAAATATACGGCTTTTCTTTAGTATGAATACGCAAATGTATTTTTAAATGACTATTTTGAGTGAACGCCTTACTGCAAATTTCACAAACATACGGCTTTTCATCTGTATGAATACGCAAATGATTTTTTAAATTACCATTTTGAGAGAACGCCTTACTGCAAATTTCACAAACATACGGTTTTTCGTTAGTATGAATACGCAAATGATTTTTTAAATCACCATTTTGAGTGAACGCCTTACTGCAAATTTCACAAACATAGGGCTTTTCTTTAGTATGAGTTCGCAAATGAATTTTTAAACTATCCTTTCGGGAAAAGCCCTTCTGACAAATATCACACACATAAGGCTTTTCATTGGTATGAGTACGTAAATGAAGCTTTAATGAACTATTCGTAATGAATTTCTTCGCGCAAATTTGACAAACAAAAGGCTTTTCGTTGTAGTGAGTACGTCGATGCATATTTAAATTATGTCGATGAGAAAAGGCCTTGTTACACTCTTCACAGAAATAGCGTCTTTCATTTGTATGAGTGAGTAAATGGCGTTTCAAATGACATGTTGCGTAAAATATTTTTTTGCAAAATTCACAAGAATGTGATTTTTCATTCGTATGTACGCGTTTATGTTGTTGTAAGTTACGCATCGAAGTTAATGTTTTGTTGCATATTTTGCAGGTATATATCTTTCCTTCAAAATGAATCCTTAAGTGATGCTGAAACCTTCCTTTTGATGTAAAAGTCGTTTGGCAATGTTGACAGTTGTGAATTTTTTCTCCGCTAGACTTCGGAAAATGCGATTTCAACTCCTTCGATTGAGCAAAAGTCTTGTCCGATTGTTTGATATTATCATTTGCATTTATATGAAAAGGTAAATTATCAGATAGAGACATCTTGTGTTTTTAAATTTCTTACTTCAAATATCACTTTCCACTAGAAAAATCGTATTATTCTTCGAAAGAATACTTGGTATTAGGGAGAATCAAAAATTTAAATTCCTTCAATCGTTTATTTTAAACTTAAGTACCGTTGAATACGAAAGTTTTCCTTTAACTGTAATAATAGTTAAGTTGTATACGAGTTTTAACTGGAGATTGATGGCTTCCAGTTAGCGAACTCATTAGTTTATCGGAGACAATCCATTTTTACTTAACACGTGCGAATGGTGAGGAAATCAAATTAAATTCATACCTTTTTTTAAGAAGCTAGCTTATAACAATCAATTATTATTACACTCTAAAATAATAATAGATCAAAGGACCTGAAAGGAAACTAATTTTGAAACTAATCGTTATCCTGACAGACCCTTCAAAGAAAATATGGATTAGTTTTCGTTGAATAATAAAAGAAAATCTAACAAAAAAAAAAAAAAAAGAAAAAGAAAACCTGTCCTACTATTATTTTAAATATTAGTAATTAGGAAATTCTAAGTCTTAATTAATCATATGAAATTTTCTCTTTTAAACAATTGATTTGGCTTCTAAGCGCATGATGGATCATTTTGATGACTCTGATTTCTCATTGGCCATAGCCTTAATATCTGCGTGGTCATGGAAGGTTCGTGGTAAGTATAATTTTAATCACGTTGTGGGCTCAAGTCTTCATACCACAAAAGACCCGTCATACAACGGAGCTTTAGCATTTTAAATCTGTAGAGTCTGAAAGTCCTTTGGTGTGGTGGGGAAGTTTAGAGATTGGGTTCCAACTCAGGTATCGTCCTCGCCACTTCACCGCCTTTCAAAATTACGCAGTCCATCGCAAATATCCCTCTTATACATAGCCCCTTTACTTTAGCGATATCTTATTTATCATTATTTAAATTTGTAATACATTAATTGTGACGGGAGTGATAATCCTTATTTTGGAGGGGGCGAAGCCGCGGTAATATTTCGCTATTGGCGAACTCGCCGACAGCGTTGCTTCTATTGAATTGAGAGTTTTTGTCCTTTTGCCCCTAAAAACCTTCCGTGAAGCGATGATGATGCTTGTTAAATTTGCCGAAACTCCGTGGATTCGGCGTGGAAGTTTAAAGATGAAGGGGCCAGTTCAGGTGTCATCCTCGTCACTAGACCGAGGCTCAAAATTACTAGGTCCGTTTCCAATAGCCCTTGTGTTGCTTCTAGTGCGACTTTAATAAAAACTAAACTAGTTGTGTAGTGGAGCTGTTACACATTAGATCTGTTGGGCAATTCTTACATTTGCGTGGCGGGAAAGAGCTAGAAGAGTGGGTACAGGATCAGGTGTCATCTTTGTCACTTGGCAGAGGCTCAAAATTACGATTTCCGTCGCATATAATCCTTCATGTAGTTTCTAAGAGGGGCATTAATAAACAATTAATAGTATGAAAACAAATCACACATATAATATTTCTGTAAGAACTACTGCTGGGCAGATAGACACGAAAAGAACGAAGAAATATGGTATCGACAATAAAATGTGCTAGGACCCAGAAAATTCGAGAAAAGATTTCAGGAGCTCATACCAATAAAACGCAATTATCCTTTATCCCTGGAATATAAAGAAATGCTAAGTAATTACAGATCTTTTTTAAGTATTGTAAATCATAATTCCTGAAACTCTCTATAAAGGGTTATATAATTACGATAAAATTTTGTACTATTGGAATTTATAGAGAAAGGAACTGAAAAGTTAATTGAGGAGTAAATAGTCATTACAGATTAAGTGGATTTCATAAAATTTTACAGGTTTCACAAGATATATTCTGTATGATGACCACAAGCATTTTTTTAAAAAAACGTTTCTATATAAATTGAGTTTTCTTCCATCCATTACCTTATTGAAAAAAAGTTACTAATAACATTATAAGTTTCACATAAGCCACAATTTAAAAAAGAAATACAATATCATTAGAGTTTAAATCTTGATTTTCGATACTTATATGATATGAGAAAGTATATATATTAACAATCACGGGTCTGATCCCTCACAAGTAATTTGTTTTATGGTTTTTGATTTATTGTTAAGCGAGTATTTAAAAAATATTTATTTCAAACTGAGTATTATTGGGGAAATTTATATAGAAGAAGGTGAATATGAGGATTAACATTTTTTTTGCTTAAATAAATACGTAATTTAAACATACATTCGTTACATATATCAGTAATATAATTTATAATAAAAATAAACATTATTCTAGTTTTAAAACAAATGTTCTGTCTTAAACCTTGTGTTAAGACAACGCAAGAAGTAACGTAATGAAATATATTAAAGTATCTAAGACTCTAAAAATTTTCAAATTTTACATATTTTTTTATTTTGCTTTTAAAAAATAGTGGGCGTTTCTCTGATTCCATAGATGTATTATTTATGAGAATTCGATAACTAGGATTGATTGGTTTTACTAACGTCACACTAGGAGCAACTTGAGACTATTGGTGACGGGCTTTGTAATGTTGAACCTTGTTCAAGTGACGGGGCCGTCACCTGACCTGGCACCCCCTCTCTTAACTTCCACACCACTCCATGGGGGAAGACTTTGGAACCCGACATATTAAACGTGTATCAGCCCCGACTAAACGGCGAGTCTTTTGTGGTATCAAGGCTCGAACCCACGACTTGACGAAAACCACCGGCTGCGAGTCCGCGACCAAGACCACTAGACTACCGCGGCCCCCAAAAGTTCAAAAACTAATTTATTAGTTTCCTATAAAGACTTGAAAATAAATAGAATTTTGATTTCATTGATTGATTGTTCCTCAATGTCACATTTAGAAGCAACACGTGGGCTATTGGCGACGAACCTCGTAATTTTGAACCTCGGCAAATGACGAGGATGATAATTGAGATGGTACCCCTTCCTAACTTCCACATCACGTCATCAGGAGGACACTGAGCCTCAACGGATTTAACGGGCATCGGCCCAGCTACATGGTGGGTCTTTTGTGGTTTAGTTTAGTTTTATCAACGTCGCACTAGAAGCAACACGAGGGCTATTGGCGACGGACCTCGTAATTTTGAATCTCGGTCAAGTGACGAGGATAACACCGGAACTGGCACCCCCTCTCCTAACATTCACACCACGCGAGGACTGGTCTTTTGTGGTATCAAAGCTCGAATTCACGACTCGACGAAAACCGCCAGCCTTGAGTCCGCTACCATGATAACTAGGTTATCGCGGTGACTTAATAAATAGGACGTTCAAAAATTGAATTTTAAAATTATAAATGCATGTGCCACTTCATAGAGAAAAATGTCTGCAATTCTGTTTCCCCCCCCCTCTTTTCAATTTTTTTTTTTTTTTTTTAAGGATTCTGTTAAATTTTCCTCAAAATGTACCTCATCTATTGAGGTGATATTTTCCGTGTTATGAAATAAGGATGTTTTCTGTATAATGAATGCATAGCTACACTGCAGTTCGTGCATGTCGCAAGAAGCGACTAAAATGGTTACCCAGTGTCTGGGGGTATAGCCGGGCACTCTGTCCCTGCGGATTATATCAATTGACATGAGGGACTTGCCTTCTTTTGGTAGGTAAGGACATCACCCTAATGAGGCACCCTAATGATTTTTTCTTCTCTTTCTCATGGGATTTTCAGTCTTTGGTAAACATGGTTGACACGTCCCTGGGACACCTTGGCGATCCTTTTATAATATGACTCTCCTTGTCAACCAATTTTTTTAATCTTTTTTTTTAAATTTTTTTCACACATCCGGATCACAGCTTTACACTTTACTAGCTTTGCACTCACTCACTTTGTTTGGAGAAGCATGGCCACATCTGGCTTTTGCGTCATTAAAAATTCTTTCACTCACTCATTAGATCACAGATACATCTTGTATGGCGCAGTTTGGACACATGTGGCTCTTGCGCCATTAAACTGCACCACCTTAACCATATGCAGGGAATCAAATGTTTTTCTGATAAACATTCACACATTTTAAGTATTGCACAACATTTGTGTAAAAAGTTTGGGAAATTTGAATCACTTATATGAAACTTTAAAATTTTATTAAATTTAAATTTTGAAATCAAAATTATGTTCATTTTTTGGAATAATATTTATAAAAGATCTGCAAACTTTTGAAGGTATAATTGCCGTAGATTTCATACAAAAAATACAAAAAATTGAACTACAAAAGGGGCTTTGTTGACGAATCTCATATTTTTGAAATCTCGAGATGAATTTTTTAATGGTAGGTATAGGTTGTTTGGTTTTATTAACATCACACTAGAAGCAACACGATGGCTAATTTTGAGCCTTGGTCAAATGACAAGTTCGACTGAATCTCTATCAAACATTAAGCGTAAGAGAGTATTATAACCTTTTCTTATTGTGACATCCGAACATTTATTCTTCATGTTGGGGAAGTATAATTACCAAGCAAAATTATTTATAAATTTGCATTTACAGTGGCTACCAAAAATTGAGTATACATCTTCCTTTTTCGATATTAAAAGTATAAAAAAGCAATACTGAATATTTATGTGAAATTAATATGTATCTAAGTGATAAAATACATTTTTAAAGAAATGTACTAGACGTGCAAACAAGTACGAAACCAGTTTAATAAATTAATTACATAATTTTTAAGCAGAAGCTACAACGTATTAAGACATAAAATTTATAATAACTTTTAACTGGCATAACTTTTAACTGAAATCATAAAATGACAAACTAATATTTGATTTGACACCCTTTCGAATTCATGACGGCTTCCAGAAGGCGTGGCAACGATTTGATCAGATTTTGTGTTGTTTTACTTGTGACTTAAATTCTTCTCTTGATGGATTCACTTAAAACAGTTTTTAAAGGATCTTTACTCGAGATATGGTGCTTTTGGACAGATTTTTCCAACTGCGACCATACATTTGTTGTTGTTACATACTGTTGTGCAACTGCGTTCTACAGTTGTATAACAGTCACCATTGAACAATTTTAACTTTATGCTTAGGATAATTTTTGTGTTGAAAAATGAAATTCGGTTCTAAACCCAACTTTTCGGCACTTTGCTTAAAATTATTTTTCAGAATATTCAAGAATTGAATTTTGTCCAAGATCCAATCAATAAATACTAAACTTCCCACACCATTGGCTAACATACAGCCCTATACGAATGCAGAGCCACCCCCATACTTGACGGTAGAAACAGTGTTTTTTGGAAGCAACTCACTGCTAAGCTTCCGCCAAACATATATCATCACCTATCACTTCCAAAAATATTAAATTTACTCTAATCACTAAATATAACTTGATTCCAGGAGTCTGGAGACCTTGAAAAATAATTTTCAGCAAACGAAAGCCTTTTCTCCTGGTTTCGCTTAGAGATGAAAGGTTTTCTCCTGGCCACATGACCATTAAAGACTTCTTTCCTGAGTAATCTTCTAATTGTTTCTGAAGAAACAGGTCTTTGTATCGAAAAATAAGTGGTTGCAGCAATTTCTGGACCACTTACTTTTAGAATTTCGATCATCTTTCGTTAGACTCTCCTACTTGTTTTGTCATGCAGGAACTCCTTTCGTCCTCTTCCGGGAATATTTTTAACGTGTTCTAACTCTTTTTACTTTTTGATGATTTTTGAACACATTCGTGACTACGCTGAACTACTTTTGCATTTTTTCCCCCTAAGAGATTTACCTTTTTCAGCCATTTTAACTACCAACTCTCTAATTTGAGCTGCAGTTTCCGTTATTAGGTTGTGACCACTTTCTGCAAAGTGTATACTTAATTTTGTGACATCAATTCGTGTCATTTAGTCAGAGAATGCAAATAAGTTTATTATTATATTTACTTCATGTTTATTTTTTGGATAAATATCTTATTTAAGAAGTAATTTATCATTCCCTATCAAAACAAACCTTTACATAAAACTTTTTACCATATGTTTGTATTTTCAAAGTAAAGAAAGAGAGGTGTATACTCAATTTTGGGAGCCACTGTATGTAGCAAATTTTTCCTCTTTGCTTCCGATTGTTAAGATGTTTTTCTGATTTTGAGGGTACGGTACAGTCATGATAAGCAGCTGATAGGTTGCGAATTCTAAGTTCGATCGAACTGAAATATTAGGAGGGGAAGGTGTTATATATATATACAATATATATACATACATACATACATATATATATATATATATATATATATATATATATATATAGTTGCTACAAAAACATCGTCTAACTACTGCTCAAAATAAGAAGTTTCTCTTTAATAGTTCATTAGGAAGTTTGTGGTAAACTAAAATAAAATAGTAGCAATTTCTAATTTTGGTAGCTTGACTATTCTATTGGTGTTAGATAAATTGGGATTTTGAAGCCCATTTAGACATACTTTCAGGAATCTCATCTTTACTTCAAAACATTATTAGCTCTTTTTTTAAAAAAGTTTTCTTGGTTTGGTTTTCCTTTACCTTTTCAAAAAATCTTTTCTCAATCTCTAAGACACACAACAAACATGTCATACCATCCAGTTAAAGCCTACAGTTTTCGAATTGAATGTGAGACATATACTTCGCAATGTATTTCTTGGTAACCTCAATTCCCAAGAAATAAGAAATTTTCCCTTTTCAATGTTGTGCTTCTCATCTAAAAAACATCAAAACGCATTGAATCCCTTTCAGAGATTTTGAAATAAACGCATCTAAACAGAAAAAAGCCATCTGCCATTCACGCACTTTTACCACAGGTTTCTGTATCTTAAACGTAATATATTTTCTATTTCCTGTATGCTGTTTTTCCGTTTTAGCTATACAAAAGCTGGAATAGAAATATATTCTGTAGCGGGTACAGAAGTTTCTTCCTTTTTCAAAATAAAATAAAATATTCAGATTGAATCTTTTCGATTAAATGAGAATAATTATTAGGAACTAATTTTTAATCTGGGGTCAATTCCATGACTAGAAGTGAGATACTTATAATGCTCAAAGTTTCAGAATAGCACAGGCAATTATTATTGAATATATGATAAAAATTGTTAGACAAATTTTTTTCCAGACTTTTCCCTGTAATTAAATGAATGCAGTGGAATTAATTATAATAAATGTTTGCTCTAACATTATGAAACTAGTAAACCTGCATGGTTATATATAAAATATTATTATAAGAAAAGTTAAAAACTATGTTGTATTCTTTTTTTTTAACTAATTATATTTCATTATTCACTGACCCTTTCCAACCATTTAGACAGCGGTAACCCAATGGTCATTGACGGGAATTCGCAGTCGGAGTTGTTTCCGTCGTGGGTTCGAGTCATGATACCACTGAATACCCACCGAGTAGCTGAGGCACATTAAATCTGTGGAGACATCAATACTTTCCTTTGGCTTGTTGTGGATGTCTGGAAAGGGAGTGCCAACCCAGGTATTATCCTTGTCACTTGGCCGAAGTTCAACATTATGAGGTTCGTGCCAATAGCCCTTGTGTTGTTTCTAAACGTGACATTGAAGAACAATCAATCAATGAAATTAAAATTCTATCCATTTTCTGTAATTCCTAAGCCTCTATAGAAAACTTACAAAGTTACTGGATTTTTTGTTCTTTTAAGAATTCTCATGGGTTGTCTTTCTTTTCGATAAAATCTGGTCCTTTTATAAACGGCTATAAACACAACGGTGTTGATAATTCTATTAGAATATTATGAAACAAAATGTCGATGTTTTCCTTTTTCAGTTCAAAAGTTTCAAAACTGAATTTTTTTTATGAATGACGCTTAAAATGAGAACTTGAAACTCTCTTTATATTATACAAGTTAGATTAACAATGCAAATAATCTTAAAATTTTCTTTCTTTAATATTATAAACTTACATATTTCCCTATCTCAGAACTGTTTTTGAAATAATAACGATTGAAACATGATTGATTGTCCGAAAGCATTTAAAAACATTTTTATTCTGTTATGTAAAAAATATTAAATTTACTATTTAGTTTTCTAAATTAGAATTTTGTGGAGTTTGAGTGCATTGTTTTTTGAAAGATAAGAAATTTTTGAAATAAGAAGCAAGAAAGTTACCAACACATTCACATTTGATTATAATATTACATTTAATTTAAGAGGACTGTTTCTCAATTTTTTAAATCATTTTTCTCAAGTATAAAAGTTGATTGATTTCCTTCATAGGAAAAAAATGCATGCACGTAAAGGTAAATTACTTTAATAACATAATATATGGTGTATATATATTATCAATACACACCATATAATATTAATAGATTCATATTAATACTAATACATCGCATTAACCCTTAACTAAGGGCGGCGTACTGAGTACATCACTCGGTAAAAAGAGAGGTAAGATATCAAAAGCATTTTTACAGTATTTTTGTAGTGTTCTTTTTAATTAAATTAGTTTTTTCATTCGTTATATATATATATATATATATATATATATATATATATATATATATGTATTATTAAGTATTGTGTTTGTGTGTGTGTGTATTACTTCTATAACATTACTAGACATTGCATTTAACATAAATATTAATAAAAATTTATATTTACCCCTTAAAACGCACTGGAGTACAGAATACGTCACCCGTGTTCTTATGTTACCCCTCCCCCCCCGGGAATATTCTTAAAGATTAATATGGATCTTACTTTTAAATAAGATTAGAAATTTCATCAATTCTTGGGGATTCATTAGATGGTTTCCTTTTTATTTTTTTATGTTGACTTGCTTTAAAACTTTTTATAATTAATTACATTAAAATCTTCATGCCATTTGACCACGCGCTCTGTTACAAAAGACAGCAGCGTTTGCATTGGGCGTCCCTTCCTACTAATATTAACTCTCCCGTTTTTAATTTTTTAAAAATTATGCAACACAAATTAAACATTTAGTTAAAACTGGAATAGAATGAAAAATCAGAAAACATTTTCATTTAAGGTTTTGTAATGAGTAATTTACCGAATCATCCTCGAATCAGTTATTTACTCAAACTTTAAGTCATGTCCTGATTCTTTAAAAAAATTTTGTTTCCAATTCCTCATGATCCAAACAAGATTAGACAGAGTCCATAAAGTCACTCTCCCTAAAAATATCCAGCATCATTATAGAAAATTCATCCAAATCAGATTTGGTCAGTCTCATATAAGATAGAAAATGATCCGGTGAGGCCTGGTTTGATGTATATTTGCAACAAATGGTGAAATTTTTATGGCTATGAATAAATATCATCGATATCAGTTGTCAAATAGTACTATTTAATTCATTTTAACATGTGGCACTGGGTTATTTGCGGTTTTCTCTTCACTAACCTCGAGTACTTTATAATAATTTGAATTGCATAAAATCATAATTTGTTCCCAACCAAAATGAAACGTGATAGTCAAATTAGATGGTGACAGAAATGAAGTGAATTCAATTTGAGATAATGATATATAAATGAAACAGAATTGAAACAAATGGGGGGAATAGAGGATAACGACATGCTGAAAGATATTTATAAGTTGTATTAAAGGATCGCAGTTAAAATCTTAAGAATTGAAGCAAATCATAGATAAGATATTTAGATAAGAATCGGCTGTGTGTGTGAAGTGATTGAATTGGTACGAGTAAATTGGTAAGCTAAGAATTTATTAGTTGATTGCAATTTACATTTGACATGTTAAGTTGGATTTGAACGAGAGAGCGACCTCATCTATCTTTCAGTGATTAATAAAGTATTTTATCTAGCTCTTACACATTTTCAAATGGAGTATAATATTTATTGACTGCGCAAATAGTAGGAAAGATTGCTGCAGAATTAAATAACGAAGGCCAGTCATCACAGGTCTAACAAATGTCGAAAAAAATTTGTGATTTATTTTATCCTGTTCAATGCTGTTGCTGTAGCCTGGTGGTAAGGGTCTTGAACTCACGGCCTGCGTTGTTTCTGTCGAGTTGTAGGTTCTAGTCCTGATGTCGCTAAAGACCAGGCACGTAGCTGGGGCTGATGCTCGTTAAATCTATGTCTTGGCTCAAAATCCTCCCATTGGTGTGGTGTGTTAATTGTTAGCTAAGACTTTGTTAGATGATACTAATTTGGAACTGATGAATTAATGTCGATTCGAGAGAGAGGGACCTTATCTATTCATCTATTAGTAATAAAGTATTTTAGTTTGTTCTTCCGTGTCTTTAATAGGAGTTCAGTGGTTATTGACTAAAATATTCGATTAATATATAGTGCAAGGGCTGAACAATGAAGGACAGTAGTTACAAATATATTCCATATTACATCAAAATATTTTTTGTATAAAGCATTTTGCGATCCAATTCTCAGTTCTAAGTCACAGAGTATTTTTTCAAAAACACATTGACTTTAATACCAAGAAAGTAAATTTTTATGTATAGGAAATGTTACGTCGTTAATTGCATAAAATTATTTCGCAGGAATGAGAAAGTTTTTGTTTGATTACAATATGAAAAGAAATTTAATATAAATATTTATTAGTTTATTTTAAGATATAACGCATTAAAAGAGAAATGTAAATACTAGTACAAGGTACTTGAGGGATTATTTTAATTTTAGCTCGACGTTTGGAAACAATTACAACATGGACTTTCATCACTCATCTTTTACCCTAATATCTCTTAGGAATAATTATTCATAAGTTTGAAAAGATAAATATTTACAAATCGGAAAAAAACCAACATTTTTATTGAGGGTAATTTCTAATGTTTCTATGTACAAAACAGAGGTTTGGGTATAAAGGAGAAGTAATGGTACGATAGGATTAAGAGAAATTTTATTTGTTTTCTATATAACATTATACTCAGATTTTAATTATCTCAAATAATTTTTATTTCCGAATATGTAAAGATGAGACGAATAGAAAACATAGTTTGTTGTTCAAAGTTGTTTGGGTGGCGGTGGTAATCTAGAGGTCATGATCGCGGAGTTATGGCTGGCGGATTTCTTCGAGTAGTGCGTTCGAGCCTTGATGCCACTAAAAACCCACTGTGAAGCCGGCGTTGATGCACATTAAATCTGTCGAAGCTCAAAACCCTCCCGTTTGCATGGGGTGAAAGTTTGGAGTGGAGATACCAGCTCATTTGACTGAGGTTCAAAATTACGAGGTCCGTCACCAATTGTCCTCATGTTGCTTCTAGTTAATAAAACCAACCAATCTCAAAATTATTTGGGAATTTTTTTTTACAAAAATCCATATTAGCTCCATATTAAGAAATACACAAAGCTCCATATTAAGAGATTTTTATCTCATAAGGATTATCACAAAATGTTTAAAGTTCGATATATTAAATATCGAATTCCTGCAAGAGACGGACAGGCCCTCAGGGGCATACCTTCTTTTAGGTAGTACGGTTATCATGACCCCGAGACACCTTAATGATTTTTTTTCTTTCCCGTGGGGTTTACTGACTTTGGTAATTACGGGTGACACCCCCCGGGATACCCTAGAGACCTTCTCTGCTATCGAGCCCCCCTTCTTGTCAATAATTTTGAACTCTTTCTTTCCTCTTTTTTAAACGTCTATATCACAGTTACACCTTGTTTGGTGCAGCATGGCCATATCTGGTTCTTAGCACCGTTTAGCTCCACCATCACTCATTCTGCAAAAGAGAGAAGTTGTACAAAAGGAATGTTAAAGACGTGACATCGTTTAAGGAAAAAGAATAACGATGGTAAATTATGATATATATTTTAAGATTTATATGAAGAAAAAAAGGACTGAATTATGAAAGCATAATACAAAATAACATTCATATAAAACTCCTGTTTCATTATTACTTTTACACAGACAAATGCGTACGATTTCGAAGCAGTTCGTAAGGGGGGGGGGGAGGCTCAAATGGATTTTGCTTATGTCACGCTAGAGTAGCATGAAATAAGTGGTTAGTTAGTGGCGATTTGAGTTGTTCCTCTCTGTGTGAATGCTATACTTACCTGAACCAAGAGTAAGCAGTATTGATGGAGATATTGGAAAGAAAATCACTTTTTGAAAACTTGATTTCATTAAATACTGTAACAAGGAAAAATGGAAGAAGGTAAGTTCTGCACATTAAATCTAAGTGGGTATCAAATTCCTCACATGGTGTAGTGTAGGTGTGATATTGAGATACGAGGGTCGTTTAATAAGGCTTTACAAATTCCAAGAGATGGTGCTCGTAGCATCGGAAATGGTTTGTTTTAAGTAAGAATCAGGACTCGCTAGACAGTTGTCTAAGTCTCAGTTACTTGTATTCGTGTTGCTCATGACGCTTTTCGCTCATTAAAAATTAGCCGCGGTAGCCTAGTGGTAATGGCTGCGGTCTCACGGCTGGCGGTTTTCGTTGAGTCGCGGGTTCGAGCCTTGATGCCTCCAAAGACCCGCCATGTAGCCGCATGTCAAATCGGTCGGGCCCAAAGTCCTTCCATTGGCGTGGTGTGGAAGTTAGGAGAGGTGATGCCAGCTCAAGTGTTGTCCTCGTCACTTGACCGAGACTCAAAATTACGAGGATTATGCCGATATCCCTCTTGTTACTTCTAGTGCGACGTTAATAAAACTTCATTAAACCAAACCAAACTCCTTATACAGTGGCACAAACAATTGAGGATACACCTTACTTTTACTTGATAAATCCAACTTTCAATCAAAATAACACCTTAACCAGAAGTGCAAACGAATTTTTATTCTTAGACATAACAAAAGGTTTAATTAACAGTAAAAATAAAGAAAAATCAATGACAAAATTCTAAAATAAAACTTTTTAGAGTCATTTCAAATAAACATAAGCAGATTTTTACCTCAAAAAATTGAGGATACACAAATGAAATTTTTGTTTAACTACCACTTGATTTCTTTTTGCTTGCTACCAAAGTTTGGGAAATTTTATCCTAAACTTTTTCAACTGTTATTTCTGTCTTTTGAAGTTGGTTATGAGAATATAAAGCTGTAATTTTAAATGGAAAATGGCTCCTCGGAAAGAGACTAGTATTGATGTAAGAAAATTTATATTAAGGTTATTTAAGAAGGGAAAATCTTATCGTGAAATAGCTGAAATTGTCGGTAGAAGTCACTCATGTGTCCAGAAAATCATTGGAAAATTTAAACGCGTTGGATTAATTCAAAATAAGAGTGGAAGAGGAAGGAAAAGTATTCTGAGTGATGTAGCTAAAAGGAAAATTTTAAAAGATATCAAGATTAATCCTAAACTGAGTGCAGTCAAACTAGCTGCAGAAACTTCTCGAATAATCTGCAGAAGTGTAAGTGCTGAAACTGTGAGAAATGTGATTAGACATGCTGGATATAGCAGTCGAGTAGCTAGAAAGAAACCTTTCATAAGCTTACAAAATCAGAAAAAGCGTTTGGAGTTTGCAAAAACTCATCAGTTGAAGACAGAAAACTTTTGGAAGAAAGTTATATTTAGTGATGAAAGTAAATTCAACATTTTTGGAAGCGATGGTCGCCACACCGTTTGGAGAAAGCCGAACACCGCTTTGGATCCAAAAAATTTACGTCCTACAGTTAAACATGGTGGTGGCTCCGTCATGGTTTGGGGTTGTATGGCTGCAAATGGGGTAGGAAATTTAGTTTTTATAGATGGTATAATGGATCATAAGCTTTATATAGACATACTCCGCAACAATCTTAAAGAAAGTGCACAAAAATTGGGTTTAGATGGAAATTTTATATTTCAGCACGACAACGACCCCAAACACATGGCACGTAATGTCAAAATGTGGTGTCATTTTCATTGTAAACAGCAATTGCACACACCGCCACAGTCCCCTGACATCAATGTCATAGAAAATTTGTGGGCCACACTAGAAACAGCGGTTCAAAAACACCAGATTAGAAACAAAGCCCATTTAAAGCAAGTGTTACAAGAAGAATGGGATAAAATATCTCCAGATACCACTAAAAAATTGGTCGAATCGGTACCAAGACGTTTGGAGGACATTATAAAAGCCAAAGGACATGCAACAAAATACTGATACTGTCTATGCATGTAATATATCGAAAAAATTTCATTGGTGTATCCTTAATTTTTTGAGGTAAAGATCTGCCTATGTTTACTTCAAATATTAGTGAAACTTTTAATTTTAGATATTTTTTTGTTGATTTTCGTTATTTTTACTGTAAATTAACCCTTTTATTACGTGTAAAAGTAAAAATACGTCTTCTATTCTAGTTAATGTGTTATTTTCATTAAAAGTTGGATTTATCAAGTGAAAGTAAGGTGTATCCTCAATTGTTTGAGCCACTGTATATTCTTCGCCTAAACTTTTCCAGACGATGAGATCATCTTTACCTTTTTTTTTTTGGAAAGATTCACCGGAGGGAACCCATTGTTCTTATCCTTGCTTGATTTCTGATGAATAATGCTGAAACCTGGTCCCATCGATTGTGACAACTCGATGCAAAATTACGTTGACAACTCTATGCGGCAGCAATCAATTTTTGATCAGGCAGTAAACGACTACCAAATCAAATCTAACTTATGAATCATTGTCAGATTTGTTTCGGCTCCGTATAACAGATAGCAGCGCGAAAAGGTAACTACAGTTAACCTTAATGATGCTATTTGTCTTCAAATACAAGTACTTTTTGAACTACATTCGTGCTGCTACAGGTGTTCCTGTCAGTTAACCATAACTAAGATTTATAAGATATCCGTTTTGAATAGCTCTATGTGTAATTTCAGTTACAGATTGTTTTAGTAAAGTCACACTATAAGAAGCAACAGGAGAGCAATTGGTGACGGATCTAGAAATTCTAAGCCCCATTTAAATGTCGAGGGTGCCACCTGAACTGGCACCTCCTTCTTCACACTTCCACAGTATGAAGTGGAGGCATAGAGCTTAGACAGATTTAAAGTGCATCATATCCGAAACTCTAGAGTGACATCTATCAAGTATAAATAGAAATAATTGTTCGGATCTTAATATAGCGTACTTCCTGGAGTCAAACACTTTTGTTTTGATGATAAATTGCTAAGTTGGTAAACCTACCATAAAATCGTAGAAAGTTGTAAAATCAAGTTTTTTTCTGGTAACCCTACTGTATGAACGATTTCGTTTCTCGTCTTAGACTTTTCACGCTGGACTGGACCCTTCACTAGACGCTTGGACTTTTGACCGACATTTTTTCTTAAAAAAAACCTAGTTTGTTGTTTAGCGTCCATTACAAAATCGCACTACTTAGGCAAAATATCGGTTTCATCGCTACATGACCGGATATTGTTACCAAAAAGAGAAAAAGTCAGCATCAAAATATTGTTAGAGAAATTATTTCTGGTTTGGAAAAAATGAGTTTTCACATGAGTTTTTACGGTAAATGTGGTCGGCAGTGAGTGAAAGTGAAAGTTATTAGTGCAAGAGCCAGATGTGGCCATGTTGTGTCAAACAAGATATAACTGTGGTTTAGGCGTGTGAAAAAAATTTAAAAATGATAAGAAGGAGGGTCGAATAAAAAGAAGGATCGCTGCAGTAACCCGGGGTCGTGTTACCCGTGTTTACCAAAGACAAACGTGGTCGGCATTCAAAAGTCCATTACAAAATCAAGGTGCGCAAACGGATTGGTAGTTTCATCCTTACTTGTTCAAAAAAGCTTCACAATCGTCTCCGTTAGTGTTTTTGTACCTTTTTTTAGTAGTTTTTAATCCAATTTATTTTTACATGACTTTCTTTTTATATTTTTTTATTAATTATTTTTTTACAATTGCGATGCTAAGGAAATTGCCCTTTCGACATTCTGCTTCCTGTTGAAATTACTTAGAGTTTGGAAATTACAACTGTTTTCCTTGTTTTAAGTGTGAACAGTGTACGCAACTATATTTACACGTTTTCTTCAAAACGCAACTTTTATCATGTTTTTTTTCTCTTCATCTGATAAAACGCATCTTGTTTCCTGTTGAAATGGCTTTCGAATTTGAAAACAGCGCGTTTTGGCGTGATTTTAAGGATAGCGCCAAGCAGAACACTAAAATAGGACTTTACCAGGAAAATCAACCTGATCGATAATAAACGATTAAAATTTTTTTGTACAAAGTAGGAGCTGACAATATTTTTGTTGCCACGAAGAGAAACTCACGATGAATGCTGTTCACGTAGAATAGCAACAGGTCAGATGCGACGTTATTCCATCAATGTATCAATGTATGTATCAATTTCATCAATGTCTGTATCAATTTCAAAAAGACAAAATTCTTTATTATATTACTCAGTTGTCAATTTTAGTTTATTTATATTGACTATTTATTTTAGTTTTTTTAGTTTTTTTATATTGACGCCGTATTAGAATTGTGCAGTAAGATAACGCGATGTATCATGAAACTTCATATAAATAGTCTCAATAATTGAACATATTAAACTAATTTAATTTATTCAGTTTAACCCATTAGCTGCCACGATCCCCATTTGGGGATTTCGGAACTTTACGTACAACACTCGGCTCCAAAAATATATTTGGTACGCCTGATAGTTTAGTTTCATTCTATAAATATCAGTCTATATTGTGGGTTGCAGATAGTGTGTATTTTGTGTGTGTGTGCTTCTCGTTTTTTTTACAACAAGCGAACAAATTAGAAATTCATCTGTAAGTTGAACTCAATAGAATTGAAGCATTATATTTTTGGTTTGGTTTTTATATTATAATGAATAGTTTGTTATAATATTTATGTTATAATGAATAGTAATGATAATTTTTAATAGTTTTCTTTCATGTAACCTGCCACAATCCCCATTTGGGACTTTTTAAAAAATATCAAATATTTTCAGAAAAAAAAAAGAATAATTTGAGTATAATTATACTATTACACAACTTTTTGTGCATATATATAACTTATCCAATAATAATAAAAAAAGCAGTTAATGACAAAACATAATTTATTTCGATTATATTAATTTATTAATAATTTTATTAATTTATTAATATTCAATTTTATATTTCTTTTATATTTATGATCTCAAGGGACCACTGTGCCAAGTGGTCATGGTTGCGAGCTCCTGGTTGGCGTTGTTTTCATCGAGTCGAGGATCGAATCCTAGTGCCATTTGAAACCTATTGTGTAGCGGAGCAGATGCACGTTAAATCTAACGAGGCTGAATGACATCACTTCGAGATGGTGTGGAAGTTTGAAAAGTTCATTGCCAGTTTAGTGTCGTCATCGTCAATTGATCAAGGTTCAAAACTGCGAGGTCCGTCGCTAGCACCCCTCGTGTTGCTTCTGATTGTGACATTAATAAATACTGAATTTAATTCAAACCATGAAAATATTTTTTTTTTGGAAAAATCTAAAAGTAGCCCTACATTAAAAAACCAAACAGCTCATTAGCGTGATTTTACTATCGTCGTAAAGAACAGAGCTTCACAGGGAATTATTCGTGACATAGAATGTAGTTTTTAACCATAGTCGGATACATTGGAGAAAATGGTAATACTCCAAATCTCCGCATCATCCCACCTGAGGAATCGGATTTAACGATGATTGCCTCAGTTATTCTATACAATGACGATCAATGAAATTGACTATTAAACTCCTATTCTCCATCTCAGGTTTTTTTCCGATGACTTTATCATCAAATTGCACTGATTCTATCGAGATAAGCCGGAACTAAAAAATATTGCGCACAGAAACCTTTAGCTTTTGTCATAACACTCCTGGTCTCATTTCGACATTTGAAATCGTGAAGATTTGATTTCATGCTTCAATGGAATTGCTACGTAATTTGATAAAGAGCTAAAATTGTTAGAATAAAAAGACACAAGAACTTGCGTTCAAATCCAGAGCAGAGTTTAAACTCCATAAATATTCAGGAAGGCGATTAAAAAAATAACAATGTCAGGAATGGGCTGTAGTAACCTAGGGGTCATGGTCGTGGACTCGCGGCTGGCGCTTTTCGTCGAGTCCCAATTTTGGAGTCTTGATGCCACTTAAGACCCGTCGTGCAGCAGGGACAGATGTGCTTTAAATCTGTTGGGACCCAAAGTCTACCCATTGGCGTGGTGTGGAAGTTAGAATAAAGGTGTTCCAGCTCAGGTGTCGTCCTCGTCACTTGACCAAAGTTCAAAGTTACGAGGTCCATCGCCTATAGCCTTTGTGTTGCTTCTAGTTCAATGTTAATTAAACCAAACCAAAACAATCCATTGTAGTCATGTCCATCAATCGTTTTTCTTTGCTAAGTCCATGAGTATGATGCCGTTCGCATCTCAGAAATCGTCGCCATGACTATTCTGTTTCATGAGACTGTCTTCGCATTCTTTTTAGTAGATCCTTGTTATAGTTGTTGCTTGGTTTCCAGTGTATAATGATGAATCCTGGTCTCATAGGTTGTGACGACTCGATGTGACATCAATGATATTTTGGTTTGGCAGAATTTTGCAGAAAATCAAAAATAACCTATAAACCAACGTCAATTTATTTTGTTGCCATTCAACAGATGGCAGCACACAATGGTAACATAAACTAAACTTACTTCAGCAACGCCATATGTCGTCAAACACAGGCAATTTTGAACTCCTCATATAATATCGCGTTAGCTCGGTTGACTTTATTGCGACTTTGTGGCTTGTGGACATGAGTTTTGTGATTATTCAATAGAAGGCTATCGTGTTGAATAACGGGGTTTATAGCACGTTAAAACGAACTCAGCTTGAAAGTCTTCACGTAGAGGAGGGCAGATGTTGGGAGATTGAAGCTGCACCCCAATTGTCATCATTATCGTTTGAAATACCTGAAAATAACAATATCCATTACGTTTTTGTAATACAATTTACATAAACTTACATTCTTGACTTGTTATAAATTTTATATAACAAAGAGGGACAGGGGGGGGTAACAAGGGGAATATAATTTTTTTGTTGGACATTTAAGTATTCAGTGAGTTCTCTAAAAGGAATTTCATCTATTTTTAAGAAGTAATATAAAAAATAATATTCTTTATGGTAAATAGTTTTGATATTGTTTTGTGAATTGACATTTCTTAGACATAACAAGTGTATAATTAATACATTCCTCATTAATTTTTCTTTCATAAAATCAAAACACACGGCTGATTAAAAATTATTCTGGAATAATAAAGTACAGCTTTAGTATGTCGAGAAAAAATAGTTTTGTCATTTTACCACAGAAAGGAATGCCAAACATCCACTTTTTTTAAATTGAAATAAGTAAATATGGCTTATATTATATCATATTTAAATATTGATTGCCTATATATCAATTACCCTTAAAAAATTGCAGGAAAAAATCCGAATATATTAAGAGCGAGCTATTTAATTTCAAAAAGATATATCAATATTTATTTAATTAATTGTGTTGCTCTCACACAAGTAAAAAATTTAATGATGATAAAAGAGAACGTGAAGTACATTTAAGAAAGTTTTAATATAAAGAATTTTGTAGATCCTAAGTTTTTGGATTAAAAGAAAAAAATTTAATTAAACTCTTCATAATTAAATTAAAAAGTATTTTAATTTTCGTTGTTTTTAATTCATAATTAATATTGAAAGGCAGTAATTGAGTTTTAATTAAAAAAAGGTATTTCTAATACCCTTTCTGTTGTATTAATGAAAAGTTTTAGTTCACAACTAAGTTTGCAAATGCTTCAATTTGATTTCTTGTTAGAATTTTTTATCAGCATTTTGAAAGTTTTTTTGCTGAATTTTTATTTAATCATTTTTAATTAAATGCATACATGCATACAACTTTTTTCATATTCTTATTATGAAAAAAAATTAAATATTTCTATGCACCATATTTATATGAAATAAACACTTTTGGTTAATAATAAAATCGTTTTTCGAAATTTATTGCTTATGTTGATCTAATTTACTTTTTATGTTCATTTCCTTATTAAACTAGGGTGTCTATGTTTATCAGTTTTGTATGGGAAGGTGGAGGTTGCTAGAGTGGCTGATTAAAATATGCTACTTTGTTAAAATCGTTCAATTTTTTCAAACTTTAACATATATTTTTGGAATCATTTATTGCGAAGTAACTCAAGTTTTAACGAGCAAATCTTTTTTTTTCGTACAGTAAATTGAAAAAAAAGTGTACATCTTTCTATTTTTATTATCAATAAGGTAAAACTGTTCATTTAATTCATACGAAAAAAAAAATCAGTTTCCAGCAAACATTCCTTCATCTTTTGATTTACGAAAATTATTTTGGTAAAAAAATATAAATTGTCTGCTAGTTAATAATTTCTTTTAAACGATAAATATAAAGAAGAGTTGCAATAAATTGAAAAGTTTGATTTTTTTTTTCAATTTTGGTAGCATTAAAAAAATTACAAACTTTTCTAATGTCAAAACTTTACCAATTACTAAATACTGAGTAGCTAATCCTTTTAATTAGCATATTTGCTTCGTTAAAATTGTAATTAAACCTTATTCATCATGTAAACAGCATAAAACTGATCTGGAAATAATCATTTTAATACGTATGTGTTTCTCAGTGAAAAACTCTAGATAAATATTGAGATAAAACAAGGCGTATAGCATAGTCTTCTCATCTGGTTAAAAACTTTCCATGAAAAAAATTCAGTTCAAGTAGCAGCCAATTCTTTATACAGAAAGAGTAATCTATATCACTGGATTTACAAACATTTAAAGAATTCTTTAAAAAGTTTTTAACTATTTTAAGAGCGGCAATCAAATAACCCAATGATTTGAGAGGTATTTTGGAATTCCACAGCTGTTAATTAAAAATACATGCTCATCCATTACATTCACAGACTTTTAAAAATGTTTTCTTATCTCTAGGTGAAAAGGTACTTTTAAACACTCACCCCTTTAACAGTACACTAATGAAAAGAACGCGAATATTAATTAATAATTAACGAGTTTCGTAATTAATTCTTTATTTTACCTTTTGCTACTTTGTAGACTAAGAATATTAAATGAATTGAACTCACTCAAAATAAATGGCTTTTTTGTTCGAAAACTAGCATTTTAATTCTTTGAAAATTAACTGAAGTAAAAGCATCAGTTGCAATGAATTTCTACAAATACTAGTGGTCCTTAACAATTAATAAAAGTATGAATAATGTAGAGAGTATTTATAAAAGAACACAAGGCTGTTTAAAAGTTTGTATTAAATTCAGCGAGTGCAATGTTCTTTTTGTCAAAGCTACCTTAGTTACTTAAAAGTTCTTTTTTTTATAATAAATTGGAAAATGTTTTCATCAACAGATAAACCATTGTGAAACGTTAAGTGAAAATAAACACTTCTGATGCTACAATTGAACTTTACAGCAGAAAGCATTATTCTTATTTTTTAATTAAAAATTAAATTAAAAGTTATTTTTAACTAATTATTATAGTTTTTTTTATCAGTTTTGAGGTTAATTAAAAAATTTAGCTTAGAAATAATTATATTCGTTAAATACATAAAGTGTTCCCATAAACTATTCAGATTTTAACCTCCACTAAAACAAAGCTTTTTCTATATGAGTCGAAATGAAACACATTATTGACCAATCATAACAAACAAAATTAATCAAATTTGAATTTTAATGGTAGTCAAGAAAATGATACTATATTTAAATCTAACTCAACTCTAAAAATAAACGAGCCGAAATTTCGTAAAACATCAAGAAATAATATTAAAAATGCATATTTATATAGTAGAATAGAAATTATACTAAAATGCAAGTAAATAGTAAAACAGGAAGTAGATTAAAGATACTTATTAAAAAATATCTACTAAATTTTAATAAGATGCGAAATTCTATTTATGTTCAATTTTAATAATGTTCACTTTTTATCAATCTATCGTTGAAAAAATGTCTGTAGTTACGATCAATTTTTAATAACTTTCTTTCTAGAGGACATATAACTATTTTTAACAATCTTTAAAAAATTGAAAATGCTGTAGTGAAAATGAAGCCCGTTATTTTTTCTTTTAAAAATGGAAATAAATAATATTAAAAAGATTATGAGGCTGAATTTAATTATAATACGAAGGATTTTTATATTTTACCTTGATCAATATACTGAGGATGATAGCTTTAATATTAAGGAAATTACTGGGCGAGAAAATTTCTCTCCTTGTCTATCTCCCACACATGCTGGTACTGATGGTAATCGAATATCATTTGAAATACGTTTGTACGCCCTCGACAAGATAAATGTCACTAAACTTGCAAAATCTTTAACTCTAGAACTTAAAGTGGTTTTCTTATTTACATAAAATTTTATATCGCGTAAATTTTAATTTGACCAGTTTGTTAATTATCCATGGATATTTAAAATAATCGAAAGAAACAGTATGATTACAAAAGGGCTTCTACTTGAATAAATAATCTGTAAAGAGTTGGTAAAAATACCAGTTTAGAAAATGTTTATGGGGCTTCCTTTATCACTAGAAATGAGACTCTTTAACAGTCTGCCAATCCGTTGTTAAAATTATTTTTTTAAAAAAAGAATCTATTAGACGTTTAACAAACTAATGTTTGCTCTATGACGACGAACTATTCCTATTCGCCTCTTGTGCCATAGCTAAACTCAATGTACTAACACTAAAAGTCAATAAGTCGTTCAAGAAGACGTTACACAGGTTTCACACACAATGTTTATCACACACTTTGAATCTGGAACAATTATTAAACGCTAGAACCACTCGACCTCTATCGTGTGTCTCAAGCTTATCTTATATAATTCCTATCTCCCTCGCTTCGATTTATTTCTACCTGCTAGTAATTTAAATATTCACTTTTCATTTTTGGTTGGGCAAAGGTTGCTTAGAAAAAGCAATCAATCTTAATTAAAAGTCCCTAAAGTTAGTGAAGAGAAAACCGCAAATAGCCCAACGTCACATCTCTAAACTTAAGATTTTTCGACACGTAAACCTAATTAAATAAGAATACTGTATTGGCTGCCAGTACAATAAAATAAAATATTTTTTATTTTGTAAAATTTGCATTTACTTTTCTATAACGATTTATACAATTTTAAATTATCTGCATCTCTCAAGATAAAAGCTTTTAAATAATGAATTCATAAACTAGTAAATAACTTTGTTCGATTTGAATTACTATTGCATTAAAAGCTATTCTACGGGTATCAGAAACTGCCTTCGAACTTTTAATACGTGGTCAAGTGACGAGGACATCTCGTTTGTAGCTCCTTCACCTTAAATACATGCCACACCATTTCGTGATTTTGAGGAAGTTGGTGAACTCAAGCCCACAACTTGGCATAAACAACACCAGTTACGAAAAATATTTTCAGTCTCCACCATTGAGCTATCGTGACTTGGTAGGAATTAATCTATTTTATCTAATATTGAGATTTCTTGACCAACGGTAATAAACTATATTTTCTGATTTTTAAGCTTTTCAAAAAAGAATAAATATTAGTATCGAAGAAAATATATTTTAAAATTATTTAATTAAGGTAATTAAATCACTTTTCTATTGATTTTAAGAAAATCCCTTTTTTCTCCTTAGGAAACATTTATGTGTGAATGTTTCTTATATTTAAAAATCATGCCATATTATTAAAATTTAATAAAAATTAAAACTTAAATTTAATTACATTTTATGACCCAGTTTATTAATAGTAATTAAGTAATTGCTTAAGTGAAGAATATTCCTATATCTGATTAAAAAAAATTCTTATTAAGTTATAAATTAAAATAATTTATCGAAGAATTCACTACTTTATAAAAATATGCAGTTTATTAAAACTTGTCTTGAAATTATTCTATAAAAACTAATTTTTCACCCAAAATTTTCCAAATATTTTATTTTTAAATATTCTGTAACAGTCTTAAAATTTCTTTAGACGAAAATAGCTGAATTGCTTACATTTTTGTACATTTTTCATACAATTCATTCATTTTGGAGCCTTACATACGTATAAAATTCCTTAGAATAAAACTTTTTGTCAGGGTGATTGCAAAAAGTAGACTTAAAAATTCAAAAGCATTTGAGATTCTATTTCAAGTCGGCATTGCGAATCAGTCCGAAACCGATTGTACTGAAAATTTCTATACATAAAGTAAAAAAATAAGAATGACAAAACTAGTCACCGTGTGTGTGCTGGAAAGTTTCAGTATATTGAACTTGAAAAATAAAAATAAAATTTCAACAACCTGGAAATAATGCATAGTCTAAGAAGAAAATAGTTGCGTGTGATAAGCATTTTCGTGAGGAAAGAGAGAGAGAAAAAAAAACGTTACATAACAGACAAGAATTGTTCGTTCGAAAAGTAAAATTTTCTACTGATGTTCACCTTTCCGTGAAATAGCTGTATTTTACCGAACCGGAAAAAATTCTGAGGTGGTTTTAGATATCGTTATATTTGGAGTAACAGAAGTCGTGAAAGCAGAGATTGAGGCCTTTCAAAATTCATACACTTTTCGAAGAAACTTCCATCACAGCACTTTATATTTGACACTTTTGGAATATATCCATACACACTATATCGGGGAAAAGTTAAGGAATTGAATTTCTTTCTAGACGAAAAAATTTCGAAATGTGAATGAAATCCGAAATCTATTTAAAATTAAATTTTATCCATGAGACTTAAAATTTTTTTCTAGATCATGACGAAATGTTTCATGTTCGGTAAAAGGGCTTTATTCATTTTTTTTTTTTTACATTAGATCATAACTAATTTTTACATTTTTTGACATTAGATCAAATCTTTAAATATTTTCTCTACTATTTTTTTTTATTCGGCTAAATTATTCAAAGCGTACGTTAAATGAATTCAGAATTAAATATTTTATTTTGAAATGCTTAATTACGTAAAAGATATTTGTTAACTCTATTATCAAAACTCTACGAAGTACTTGTGATGGCTAATCTAAATGGTATTGCATGAACGAAAAAAGTAATGAGATCATATTTGATTTAGTCACGCGTACTCTTTACACTATTTTATTTACATTACGGAAGTAGAAGCAGGTGTCAATGGAAACATGACTTGCAGCTGAGTTTGCAATAGGATTATTTATTTAAATAAAAAAAAAAAAAACCAGAACACTTCTCATTTTGTTCCCATATTTCTTTTCTAAGGCAATAACAACTGAAATGAGGGTATAATTACAAATAACATAATTTGGTATTTGAGTAACATTGATCTTATAGACATGTATTTGAAGAATTAATGAGTTGGTCTATGATTTTTGTAAAAAATTCGAAGTAACTGTATTTGAAGAATTGGGTAACTGGTGTATATTATTGAGCATTAAAATTTATTATTTTTAAATAATATTAGTATTTAGTTTGTTTTATATAGGGTTAATTTATAAAACAGAAACTCTACATTAGATCATGTTTTATATTCGCTGTGATAGCATATCACAATTTGGTATATTATTTGAAACAGAAATACATACATATACAGTTTTTCAAAAAATTATTATAAATTTATATGAGATATATTATTTCTTATATATATTTATTTTCTAATTTAATTCGCCCTTAAGATTATATTAAATTTTGTCAATTAAGTATAAATATTTTACCTCTTTTAAGGACTTAATCCTATTGGAATCTGTTAGTTCTAGTTAGTAATATCACTAAGAACTAACAAACACTTTTATACTTTCTTAACTAGTACTTAAGTACTCTTTAATTTATTATTTTTCTCAGTCATCAACTTAGTTCATTGCTTGAGTGTTTCTAAATAATCCTTAGTCCACTTTTTTCTAAATAAGCTGATGGCCGCTTAAGTTTTCGGATTAAAACGATAGAAAAATAGTAAAAAAAATTTAATTTTTTTTATTTAAAGATTTTAACAATCTTACAACTTCATTTGTTACATCAAATAAATATAAAATTGCAGACACTGACTCACTTTAAACTGCAGTGATGCTCATAAATCTCTAAAGATGCGCATAAATTTCTTCTCTTTTGTTATCACATCTTTCCACTAGAAGCTATACGCAGATTCTTCAAATTAATACATTCGCATCTCCTCTCAACGCTGACTTTAAATATTTCAACATTAAGGAGTTTGATAAGTCTGGGTTTTGACCAATACTCGCTTGAAAAATGCTTGTAAAGGAAAGCCAAGATTGCAATTCTCTTCCAAAT